>CM021107.1:41118688-41313711 GCA_007115665.2 Sequoiadendron giganteum
AGAGAAAATGAAGACAACTTTCAATCCTTTGGTAAGGGAGAAATCTCGTCCAATTGTACAAGCTAAAAGGGTAGAGAAGAAGAAAATTATCACCACCACAACACCTGATGCCCCTACAAAAAGAAGATTTGAATAAAAGGCTATGAGAGAGAAGGGTATAGGTATAAATTTTCCTGAAGAAGAAGAAGAGTTGGAAAAAGAGGGACAAAAATTGGTTTGGGGAGGAAGAAATGAGGCTTCACAAGGTGAAGCTAGTGCAAAAAGGAAAATACATGATGTAATTGACACATAAAGTGAAGACAAGATAGAAAAGGAAAAATAAGAAGGAAGCTAAGAAGGATTCTCTAGAGAAGAAGAAGGAGAAATAAACAAGTCAAAAGAAAAATATGGTCAAAGTCAAAAATAAAAAAACAAGCTAAACTGGTACAAGGCCTCATTCCCCCATGAAACTTGAGGTATTATTTAATAGAATTTTGTAAAATGGAATGTTGGGAGAGACCACAACCTTGTATAAGGATGCATATGAAATAGAAAAGGCTAATATTATTGACGCCATAGTCAAGTATATAGTTGTCCTTGAGGTGGACATGAAAAACATAAAGAATCATGTAATTGAAGATTTGTGGAGCATTAAGTTGAAGAGAAGAGAATAATTTGTAAAAGAGCATGAAAGGTTAAAAGAAGAGGATTTGGAGAAAGTGAGTACTCAATTATCTGAGGATGACAGAGCCACATTGGCTACTATATTTAGCAAGGAGTTGAGGACCAACCAAAGGGTTAATACTTATGAGTAAAGATAAAGATGACCTTGAAAGAATCCGAAAGGAAATTAATAATAAAGTAGAGGAGATTGTATAGAATCTAAGATTGATTCTAGTGCTTGAAGAAGAATTGAAAGTTGAAACCAATGCTCTGGAACAAAATATAGAATAATAAGTGCAGATAAATGATTCTCAACATGAAGATGACATAAATGTAGATACTACACAGGACAACACTCCTTCGAAAGAGGAGGACATGAATTTTTTTTTGTTAAAGATGCAATGATCAAAGAAGATATTTTAAAGGAGAGTACCATTACTCCTCCTTCGACACAAGAAGAAAATACTCCTTCAATCAATAATGAAAACACTGTAGATGAAGAGAATGTAAATAAATATGATAATAAAGAAAAAGGTGATGAAGAGAAAGAAGAAGAACATACAGAGGAGGATGAAGACAAGGATAATGATGCATCTTGAGATGTAGAAAAAGAAAAACTAGTTGAATCTAGTATTGCAGGGAATAAGGGGAAGATTGTAGAGAAAATAAGGACTCCTGGTGTATCTTCTAACTCCTCTAGAGATTCTCTACATAATTTACTAAGAGTACAACCTATTTTTCAACTAGTTGTGTCCTCACAACTATTGCAACTGCCAATGCATCAAGGAAATATTGATATGGAGAAGGCATCTCCCCATCCACAAGCTTCAACTAGGAGACATGTTTCATGCATCTGCCAAAAAATAATAATTGAAACACATAAAAAGAGTGGATAACTAGTGGAAGAAGCAATCAAAGCATTCCAAGAGGTCATACCCATATCAAATGTTGACACCACACTATCTGGTATGGAAAAAATCAAACTATTGATTGATTCCTTTAAGACTTATGCATCTAGATTGAAGGAAGAAGCTAAGAAAGAAGTGGAGAAAAGAATGAATGATAAGAAAATTCTAGAAATAATTGAGAGATGTGCCATTGCACACAAGAAATTTTCAGAGTTGTTAAAGGATGGATAAGGATGTGTAGATGAGGCAAAGGCCTTGTACCATTACAACATGAAGTGGCTTGGAGCCACACAAATCATAAAGAAGGAGATGGACTCCATTAATTCTCAAATTAATGTTTCCTCTAGTGCATATGACCTGGCTATTGACCTCACTAGAATAACAAGGAACACAATTGAAGATCTACACAATAAATTCTTCCAATCGCAAGCACAAAAAGAACATATCATCCTACATTTTGGAGAGGTAAGGGATCTAGTCAATCCAAACTTTAATACTTAAAAATATCTCCTTAGTTTTGATAAAGAAAAGAAGATGAATCTGGTACCTGCTACTCTAGAAGAAGGAGAAATTTTATTAGAGTTTGAAACATTGAACATGTTTCTTGCAGAGGCTAAGCGTGAATGCGAAGATGGAAGGCTAGCCTGGGAAGATAGTTTTAAGAAGTTGTAGGTGTCAACCACCTCTAGTTGACTCATTATTTATATTTTTATGAATTTATGTTTAGATTATTTGTAAATATGTGGAAAATATAAAGAAATTTTTTAGTACCTTTTTGGTTTTTTGCTCTGGTACATGACCTAGGGGGAGTCAATTCAGTATTTACCAACTGTATATATGACTACATCATTCAGGTGAAGTTTCGGTAAGATTTAGAAAAAAATATGTAGGAGCACTTTATGCTTGATGTCAAAGGGGGAGAGTATTTTTGGATATTTTTAGCATGTTTCCATCAATGACAAAGGGAGAGATTGTTGGAAGTTTTGGGAGATTGTTGAAGTTTGTCATTGATGATGTCATTTGGCAACATGAGCATGGATGATACATAACATCATGATGTGGTATTATTATTAATGTTAAAATTATTGTAGATCATTTTGATTAATCATAATAGGTTTTGAGATGCTAAGGAAGAAATTTGTGCAAGTTGATTTGGTCTGAAAAGATCAGTTTCATAGAAATTTGACTAAGTGTCAATTCTGCAAGTTCAGTATTATAGTGCATCAATTTTTGGGTCCATATCACTCCACAGAAAATTATTTTTCTCTATGCTTATAACATTATTTTGATGTTTGTTAGATGTATCTAATTCTAATATTTCATCATATTTGGACAAGAGGTTTGAGAGATACGAGTAATAGATTTTGAGCTAGCAGTTCACAGTTATCTTTTTGTATAGTACAATTGGGTGGGAGAATCTGCACTTCTTCGCAAATGAGTTTTTGGCCTTGCGGTTTTGGAGATAAGTTTCTAGATGTGAGTATAGAATGGATTCTAGATGGCATTGAGTTTTGAGGTCCATGTGTCTAGATGTGGATACATAGTTGAAGGTTTTTGTTCTAGGTTATATGTGAAGCCGACCTAACATTTTGAAGGTATGCAAAGGATAAATATATATTGCTATCTTATGTGGGATCTATTATAGGTCCATGCGAGCCTATCTTAAGATATTTTTAGTTTTAAATTATGGTATGTTGTGTGTGAATTTTTTTTGAGTTGACAGGTTATATTTTGGGTATTACATCTAATTACATCAACCCAATTAATTTTATACTTGATGCAGATATATAAATTGAATTGTTTTTAGTATTTTTGATGGATGGTAGGTAGTATGTGATGAGATGATGCAAATTTGATCAGAGTAGTGCGAAGTTAAGTTGTGAATTTTAATTTGAAGATAAAAATTATGTGAATCAAAAGCGAGGCAATGTGTTGAATCAAAAAAAAATAACATGGATATTGAGCTTCATTGAAATTGTATTCATGCATATATTAGATACAATTGTAACAACTCAAAAATAGGTTGTGAGCCACCATCTCTCTTCTATATTTTTCTTTGTGGATAGTGAGTCCACCTATATTGAGAATTTTTGTAAATATACTATAATCGATTATAATATATTGTGAGCTAACCCTCACTGTAGTTTTTCCATTTTGGGTTTTCCATGTAAAAATCCTAGTGTTCATTTGTTATGTGATTTTGTGAATGTTTCATGATTCCTTTCATTATTACAATTGAATATTCTTTGGTGATTGGATGTTTAATGTTTGAATGGTTTAAGAGAATACCGATTCACCCCCCCTCTCAATATTTTGGGTGTTCAACATTTTGAGTCTAAGTATTTTGTAGATTGCATATGTTGTATAACAGTACTAGAATTTGATGAATACAAATGGGATAATTTTGAAGCCAATTGTCCCCCATTATACACTTTACAAATGTATAAATAAAATGAATCAAAGATAATTCTATTTGTCTCCATTGTTTTTCCTGTGGATGTATATTTATGTTAATGCTCTTATTTAAATAATTAGTTAACTACCTTAATAGAAGTATAGATTTGTGTGAATGTATATATGGATTTTCTAAGAAGAATTGGTTAAGATTTTTGAGTTTAATAATGTAATTCATTATTAAAAGGATTTGTCATGCTTGGGTAAAAATTTTTTTCTGTAACCTCAACTACATTGATTTTGAATCCTTTTCCCTATGTTAATGCATCGATCTTTTTCCTTTCTGTCTAAGTTAAAACTACATGATCAACCACACTAAAAATAATTTCAATCTTTGAATTCAATTGAATATGTTTGTCGAATTGAATTCTTACCCTGTTCTATTGCTTTAAAATGTTTAATGCTCGAGGATAATGCCATATCTCTTCATTTTTTGTAATCATCAAACAAATCTGCATAGAACACATTTTCTATCTATAGTTTTTGTGATAATTGGTATAGGATATTAGTGAATACTATTTGGAATCACCCTCCTAGGTTCTATAGAGACCGAAGTGTAGAGGGAAAGTTATTCTAACTTTCACTTGTTCGTTGGCCAATCCCTCCAAGTAGCTAACAATTGAAAATGGAAAATTCATAGGCTATTTATGAGAATTTGATTGGGTTTCAAAAACCACCAACACACTGAATACAATAGGCTCACTACCCAAAAGAAAGAAGGGATAAGTGTTAAAGGCTCACTACTAGAATAGAAAGAAGAAGAAAGAAGATTGTTACATTGAGAAATTCATCTCAAAGAAAGAGAAAGATCAACCACAACATCACCAACACGTCTGTAGCCTTTCTGAAGATTGTAGACACCTTTTGCTCACTACTTCTATTAGTCTAACTCATTGAAGCTTGCACTAAACATCACAAATTCACACTTCACGTCTTTTTATTTTGCGTCTCACACTTCACCACACAATCCTCCATCAACACAAAAATTATTTATACCATCTTCAACCTTGGAAACATTCTCTTAGGCCGATTATGCACCTCAAATATGAAAATTCAAATTAGGTCGACACTGGGCATTCCCGCGGTGGATAGGAATGAAAGTGGACCACACCACACCTTAACTTTGACCTAAATCATACATATACACCACATCATAATTCCAAAAACACCAAAGCATATCCATAGTTAGTGTAAACACCCAAGTTCAGTAAAACTTGTGTTAAAATCATTAAACATTTAAGTGCACACTTCCTTTGATCCAATGATGACTTGCATACAACACACATCACTTGAACACAATCTATAATATTTCATAAACAACTTAAAATTTAAAAAATTCCTTCATAAGAACTTTCTCTTGAAGAACACACTCATCCTATGCAATCTATTAACCTTACACACACTACAACACCTGAATCCAACCTTGTAGATCACCAAAACATAAACAATTCAGACTAGAGATAAGTACTCATAATATAAGAATACTTCCAAAACTACCAAACCAAAAGACACTGCAAACAAATGCAGATCAAAACCATTTCTCCCAAACACCACTGCAATACACAGTTCTCACATGTTGAACACAACTTTATCTACATAATGATCCAAAACCTAAAACGCTAAATATAACACCTCTGAACACCTTTGATCAACATATTCAAACTACACAAGAAAATATTCAACCATGAAGAAATGTGGAGTAAAACAAGGACACTACTCTGACACACAAAAAACCTCTCCAACACACTATTTTATCTTTTCTTCAATTTTTCTCAAAAGCACTTGCAAACCAAGCATCACAAACACATTCTCATCATTTGGAATACCTCCTCATCACAACTAAAAAAACTGCAAGATAGAAACTCAACCATACACATGCTTATCAAAGAAACACTAGAGGTTGACACTAGAAATACTTACTAATGACAATGTAATGTAACCAATCAAAGAATCACCATGATTGGCATCAATGCAACAACAAAATAGATTTGTTAACATCAATGAAAACACAAACTATACATACTTGAAGGCACATAGGGAGGTATCCACATAAATAATATCGGAAGACACATCTCTCTCAGAGGTCACATCCATCCTTAAAGTTTCCGCACTAGTAGATGAGGATTAGTTGTATAGAGGTCTATTCCAAAAAAGTCCTAGATAAGATCCTCCAAAAATATCCCAATATGGCAATCCCAAATAAATTAATCACAAAAAGAGAAATAATTAGGTATATGGTAGTAGCCAACATATTGTGAGAGGACCTAATGGATTAATTCCTAATTTTTTTTACTAGTGCACTAAAAGGAGAAGAGATAAAGCAACTAAGGAAGAGGAGAAACTAAAAGAGTTAGCCATTAGGGAATTATCCACTATAATCACACCTCCACAAAATTAGAGAATAAAAAATATACTAACCAAATAGATCTGGTCTAAGTAGAGATTAAAAAAATAATGATAGAGAAATTAGAGATCACTCAAACGGTCCAACAAGAGATCAAGGAGGCCATAGAAAAGTCCTATCATTTCTACACAAGGAAGAAGAAAAATATAAAGAAACCTCCTTAGAGAAAGAACAATCCTCTCATCCTCTATTGTTTGAAACATCTTCCTCCTTTGCAACCTCTTCTATGTAGTTCATTAAGGACTTTTTGGGAAAACAAAAGAAAATCCAAATAGTGGAGTCTCTGTAGCTACTCCAAAATTTTCTAGTAGGATCAAAATTAGATATTGGGAGTATATCACCCCTACAAAAATTCAAATTAGGGGACCTCCTACAACAAAAAACAAGAGAATAAATACTAAAGAATCATGTGGAGAACTTAAATTAGCTAGAGGAAATGGTGAAGGATATTCAAAGTAAGTTACCACATCTCCAAGGGGACTCATACCAACCATTGGAAAGTCAACTCAGAAATTTGATAGATGGGGGGATCAAGGATTCCCATCTACAAAATAAAAAATGAGACAAAAAATTCAAGAATAGCACCAAAAGGTTAAAATCAATGAGGAAAAGAAGAAATGTGATACTAGACACTCTTCCCTAGAGTCCTAGATCAACACCCTGAAGAAAAATAAAGGAGATCTCAATGAACTTTACTAGTTTTGTCTACAATGACCAATAGTAATAGCTCTGATTAAGGCCCAAATGGATCATCTAGAAGTTCAAATACTTTAGAGAGACACATTATATAATACCCTCCAAGATATAAATGCCCAATCTTGGGTATATAAAAAAGCACTACATGCCCAATTTCAATAGTTACAGGATCAAAGGTATAAAATTCAGAACAATTTCCACCAACTAAGGGAAGTAGTAAGCTTAAGATTATCACACATTATGGGAGTCCTCTAGGAAGCACAACAATTATCATAGAAGATCCAAATTCCCCAAACACTTTTGGAGGCAGAGCGATTGCTATTGCAGATCCAAGTTCAAACCTAGAGACTCCACTAAGCCAAAACACATTGAGAAAACTTTTGATAAAATCAAGGAGATATATAATATATTCTTCTATCAGAGTAGAGCTAACTTGAGGAAAAGTCAAGATTTTAAAATGGGGGATGATGTTGGCGAGAAAGAGCAATAGTTTAGACATTGTCGAGCAGATCCTACCATATATTGTCGTAAAGAGCTTGTGGACCATAAGATTGAAAAAGGTACCATTTACGGTAGGGGTAGGATAGATGGGTCAAATCCCATATTGTAGATATATCTATAGGAAAAGATATGAATAACATAATATGTATGTAGGAATATATATATATATATATATATATATATATTATATGTAAGAAGAAGAGAAGATGTGTAGATTATAGGGGAAGATATTTGAATGTACTCCATTGATATAAATAATATAATGATATTAGACTTATATATGTATTATGTTATCTAACATTCTACGAATCTATAGTAAATTAGTTACTCATTTATTTGAATCAAACCATTACTCCCTTTATATGACTGAGTCTAGGGCACAAACTACAACTCTAAGAAATAATGTGGGGCCTAGAACTTTGGTCTATGTTTCCCCAATTTGCTTGCTAAAAAAGAGTCTTGATACCTTGGGGACTAGGTAGTGTGAATAGTTTTCCTATACCTGCACAAACACAAAGAACAAACATATAATTAGCTCATTATGCAAGTTAGAAGAAACATTCCCCATGAGATTCATTTGAAACATAAAAACAAGGAATGAAATGAAGAACACAATAAAAAAGATTATTACATCCTATTCAAATGAACAAAATCTCAATCCCATGGGGGAATTGGTGCCATTTTGATGTGGAAAATGGACCTTTCACAATTTCTTGATGTAAAGTGATGATATTTGGTGATGATTGTGCTTCCTTGATGAAAATTTCCAATAACCTAGCTAAATTGATTGCAAAATATGAAATAATATGAACTAAAAATGCTAAATTCCTATAGTGATATGCTCTTATATGATCCCCCCCAAAATCAATAGAGAAACTCTCTATTTATAGAAGAGGATGATAGAGAAAGAGGAAAAATGGATGAATGTGGGATAAAATACCAACCAATAGGAAGAGGCAACTTGTCCACATGTGAGTGGAGGAGGAATGAGCACATTTTGATGAATGTGAAAATAAATATGGTTAGGTGGAATTTGAAATTTGTGAAATGACAAGTTGGAGGGAGAGATGAATAGAGTAAATGCCACTTGGCTCAAGGCGAAGGACATGTAAGAGGCCTTTAATGCCTTGTTGGATGTACTCATCCCTTTTGGAGGGATTTTTGAATTTGAGGAATATTCCCTTATTGATGCTAAGTTGAGAGAAAATAGAAAAAATAATAAATCAACTAAAATGATTTATTGTGCAAGTTGCAAAATCTAGAGGATTTGATGGATTAGGATTAGGACTAATCAAGATTTGATTAATTTAGATAGAATTTAGCTATTTTGACAATTTGATTTAGATTTTTGGATTAATTTAAATCAAAGTTGAGAGGAATATGAATTTAGATTTAATTAAATAAATTTTAATTTAATTAATTAAAGGGTGTTAGTTTTAAATAAATAAAGATGAATTTATTTAATTTAAATGAGATGATTTTAGAGATTAATTAAATAAAATGAATCATTTAATTAAAAGAGGGACTATAGGATTAACTAAACAAAATAATTTATTTAATTAATAGGAGATGATCACTTAATCAGATAAATTTGATTTATTTAATTAAGAGATGAAATATGATGAATTTAATCGAATAAAGATTATTCAATTAAATTGATTAGTAAAGGAGATGATTCAAGACAAACTAGTGTTAGTGAAATCAACATCAGGTGCATGTGAGGTCCTAGTGAAATCTTAGAACATTTTTTTTAAGTGGGCTCATGTATGTTATCCACCTCTATAGGTTTAAAATTTAATGGTATAGTGATCTTTGCTAAATATTTATCAAAAAAATTTATTTATCTTTTATATTTCATGATATCAGAAAGATTTTTTTTAGAATATTCTTAAATTTATTAATTAAATCATACCCTTTGCCAAAGATATTCAATTTTATATTTAAAATTATCTCGTCATCATCCTCTGATAAGTATGGGCTACTAAATAATTACTTGGGTTTGATATCCTCCAAGAGCATGATATTTCCTTGCATATGAATTTACTCTTAGTGGTGATGCTACATGTTGCATTCCCTAAGTTGTGAATATTTTATCCTTGAATTTTCCTCTCTTGGAGACATTAGGCACGATGTTCCTAAGAGGAGACCTTACATGAACTAAGAAAAATCCCTTTGAGCAAACTTTATTTGTATTTTGTTCATAAGTGTTTAGCATAACACAACTTGCTAACCTTGTGAAACTCAAACCCTTTTCAAGGCCACCGAGCATAATGCACTTTGCTTGCCAGTGGAGCCTTGCCTTGTTTGTTCAGAGGTTCTTAGCATAACACAACTTGTTAGACCTTATGAAGCTCAAAGTTGTATTGTGGTGCCTTATTGAAGTTGTTAAAGGGATAGCTTTGATATGGGGGTAGATGCATGAAGTTGAGTCCATGAAATGTGGAATTTTTTTACTTAGCCAAAATCTCAAAATCAGGTTCAACAAAATAGGATCCTGTTTAGGTTCGGGGTCCCAAGCTTAAAACTATAACGGGATCCCATTTTTCAAAAGTTTTCAAAATGGGATCTTATTTGAAAATCAGGATCCCATTTTCAAAAGTTTTCAAAATGGGATCCTGTTAAAAATGTTTCCAAAATAGGATATCGTTTTGAAAAATTTCCATTTTTGACAACTTTCCAAAACGAGATCTCGTTTTGAAAAATTTCCATTTTCAGAAACTTTTCAAAATGGGATCCTATTTTGAAAACTTTCCATTTTTGGAAATTTTCATTTTTGGCAACTTTTCAAAATGGGATCTTATTTAGAAAACATTCCATTTTTGGCAACTTTTCAAAATGGGATCCCATTTTGAAAAGCATAAAAAAATATTGTTTTATAAAACAGGATCTCATTTGCTAAAATTTGAATTTTTGGTTGGGGTTTTGCCTTATTTTTCATTTCAGGAAAAGGCTTGGAGACCCAAACCTAAGCTTTAGACTTAGCTTGACCCACAACTTGAAGGTCATGTCAATGTGACAAGAAAATAGTGACTTTGGACATATGTCTAAAGACCTTTTTTGCAAATTTTTTTGACGAAATTAAAACCAATTATAGATGAGACAGTTTAGATTCCAAATATGTAATTCTTTTACAATTAGATTATTTTTTCTATTTTTCAATTAATTTATGATGAAACTGGTCCATAAACTTGAAATATTAGGGTTTTTTTTAGTATTTTAATAATTTTTTTTTTTTTTTTGTAAAACGAATTTCACAAAAATGTACTACAAAAATTTCTTTTCAATTTGAAAAAAAATCAAAACATGATAAGTTTAAGCCATCTTATGCATGACATACATGACAATTTTTCAAAACAACAAATATGGCCAATAAAAATTTAACAAAAAAAAAAGTCAATAAAAAAATTACAAAAAAATATCGAAAATGTGCTTTAGTGAGTTACAAATATTTTTCCAAAAGGATTTACAAAAATACAATTATTTAGGTCAAAATATGGATGACATAGATGTGCATAGTATGGTAAAACAAAGTGACTTTTAAAGAGTGGTTTTTAGAAAAACCTATTGAAAATCAATTTGTATCATCTGGGTATTGAGCTAAATTATATATTTGGAAACTAGATTCTGGGTACTACATTTTATGATTAGTGAATTTTTCAAGATTCCATCTCTAAGTGCTTAAAATTTTAAGGTCAAATGTGAAAAATTCTGAAATCCAGTGAAAACACTTACACTTTCTGGCCAAAAAGTGGACTGAACTTCTTGTACACACCCATGGTATGGGAGCCTAATAAGATTCTATCATTTGCAAACCTTTGGGGGCTCACCTAGTGGAAAGCCTAAGGTTCCATTAGCCCGAAGTGAGCATGTGTTGTTTGCATAGTGGACATCGAGTTCTACTTGTGAACATTTTTGGACAAACAAATGAGGCATGTTCCACATTGTGTTGGACAGTTGAGACTTGATCCGCCTTTTTTGTTTTTACCTTTTCTTTAAGTCTTTGATGCTGTATGATTGAGTAATCTTCTTGTTACTATATACATTAGTTTTTAATGTCTACTTTAGTGTGAGTTTGACGCAAGGTCATCCTCTCACTAAAGTGGGGGCTAAATGTAGTGTAGAAAAATGTATCCCTTTTACATTTTCACACTTAATTTGGAATTAATGTTAATTTGGACTTAATTGTGACTTATTTTAGTGTTGTAGAGTGTAACTCTTTACACTTTCACATTTATTTAGGGATCCATTAATTAAGTGATCTTATTCTACCTTAATTCACCCCTTAATTCATTTACGAAGCCTATTTTATTACATTTTTTGAAGAGGAAACTTGACATTCATTAATGCCTTAACATAACACTTCTCATTGAGCAATGTGTATCCTAGGGTTAGGGACCTAGGACCCATTTGTTAGCAAATGGCCACCGCTCCCCTCAGGATTCGTGACATGGACTAACTACCTCTCGTGGATCCGTTAACTCTGATAGTTGTATCAGGCATTAACAGGTTGATCTTTTGGTGCAATGACAACTATGGGCCAACAGGTGGTATCAGAGCCAAAGGTGCCGGGTTCAAATCCCCTTAGGTAATGCTGAGGGGGAGTTTTTTGGCAAATGGTCAATGCTCCCCTCAGGATTCGTAACATGGACTAACTGTCTCTCGTGGTTCCGTTAACTCTGACAGTTGTATCGGGCATTAATAGGTCAATATTTTGGTGCAACGACAACTGTGGGCCAACACCATTCTCACATGGGTGAATGGGTCCTCCCTTAGACCTAGGACCTAAATTTAAATTATGTTTTTGATGGTATTTTAACATATTCAAATCTATATTCAATTGTCAGCTTGTGATATATTAATTTTGGGAAATTAAGGATACATATCTATAAATATAAGGTCATTTCATTAAGTTTCATCTAAGAAATCTAGAGAATTTTTATGAGACTTCAAGAGAACTTTCAAGAGAATTTCAAGAGAAATTCAAGGCATTCAAGAGTAGATTTATTCAAGATTTATTGCAGAAATCAATATCCAATTGTAATGTCAAAGTCTTCTTGCATCATGCATGCAATTAAAGATAATATGATGATGTAGGTTTCATGATCCATTCAAGCATTCAAAGAATTATCTCAAGTCAAGAGTCAAGGTTCAAGATCCACATCCATTGAAGCCATTTCATGCAAGTTATACATTTACATTCTAAGTTTTATTCAAGGGTTTGATGAGTTGTGACATTGATTTGTTAATTCATCATTCCTTTCATGCTATTTTATTTCATTTCAAGGTTTGATTACCAAAATAGGGTTTGACTAAGGCAAACCCCCATTCACCAAAAATGAAAAAAATTCCCTCTTGATTTGTGTTTGCAGATTTAGCTGGAAGAAAAATTGAAGATCTCTTGAAAGAGAAAAATTGGAGAACTTGTCAAAGTTACAAAAAGTTGTCATATAAGTTTTCATCTCATGGTAACTGACTTGCAAAATTTATTTTCGGCTTTTCAAACCTGAAATATGGATAAATTAGAAGATTTAGATCTATAGCAGAGGCTCCTGAAAGTTGCAAAAAAATCCTAACTCAAGACCCATTCACCCCTAGGCAAATGAGTCCCAAATCAACTTTAGAAACTGACTTTTGGTGACTGGTACATTTAGATCTGCCTCTCTCTGACCTACATTACGTTTTCTAGTGTTGATTTAATATTTTTAGTTTTTCTTCCCAAAGTGTTGTTTGACCACGACCCCTGTCCTGGAACAAAAAGGAAATCTATAGATTCACACTTTAACTTGATTCACCTAAATTTTGATGATCATTTTATGGTGTGGGTATTATTTCCTAATGAATTGAGGAAGAATAGGTCCATCATACCCCACATTTGATCCCATAACCTATTTTTCTTTAT
Organism: Sequoiadendron giganteum; assembly: GCA_007115665.2. Classification (NCBI taxonomy): domain Eukaryota; kingdom Viridiplantae; phylum Streptophyta; class Pinopsida; order Cupressales; family Cupressaceae; genus Sequoiadendron; species Sequoiadendron giganteum. Next base: position 41,132,193 of record CM021107.1, read on the forward strand.
TTCATTTGGTGAACTTGACTTTTGGTCATTGTAATTTTCTTATTTTGGAGTCTATTTTCACCATAGATCTAGATTTTTCATTCATGTGCATTATATTGCATTGAATTTAATCTTATTTATGGTTGTTTAACTTGCATTAGTTTTCATCTCATTTACGATTTTAGGATTGCATTTTTGGCATTCTTTAAATCTCAAAAAATAAACAAATTAGTCATTTTGCAAATCATTTACATAGCATTGCATCATCATTCATTTAAATTTGAAAATTGAATCAAAATTTCACATCAAATTAGCTCTCCTAAGTTGTCATTTAGTCATATTTTGCATTTGCATTCAAATTTCACAAACATTTGAAACTATAACTCACAGTTTGAAACCAAAATTTGGAAACCACAAGAATCAACTCAAGAATATGTAAATACATTTTTAAAAACCCTAAGCTAGGACCCATTCGCCCAAGGGTGAATGAGTCCCTGATCAGAGTTATTTCCTAAATTTATAGGCATTAAAACCTCTATTTTTGTATTTTGTTTTGATATTTTCAGTTTTTTGTTTCAATTTGCATTATTTTTGTTACTTGGAATTGATCATATTAAGCTTCATTTGATAAATTCAGTGCATTGTGTGAACTCAAAATTTTATTTACAAGATATCATTTTAAGGACTTTACATAGCATAATCTGAAATTTATTTTTTTTGAAATCTAAAAATTGCTTTTACATATTTACATTCTGTTGAGTCTAAAAAATGCAGGTTTGAACCACGAGAGGTTGCCAAGCTCTCGCAACGCTTTTGGCCAACTAACAAGGCCAATTGATGCAATTGTACCTTCTTCTCTTCAGGCTATGCAAAACCTAGGCGGGTGCACCTATCTGTATGTTTCAGATTTAAGATGTATTTCCTGGGGAAACAATCTATCCACAATGGCAAAGGGAAGTGGACAGATAAAATTACTACAACTACTCCTACTCCTATGGCACAAATGAAAGGTTTTTTGAATAAATTGTTTGATATGGATTTGTATCTCTGGGTTGTGGAAGATTAGTGCCTTCTATCCACATGGGAAATGGAGTCAAAATGATATGTGTTTCCTCTTATTGGCTTAACTCTAGTTGTTAGGCACTCAGAAAATTCTATGGCTGGCGTAAAAATTCACTAAGTCTATGACTTGCATAAACAGTGCTGGAATGTTTCTCTACTAGGTTCTTCTTTAACTATCCAAAATAAATCTTAAAGCCACTGTGATTTATTAAGAGAGTTTAATTCTGACTTGCAGACACCAATTAATCAAATCACACAAAATGAAATATATTTTGATAAATCAGGGAATATGCTTGATATGCTGTTTTAAATAATTAAAAGACCTCAAGTTGGAGACAACCAAAATAAAGAGTATAAATTGATGCAACACAACAACTGAACACCAAAGAGAAATTCACCATTTTAAAACATCAGTCTTCATTGTTTCTGCTTCAAGAAAGATTTGTACATTATTTCCATCCCATTCCCTTCTCATGAAAAATATCCCTCCTACAGTTTAACTACTGATTTCTATCCTCTACTGTCTCCTTTCAACTTATTTTTTCAAATTATTTATACATTACATTTCAAGGGTCGTGACCCTTCAATTTTCTGGTTATGGTCATTTACGCTTTTCACAGATATTTAAAATATTTAATTAGACTGCCTTTCTGTAAATTAAATATTTTTAAATATATCATCGCTTTGATTTTTCCCTTTATATCCTTTCCTACCTTTATATTTCATATCTTTCCTTTAATTGATCTCGCATGGCTTTCTTTTATTCACCGCTATACCACTGGCTTTGACCTTTCCTCTTGTAGTAACGTGGTGTCCGACCCCACATTGATTGCCAGGGCTACCTCTGTTGCTTACCGTGCTACCATGGTCATTGGCCTGATTGCCAATGGTACTACGGTAGCCGCTAGCTATTATCTCTGCGGCTTCTTGTTGTTTAACTTTGTTCACCATGACGACTATCTCCATGTCTACCGCACTACCGTGGTCTCTAGGATGACCACCAGCAGCAACGTGGTATCCGTTTCACCTAGCTTCGTTCATCGATCAACAATCACCCTCCATTGCCTTGTCGGTTGCGTTATTAACCATCCACCACAACCACCATAGTCTATGAGATGACTACCAACGGTACCATGGTGGACCTCCTTTAGTGTGTGTTGATTGCTATCACGGCCACCGTAGTCTGTGGTTTAACCACGCACAGTACCGCGGTGAGAAATTTATGCCTGCCTGTTTGTTGTCACTGCCATACTGCGAGCCACCCTGAAAGGGGCTGCGGTATAGCATTAAAAGCGTTGGCTTATAGAAAATTATTAGTAGGGAAATGGTGAAGGGTTTCCTTAGCTTTAATAAATGCGACAAAGTGAATTTTTTAGGAGAAAGATAGGAAAAATGATAGGTCTAGATGGAAAACCTTAGGGTTTTTGAATGGAAATTTTCAGTTCTAACACATTGCACTTTACATCTTAGGATATTTTATTGCATCTTGCCTATTTTCCATTTTGGGTATAAATTGAGTTTGTGAAACTTTTATGAGCTTCACAACTTGGTGTGCTATTAGAAATAATATTGTGATACATAGTTTGAGACTCATGTCATCCCATGATACACCATTCCCTATAGATATTGAATTCTCCGACTCTTTCACTTATAGTGTTGATACTAATCAACCCACTATGGATCATAATCTTCATACCTCATTTCCTATGATTTCCCTATTAAAAAATAATGTGCATGATGTTGAAACAATGGCTACAAATTTCCCTTAAGAAAACATAAGAAGGATAGATGAAGAAATAGAAAAGTTGAAAAACATTGTGACTTCTGAAAACATTGCTAGTAGTGCTATTCTTGCTTTAGATAATGTGAGGAAAAATCTTGACAATGAACATGGAATAGACATTATGTGAATTCTAGCTCATATTGTTGATAAAAATTCCCCTACCATGACTAGTTATGCTCAAGCTTTAGGGTATACTCAAAGCCAAGGTGGAAATTCAATTCCTCTTTCCACAACCCTTACCTTTATGTTGCAAGTATGAAGGTGTTGTCATTGATGTCAAGATAGTTGGTTATTGGTTGTATATGTCAAGGATATTGAGAAAATTATAATAAAGAAGGTTTGTAGGTATTAAATGTATGCTTTAGGATGTGCTGCTATGCTAGTGAGGATTTGAGGTGTTTTTCATGATTGTTGGTAGTTTCTATATCCAAAATTTGGGATTCTAGATTATTGTACAGTGTGAGATAACTTCGCCAATATGTGACTATACATTTTAGTGTGTTTGGTTAAGGTCCGATAGAAATTTATTTGCTCCATATTTCTTTGTTCTTTGATTTTAGGACTTGTAGTTCTGAGAATAATTTGATGAGGTTGTGTTCAAGTGAAATTTATTGTTTAGAAAATATTGGATTGAGTTAAGGATACACGTGCTTAATTATTTTATGTGTTTTACATTGGTGTTGGCCAACCTTGTGTTAAACACTATTTACGAAGTTCATTGAAGCGTGTTGGGACTTATTTAGGCCCTCATTAAGTATGTGTCTGTGTTTCAATCATTCTAATTCTACCATAGAATGTTTTGGCATTGACCTAATTTGAATTTGTAAATATAAATGGTGTGTAGCTGACCTTGGATGAGTTTCAAGGTTGAAGATGATATAAATATAAATTGAAATGTTGATGAAGGAAAGATAGATGAAAATATAGATGAACGAAAAAGGCAAGATAGATGTGAGATAGATGTAAAATAGTGTATTTGATGTGAGCTTGAGTATATTAGTGAGAAATTCAAGTGTCGAGTTATTAGAGGCAATGAGCTAAAGTTGTACTCTATCATTCAAGCATGTTTGCAAGTGTGTGAGCGAATTGTGGTGGAAATATTTGTTGCATTAAGATCATTTTCTCTTTGTGACATTTATCTTCTATCTTCTTTGTGATTTTGTAGTAGTGAGACCTTACTAGATAGTAACTCCTATATTTGTAGTGAACCTATGTATTTGGATTTGGAATTATTTGTATTGTGAGATAATTTTCACTGTGGTTTTTTCCTCATTGGGTTTTCCACGTAGATCTGGTGTTACTGTGTGTATCATTTTACTTATTTTAGTTTTTGCTTCTACACTACATGATAAATCACATTAGTAGAGTAAAGGATTTGTGAATATTTGTTGATCTAACTTCTGGTGAAGGTTTTAAAGGTTAAAATTGCTACAACTGATTCACCCCCCCTCAGTTGTCTTGTTCAATAATTGGTATCAGAGATTGGTTCCTTGGAGAATAAATTAATCTCTCAAGGAAGGTTTGGGATGTTAAACAAGATAGTTATTGAGTTCCCTAAGTTTGATGACTTTGACTACACTTTCTGGAAGGCAAAGATGGAAGGATATTTGAAATATTGTGGATATGATGTTGAGAAAGATTATAAGACTCCATTCACTACTCCTGCTAATGGTCCAAGTATTGTTGATGAGATCAAGGCACATGAAGCAAACAATAAGGAAAAAATTATTCTGAAGAATAGTCTTTCACATTTCAAATTAATCAAAGTTGTAAATTTGAAGACTGATAAAGAGGTTTGGGATACATTGGAAAAGATCTATGAAGGAGATGAGAAGGTTAAAGAAGAAAAGTTGCAAAATTTGCAGGCACAATTTGAGATCTTGCAAATTTTTGAGGATGAGAACATTAAATCTTATGTACAGAGAGTGGATGAGTTGGTAGGTGGAATGTGAGGAATTGGTGCATAAGTGGATGAATCTAGGATAGTGAAAAAGATTCTCAGAACTCTCCTTGATGTATATACTGAAAAGGTATATGCTATTGAGGAATTTTTAGATTGTAAGACCTATAATAAAGATTAGTTGTTGGTTACTCTAACTTCAATTGAAATGAGAAAACCTAGGTTGATAAATGGATCAAATACAAAAAATTATTTTAGGACTACAAAAGTTGAAGATCCGAATGAAGAAAAATTTGATGAAGTGGAAGCTAACTTTGTAAGAAGAATGAAAAGGGCTCTAGTAAGTATCAAGGTAAGTGATGTAGGAGCATCCCTAGTTGCAAGAAATCTTGCAACAACCAAAAATATTTGCATTAACCAAAAATATTTGCATTCATGTTTTCATGAATTTTAGTAGTTAGCTTACCAGACCGAATCTCAAACATTTCATACTAGTGTTTTGGCCAATGTTTGCATGTTTCACCAAATTCAGGGTTTGGAACCTCTTGAGGCTAACAGATACCCTTTTCTGGAGCCGGGAATGGATATATATAGACATTGTGTAGTTGAATTAGGATTCATTAGAAAAGGGAATTAAGCTCGTTCATGATTATCATTCACATCATTGCTAGATTATAGATAAGGGTTTCGACCCGCATGTATGTCTGGGCATAGCACTAAATCTTTCTTTTATTTGTAAGCTGGAAGGCAGGGCATGTTTCCAGTGAATAGTTGATTGATCATTCCTATATATACTCATGTAAGATTGTTATTCTATTTCTTTTAGTTTCCATTGTGTTTACTCTTGCTACAAGGTTGGACAGTCCTATTCTCGGACCCTCCATCCTTGACTATACCAAGTGGTATCAGAGTGAGTTTGCAAACTTTAGGAGAGAAGAGTGAAGTTGAGAAAAGGAATTTTGTAAGATCTATGTGTGGATAGATCACCAACCTGAGGCAGTTTACTTGTGTTTATCAACAGATCACTGACAATGAGGTAGTTGCAAACCTGTAGCTAGATTGTCGATTTGAGGTAGTTGCACCAGATCCTAGGAAGAGATGTCACTGAGGAGAATTCATACTACTCTTAATGTTTCTAGAAAGATGGATGAGATCATGGAAATGATGTGAACAATGAAAGTGAGATTGGATGCTATCGAAGAAGATCAAAGAAAGGGCTTAAACCCTAGACCTAATGATGAAATTGATGATGATGAAGTTCAAGTTGTGGACCTAGCTGAAGAAACTACACAAGAGGAAGAATTAGATCAAGATAATATGTTGAAGGCTATTTCAAAAATAGGGAAGCAACCTAGAATGGAGATTGTGAACTATATTGGTAACCTAAACCTTGAAGAACTGATTGACTGGATAAATGACATTGAGGAATATTTTGAGTATGAAGATTTGGAGAAAGTGATATTTTCAAAGACTAAGTTGAAGGGACACGCTGCAATATGGTGGAAGGAAGTTCAATTGGAAATAAATATAAAAGAAAAATAAAATATTGTTAAATGGGATAGGATGGTGACAAAATTGAAGAACCATTTTATACCTACAGACTATGAGTTAGAACTACTAAAGAGATTGCAAAACTTGGTATAGAAGGAGAAGACTATAAAAGAATACACTGAGGAATTCCATAAGATCATTATCAGAACTGGACATAGTGAAGCAAGGAGAAAGTGGCAAGATATATCAATGGGATAAGGATGAACATTCAAAAAGAGCTGAGTCTGGTAAGGATGAATTCAGTAGAGGAAGCATACCAGTTTGTGTTAAAGGTTGAGGAAAAACTAAACAAAAGACATGAAAAAAGACAAAGAGGAAGAGGAGGTAGATTTCAAAGAGGAAGGTCACATCCTAGAGGAGAAGAACCACATGGGGAACAAAACAAGGATAGAGACTCATACCATAAGGAAGAGAAGGATTCCAGTCCATACTGGAAGGGGAGAAATGACATAAATTCTTACTGCCACAATAGAGGAGGTTACAATTCTTATGGTAATGATGGATACTAGAGAGATGATAAATGATATGACAAGAGAAATTTCAGAGGAGCTTGTTTTTAATGTGGAGGAGAAGGACATAGAGAATTTGAGTGTCGCCAAGAAAGTAAAAGATTGAAAACCATGCAAGAACTGGATATGCAGAGGAAGAACCAGAGAGAACACCAAGTTTCAAAAAGAAGTCTTGAGAAAGGAGAATCACTATTCATTAAGAGAGAATTATTCCATAAGGAGGAACCTAGAGAATCACCGCAAAGGAAAAGTTTGTTCCGGACTAGATGTAAACTAGGAGGTAAGTGTTGCAAATTTATCATTGATAGTGGTAGTACATATAAACTAAGTTTCTAAGGAAATGGTGAAAAAGTTGAACTTGGAAAAAAGGAAACATCTGAAACCTTATAGGATAGCTTGGATTCAAGATGAGCACAAGATACTAGTAAGTGATCAATGTCTAGTGAAATTTAAAATAGGATTATATCATGATGAGGTACTATGTGATATTATGCTAATGCATGTATGCCATATTTTTTTGGGTAGACCTTGGCAGTATGATAAGAAAGCTATACATGATGGGAGGAATAATACCTATACCATAACATTAGATGGAAAGAGGACCACCTTGAAACCTTTGGAAGATGAACTTGAAAGTGAAGTTTTTTGGTATAGCTAGAATCAACCTGGTCGATGGAAGGAAATTGTTGGATGGATTGAGACATGATAACATGTGTTTTTATTTGATTCCAAGGAAGAAGGGAACCCCAAAAGAAGAAGGACCACCAGAGAAGGAAGTCACTAAACTACTAATAGAGTACCAAGATCTTGTATCAAAGAATGTGCTAGAAGGACTACCACTGATCTAGAGTATCAGTCAACATATGGATCTTATTCTTGGAGCTAGTTTTTTTAACAAGGCTCCACACTAGATGACACTAGCAGAGAATACGGAGTTGAACAGACAAATACAAGAACTATTGAAGAAGGGATTGATCAGAGAAAGTATGAGCCCATGTACAGTAACAATTGTACTTGCACCTAAAAAATATGGAGAATGGAGGATGTGTACATATTCAAGAGCCACCAATAAGATCACAATGAATTATAGATTCTCGTTACCTAGGATGGATGGCATAATAGATAGTTTGAGTGGGGTAAAGTATTTCACCAAGATAGACCTAAAGAGTGGATACCATCAGATCAAAATCAAAGAGGGAGATGAATGGAAGGATGATTTCAAGTAAAATGAGGGATTGTATGAGTGGTTGGTCATGCCAATTGGACTAACTAATGCACCTAGTACGTTTATGAGGCTAATGAATAAAGTTTTGAAGAAATTCTTTGGAAATTTTTTCATTGTTTATCTGGATGATATTATGATTTTTAGAAAGAGTAAGGAATAAAATTTGGAACACATCAAACAAGCATTTCAGAGGCTAAGAGAAGAGAATTTGTTAATAAACATCAAGAAGTGTAGATTTATGAAGGAAGAACTAGTATACTTGGGATTTGTGATATTTGTAGAAGGGTTGAAGATGGACCCTGAGAAGGTTAGAGAAATGGTTGAATGGCCTACACCTATGAATGTTAGAGAGGTGAGAGAATTTCATGGAATAGAAAGCTTTTACTAGAAGTTGATTGAAAAATTTAGTAGTATTTGCACACCTATGACAGAAATAATGAGAGGTGACTGAAAGGAATTCAAGTGGACATTAGGAGCACAAAAGAGCTTTGAGTAGTTGAAGCAAAAGGTGATAGAACAACCTGTGTTGGAATTACCAGACTTTGATAAGGTATTCCAAGTAGATTTTGATGCTAGTGGAAGTGCAATAGGAGTTGTGTTAAGTCAGGAAGGGAGACCAGTAGCATATTTCAGTGAAAAATTGAATGATGCCAGGAGAAGATATTCAGTTTATGATCAAGATTTCTATGCAATAATACAAGCCTTGAAGAAGTGGAGACATTACTTGTTATCTAAGGAATTTGTGTTGTATACAGATCATCAAGTTTTACAATATTTCAATAGTCAAGGAAAGTTGAACTAGAGACACATGAGATGGGTAGAATTCTTACAAAGTTACACATTTGTATTGACACACCAGAGTGGAAAATCAGATGCATTGAGCAAGAGAAGGAGTTTATTGGCAAAAATGAGAATTGAAGTATTGGGTTTTGAAGAACTGAAGCATATGTATGAGGATGACATTGATTTTGCTAAGGCATGGAAGGCTTGCAAGGAACTTGCAAAGAAAAATAGAAGTAAATGGTTGGACTATTTCATTCAGGAAGGTATGTTGTTTAGGAACAAATAGTTATGTATTCCTAGGAGTTCAATGAGAAAGAATTTAATCAAGGGAAAGCATTTCAAAGGATTAGAGGGAAATTTTGGAATTGATAATACCATGGCATTGGTGAGTGAGAACTATTTTTTGCACTTGTATAAGGACATCAGGAAGTATGTTTAAAGTTGCAGGATTTGTCAGGTTGTAAAAGGGAACAGTCAGAACACTAGAATGTATACACCGTTGACAATACCAAAGAGACCATAGGAAGATATCAACATGGGTTTCATGTTGGGATTACCTAAGAAACTAAGAGGATTTGATTCTGTGTTTGTGGTGGTGGAATTTTTTTCTAAGATGGTGCATTTCATACCTTGTAAGAAGACCAGTGATGTGGTACATGTTGCATACCTATTTTTCAAGGAGATTGTGAGATTACATGGACTACCAAAAAGCATAGTATCAGAAAGGGACACTAAGTTCATTGGCTATTTCTGGAAGACATTGTGGAAGAAGATGAAGACCAAATTAAAGTATAGTTCAACATTCCACCCATAGATAGATGGAAAAACAAATGTGGTAAACAGGAGTTTGGGGAACTTGTTGGGGTGTTTGAGTGAAGGAAAAGCAAGAAATTGGAACTTAATATTACTGCAAGCATAATTTTCATACAACAATTTAGTAAATCGGAGCACTGGAAAGACACCATTTGAGATTTTGATAGGAAAAAAACCTAGAGGAGTAACATAATTGATAGATATTAGTATGGAGAATAAAAGGAGTGCATAGGTAGAAGAATTTGAAAGATTCATGGAAAAAATGCATACTCAAGTTAGGGAGCATTTGGAGAAGATGAACAAGACATATAAGGCAAGTGTAGATGAGAAGATGAGACATACAGAGTTTGTAGTAGGAGAGGAAGTAATGGTATATCTAAGGAAAGAGAGATTTTTGGTTGGAACATATAAAAAGATAAAGATGAAGAAGTTTAGACCTTGTAAAATCATTAGGAAGTTTGATTCTGGAAATGCATACGAAGTGGAGCTATCAAAGTAATTTGGAATATGACCTATATTCAACATTTTAGACCTATACCAGTACCATGAAGGAGGATCGCCGAAGGAAAGAGGAGTTGGTTTACCGTACTTGACAAAACATCATCCAGAGGAAATTAGGGAAGTTTTAGATATTAGAATTGGACATAGTAATAGAGGAAGGCAATACAAAGAATATCTCGTCAAATGGAAAGGAAGACAAGAGTAAGATTCATCATGGATTTCTCAGGCTAAGGTAGACCGCATTGGTTTTCTCCTAGCCCCCAGAAAGTGAGAGGCTCACTTTTCTTCAACCTCGGGTGTTTGATGCAGGAGCATCCCCAGTTTCAAGTAATCTTGCATCAACCAAAAATATCTGCATTCATGTTTTCATGCATTTTGATAGTTAGCTTACCAGACCCAATCTCAAGCATTTCATACTGGTGTTTTGGACGACACTTGCATGTTTCATCAAATTTGGGGTTTGAAACCTCTTGAGGCCAACACAAACCCTTTCCTGGAACTGGGAATGGATATATATAGACATTTTGTAGTTGAATTAGGATTCACTAAAAAAGGGAATTAAGTTTTTTCATGATTATTATTCGCATCATTGCTAGATTGTAGATAAGGGTTTCAACCCGCATGTATGTCTGGGCATAGTGCCAAATATTTTTTTAATTTGTAAGCCAAAAGGCAGTGCATATTTCCAGTGAATAGTTGATTGATCATTCCTATATATATTCATGTGTAGTTTTTATTCTATTTCTTTGAGTTTTCATTGTGTTTACTCTTGTTGCAAGGCTAGACATTCCTATTCCTAGACCCTCTGTTGTGCAGTTTTTGCACACACGCCCCACTAAAAGTGGGGACCCTCTTTTTTGGCGTTTTGGTGTCTTGGTCCTCCTTTCCTGGGGCTTTTTTCTTGCTTGGTCTCATGCTTTCATGTTCATCTTGCCAATTGAAGTGGCACACTTATGAATTTTATTGAAAATCTTGATTTCTGAATGCATTCCAGAGTTTTCACTGTTTTCGGGATAATCCGCCCTGGCCATATTTTCCCGGTTTTCTTTTGGAGTCTGGAAGTGATTGTTTCTTAACCCCAATCCAGGGAAATCCATTGTGTCTAGATTTCTCTAGAGTCCGTTGCCCTGTCGAATCTCCGGTTTTTTATGGTTATGGCTGTCTTGTTGACCGCATTAATGGCGTTTGTGTGGATTTTTGAGGCATTGATATATTGAATTTCAGGGAGTAATTGGTCATTTGAGTTAGTTTGTTTGCTTATCATTAGAGTTTGAGCCTTGAAGCCTCTAGTGTATTGCTAGATTGTGGATTTCAAATCTATTTCTACTGTTGCATTTGGATTTCGTGTGTGTGGCCTGTATCATGCTTGCGTTTGAAATTTGTTTGTTGGCATCACCAGCTCCAGTCCTTTCGCTCTCATGGTATGCAGATATGCAATTTTATCTACTGGTTTGGTTACTTTATTTCATTTTCTTTCTGGTCCTTTGTGGCTTCGTTGTTTCCTCGAGTGCATGACATGTTCGAGAATCTTGGGGTTTCCATTGTTGTACCAGTCCATCAGGTTGATCATTGGATGTTTATTCTTGGTCTGGTATTTCTATTCTTTTGGTTTTTGCTTGCATTGATTTTAAACTTTCTATCTTAGGGTGTGAGCAAGTCGTACCTAGTTCTCCATGCTTTCATGGTGGATATTTTAGGGTTCTTGATCTAGGGCATAGCCAATCCTTCTTGAAATACTACGAGGAATGTTCTAAATTCGTATTTGATCTATTGGAGGTCTAGGTTAGGTCGTTGTCAAGGTACAGGCCTTAGATCTGAAGTCGTTGGAATCATTTTGGTAAAGGTGAGAAAATGTGTTTGGGTTTGGGTTTTTGAGGTCCTCACAGAATTCTGCTTCCCCTGGATTTTCTCGGCTTTCCCGAATTTGTCTACCTCGCTAAAATCCATGTCCTCTGGATTTTCTCAGAATCCACAATCGGGTCATTTTCCCGGATTCGTGCTTTAATGATAATTTATCTAGTTCCCTCTAAAATCCGTGTCCTCCAGATTTTCCTGGATGTTCTGTGCCTCTTTTATTTTCCCAAGTTAGTTATAACTGTTGCTATTTTTGCTAAAATCAGTCTCTGATGGATTCTTCTGGGTATTTTGGGAAAATGTCGAATGTGATGGTTTTGAGGAATTGACTTATTGATGATGTATTTAATTGATTAAATGAGCTTATGCTAAGTGTTTTAAGGTTACTCCTTTAGTGAATTGACGGATTAAGGTGGTATTGTGGGATTTTGTGTGCTTGGTTTGCTGAAGTCCGTCTGGTCCGGATTTTCCCAGAAATCCTCTCCAGTGTGGAATCCATGAAGGGGACCAAATCTTGAACTTTCAAATAGTGATTTTTTGCATTTTTTGTTTCTTTTGGATCTTATTATGGTCATCTTTATTTGTTTGCAGGCAAGATCAGGGCAAGATGTTGTTGGTCGAGGCAAAAGGGAAGGCCACAGATCTAGGTGTAGAGAGTTCAGCCATCTCTGATGCAGAGAAGGTCAAATTGGACATAAAGAGAAAAATTCCTAAAAGTAAGTTGACTTCTATTTGGTCAGGAATCACGAATACCAACATGGGCATGTGGGACTATGAAGAGTTTAAGGCTAAGATGTCAACACCAAACCCTCCATTGTTGGCTAGAATAATTGTGTACTCCGGATTGGCTCATGTAGCAGGTTTCCCTTCCACATTACAGTGTTATGAATTGGTGCTTGAGTGTGCCAAGAATTATGATAGAGGGACACAAAGGATAATCAGTCCCCAAGGAAGGGTTTTGGTAGGATTTTTCCCTGTATCCATTGCTGCAACCTTTGATATGCCTAACAAGTCCCATGTGGTGGCCTTTGATATGGATGGTGCCAAGAAATATTATGAAGAAAATGTGGTTAAGTCCCAACACGTGATTAACTCTTGGTTGGAGAAGCCTAAGTCCCATTTCTCCAAGTTGTCAAAGCAACTATTCAGGCTCAAATTCAAGAAGGAATACTACAATGCAATCACTCTTCTTAGCAGACTAGTGGGTTTGAAGAGTGAAGGGGTGTTTGAGACTTGAATGTTCAATGTTATTGCTCAAATGGAGCAAGGGATAGATTATCACTAGGAAGGTATCATAAGTGCAGTCATACATGAACAATTGTGTAATGTATTACAAACCAAGACTTTCACCATGAACTCCTACTTGGTGTATGCCTTGGCAAGACTTCACCCGTACAAGGGATTGAGCACTAGGGTTACCTTTGGACAAGATTCTATATATGAAGTATACCCATAGTTGCACTTAACTGGAGGAAGTTACAGAAGGGAAAATGATGCTTTTACCATGTATATCACTAGATTGCTCCAAGGTGTAGAGCATATGAGAATTTTTGACAAGGCTAAAGAGTTGATAAGGAAATATGGGGCATGGTTTATCCAGTTCCCTAATTTTTCATACATCAAAATTGATGGTTGCCAAAGGGCTCCCTACAGACTCCCAAGGTATCCTACGGATCATATCATATTGTTGGAAGTCACCAGGTAGACTTGTGACTTTGACAATGTTGTGAAGGGAGAAATGCATAAAATAGGTTTCGAGAATGACTTTACCTTAAAGATAGGAATGGGTGAAGTTTGTCCTTCTATCCAGTCTACTCATGCTTCTGAGGAAGAAATGAGTAATTTTGGTCTCTCTTTCCATTCCAAGAGAGCAAGGTTTGACATAAGTGGTGAGGCACAAAAGAAGGCCAACAAGGAATATAGCCATAAGTTCAATATTGAGGACTATTGGGTTAACTTAGTTGATGAATTTGAGGTAAGGAGGAGGAAGTTCTCCAGATTGCTAGTGGATTTGATTAGGTTATACAATGTGAGGGTCATCTCTAACCAAGTGGAAGAGGATGGAAACTTAATCCAGGGTCATGTTTATGAAGCTATGAAGGATAGGGCAGTTGGAGATGTTGACTAGTTAGAAGAAGAGAAAACAGGGCTGGATCAATTCATGACTCCAGTGATCAGGTACACCAAAATGTGGTTGAAGCATAAGATCGTGGAATTGGAGAGTGAGGGTATCCCATGTACTTATGATCTGATGGGAGAATTGGAGTCTCATTATGCTTCTGAGGAGTCACATGAGCAGGATCCTAAAGGCAAGGAAAAGGTGGATTCCCCTTTCAAAATCTAGGTTAGGGATGTCCAAGTTGAGAAAGAGATAGAAGGGGGTAAAAAAGGAAGCCTGTCACAAAGAAGAGGAGACATCCCTTGAGGAAGGAAGTTGAAAAGGATAAAGAAGAGGAAGAGGGGGTCAAGGTAGTTCCTCTGTTGATAAAGAGAAGAAGACTCACAAAGCTATCACAGAAACAGGAGGAGGCTCCCAAAACTGACAAGGAGGTTGAGCCACCAGTGATAGAGGTGGAGAGCTCTAGAGAAAGAACCCAAGTGTATATGAGGAGGTCAAGGAATCCTTCTCCAAGGGACACTACAGTAAAAGAGGATGTTCTAGTGAATATTCTTGTTGTTGAATAGATAAATGTCTCCATTCCTCAAGATGTCGGTAGCATACAAGAGGAACCAAAGGAGGATGAAGAGCATAAATATTTGGATGAGGAAGAATTTCAAGAAGGAAACCTCTATAATACAGAGGCAAAAATTGATAAAATGATTCAATCTCCCTTAATGGCATCTGTAGATTCACCTATGAGGGATCAATTGAACAAGTCTCCTCAATAGGAGGAGATACCAGCTAAAGTTCCTTCATCAGTGCAGGTTGTTGCAGAAGAACAGTTGCAGGATAAGGAGAATCCAATTGTGGATATCCCTAATGTGCCAAATGTTGAAAAGGATGCAACTAATGATCAATAGGACAAGCCGAATGCAGGGTCAACTAAGTCTACTATTCGAGATTGGCTAGATAGAGAATTGAAGAGAAAAATGGTGATAGTGGAGGATGCTCCTCCTAATTGGGATCTCTTGATGGCTAATGTTGGACAAGGGAAATATAAGAAGAAGGAAAGGGTGGTGTCCTGAATTGAGAGAGATGAGTCAGGCAATAGAGTGGCCAACATTGCTACCCCTACTCCAGATAAGGATAGAGACATTGTGACTGCCAAGGACTATCATGTGCAAACTGTTGAATTAGGGCACACTTCTATAGAGCAGGATATTGAGGAGTATGAAGGCTCTAGTGTTGTAATTGTGGGGAGGTTGAAGAAGGCTATGCAAACTAGGTATGAGTTGGAGAGAGAGAGAATGAGAAACTAAAGAAGTATTTACCGGAGTTGATGAAACCCTTGCAGGCTATTAGCTCTTCCTCCTCTGTTGTAGGTTTCTTGCCTCAGGAAATAATCTCCAAGCTAAAAAAGATGAAAGGAACCACACATGCTATAGTTTCTTGGTTGCAAGGTGTCCAAACCAAGGGAGATGCTGCCATTAAGGGTTTTTTATCAACTGGAGGAGATGCTATGAGATCAGTGGACTGGTTGAAGGCTGCATTGGCTCAAGACAAGGAGGATACTAATATCCTACTATAGAAGACTACAACAATTATGGAATTCACCGAGGATAAGCTGGTAAAGTGTGGGATCCTTCCTTTTCCAAGGGTATCTAAACCTTGGGAATATTTTTAAATCTTGCAAATGAGGCAAAAGGCTTTAAGGAAAATCCATAAGTAGGCAAAGCAGATTGAGGACACTCTGACTGGTATCCATGACAAGTGTATCTCATTTTTTGAGGTCATGACTGGAAGGAAGAAGTTTTCTCCCAAACATCTTAATCTGGAGCAACTTAGGAAATGGTGGAGAGATGTTTATTCTCCAATTAGTAAAGGTCTGGTCACTGAACATCAGCTAGATGATGCTGCAACCTATATTGCATCTATTGACAGATTCCTAACTAATAGAGTTGATTGGGATGTTACCATTGGGCAGGAAAGAGATGAAATCAAATCTCTTGAAAGAAGAATTAGGGTTTTGCCTATGTCGCTTGTTGGTGAGCTGGATAGGGTCTTGCTAGCCATGCATGGTGACAAGGATAGAACTAAAGACAAAGATGGGAAATAGTTATAAGGATTACATCAAGATTTGTGCTTCCCATTACTTACATGCATTGGGCCGACCCTTTTACATTTTGTGGCTGAATAGGATGAAATCGTTGCTAATTTCACATTTCATATTATGAGTGAATATCTTTAGGTCGACCTCTTGAATGTCTTGTTTTATTGTAAATTCTTATTTTCGGTCGACCTATCTTAGAAATTCTCTACAAAATGGGCATGTTGCCTCATTTTAGAGATGGATGGATAGATAGATAGAGATAGATAGATAGAAGGAAATAGATAAGTGACATCTGAATATAATAGAGATTTGAATAAGGGCAGATTAGAGTTGTTTCTAAGCAAGTGTTGTAACAAAAAACTAGAGTTGTTGTTGTTTTGGATGAATTAATATAAGAGAGATATTGTGATTCGGTATCTATCTTGTGGAGCTTCATCTGGCATGGTTCTTGGTATTCTATCTTTAAAATTGCTTATGAGTTATGGTTAGATTTTTTGGTGATGCTTAGGGTTTCATGTTTGAAATGTTTGCAGTGATCTCTAGTCCATACTTTTTGCAATTAGCTGATTGTTAGCTACTTTGCAAAGTTAGCCAGGACTTAAAATTGTGCTTAGTTCAGTTATAAGGTTTTGTTTATCTCAATTGCAATAGGATTGGCTGAATGAATGCTTGTGATTTAAAAATATTTAAATACCTTAGAAGATTGCACTATTTATGTGAAATTGCAGATTCATTGGGGTCAAACATAAAGCATTTTATGAGAGATCGGTCCATTTTGAGCATTTTATCTTCCTGCATTTTCAATCTTAGGGTTAGGAGTAGTCTTAAAATTATTTTTGAAACTTTTATCTTTTGATATTTCTTTATTACCAAGGTCCAAATCAAGATTCCAACTATCAACTCATTGTTTAGATCTGATAAGTCCAAAATCCAATATTTTCTTATAGTAAGGTCCCTTTGTGATTACCAACATTTTTCACATTTATCTTTGAGTTGTTTCACTGCATTGTCAAGACCTGACATTAGAGACCTTGGGGTTATCTTTGTTCCCATAGAGATTTACCTTTCAAGAGAGATAGGATATCATATTCTGTCTGAGTTTTTGCTATGGAGAAAACACCATCAATAGATTGGCACTAGAAGTAGGGCCTTTGAATAAGAAAATTGGAGCGTTTCCTAAATCCCATCTCTCCTGAGAGGCTTAGAAGAAGAATTTCAAGAGTTACAAGACCCTACTAGGTCAACAAGGACCAAAGGAGGGGAAGAATCATCATCCGCTCACTCACTTCCATCATCTCCATCATCTTCATCTTCATCTAACTCTGAGGGAATTCCTATTCCACATCCACAATCGGTCATAAATTAGCCATTACCACCCTCACCTCCACAAATGGATTTTCTTGCTAATAATCCATCCCCATTGATATTTAATAATAACAATTTCATGCCCAAGAACCCTAAGCATTTTTTCTCTAAGTTCCATACTCATGACCCCAACAGAACAACAAAGGAGCATGTTAGGATTTTCCAAACCTGCTTGAGGGATAGAGGAATTTACCATGAGGATGTTGCATGTAGGATTTTCCCTGATTGTTTAGGAGAAGAGGCCTTTTATTGGTACAATCACTTACCTGCTGCTTCCATCCATAATTGGACTGAATTAGAAATTGTAATTCTGCAAAAGTTCAAGATTCCCATTAGTGCTAATGAATTGTACTTACAATTTATTGGAGTGAAAAGAGAGATTAATGAGCCTATAGGATCATTCAATGATAGGTTCCATCGAGAATATACTAGGCTCCAGACACCTTATGCTGGAAATGAAAATACTATTTTGGAACTGTACCTTGAAGCCTTGGATAGCCTTACAACTGACTTTCTCAAATAGAGGACTAGTCATCCAAATACTTTGCTTACTACATATACAGAAGCAATGAAGGTCAGTATAGACTTGAGGCAACACTTATTAGGACCTTTTCCTTCTCTGGGACCTACAACTGACCCTGCACAAATTCAAGCCCTTAACCAGGCTCTGACTAGTCATATTCCAATCATGAATCTTATACCTTCATTCCCTTTAGTTCCTTATCCAGGTCCACCTTTGAACCAAAATCAACCTATGACCTCTTATCCGCAGCAAAGAGCTAATCATCCCCTTCATCAGGAACAAGATGGTTTCCCTACATATTTGCAGAATTCAGAAGTTTTGAATCAGGCTGTTGGTTCTGGAGGTACACTCGAATATTGTTCCGGTGGTAACCCAACACTAACTAATAGTCTGGAAAAGGAGAGATTGGATGAATTATCTGAACAAGTGAAAAGTTTGAATACAAAGGTAAATTATTTGAGAAATTAGAATAGCCAGCTTCAGGCTGCTCAGAAGAATATAGAATCTAACTATGGTAGGGAAAACTAGAACTTTGAAAGAGGTCCATATTTTGACATAAATCAAAACTATGAAAGAGGACAAGGATCTGGTCAAAATTTTGATAGAAGATAGGGCTCTGCCCATAATTTTGCTAGAAATCAACAAGGGGGACAAGGATTTGATAGAGGGCAACAACCTAGGTAGAATAGGTCATGGAATATTGGGTCTAATAATGGAGGGATCCCTACTCCCTTGGATCAACCCCCTACTCAGGAGAAGCCTCCAAATGGTGTATACTTAGCAAAATCAGCTTTGTCTAGTTGGTGCAGACTCCATAAGACAAGTCAACACTTTGAGTTAGATTGTACTGAATTTCAGACTATAGCTTCTATATTTCATTATGAAGTGGAGAAGAATTCCACTGGACAGGAGATTGTGCCCTCAAATCCATATGACTCCCCTGTACTGGTGCTCAATCATGCCCCATTTCCCAAAAGTGAAGAGAATGAACCAGAAGAGGAGTCTAGTGACTACAAGGATGAGGCATAGCAGATGCTGAATGAAGATGAGATTTCCCAATTGTTTAATGAGGAAAATGATAATGATAATGGTCCTTTGGATAATTATGAAGTTAGTATTGAAGAAGTTTAGATGTTTCAGCAACCAGCCAAGAAATATGATTTAAAAAATAGACCCAACAGGGGTCCACAGGCTGGAGGTCCTTTCACTACTTTGATCCCTCCTAACAATTTCAATACTCCACCATATCCACAAGAAAGTAATAATCCACCTTATCCTCATGTACCCACATAGTACTTGTCGAAGGGAAACAATACTGAAGTATCCAAGATAAGCAGGCTAGTGGCTACAAGGAAGTCCATGCTGACCTGAATATGGAGCAATTGTGTGAATATGTGACTGAAGAGTTCAATAAAGTAAAGGTAAGTCTTTCTTCCTTTGAATTATTAAAAGTTTTTACTATTAGGAATGCAGTTTTGGGATAATTTAGTTCAAATATAACATCAGAAGGGGTAGCTAGAAATGAGGTTGTTACTAGGTCTTCCAACTCCCAAACACCTAGAATTCAGGTCCCACCTATAGATAAAAGGGGAGATAAGGATAAGGGTCAAGTTGCACAAGCTGATACTCATCTGAATTTATTTCAAGGCAAGATGTAAACTCCTCCTTTCTTGATATCTATTCATATCTTCGGAAAGAATTTGCATAATTGCCTCCTAGATTCAGGAGCCTCTACAAATGTTATGCCCTTTGTTGTCTACAAGGCATTGGGTATTATTCCTATATCCTCTCAAAAGAAGGTTACTCAATTGGACAAAAAAATAAGTAAGTGTGGTTGGGGAATTGAACATGATCCCTACGTAGCTGGCATCAGACCCTAGGATACAAGTGATCAATATTCAGGTTGCTCACATCTCGGATACTTATGGTTTGATCCTAGGTAGAGATTTCACTAAGGCATTGAATGGATACACATCTACAAACCATTCTCATATGTGGTTACTGTGGAAAGGAGTCCCAAATCAGATCATAATTGAAAGAGAACCCTGAATGAAGTATGTAATCACTAAATATCAGAATGTTTTGAATGAGGTATTGGTGTCTAAGGTTAGTCTAGGAAACTATGTATTAGATGAATCAGTTACAATGAATGAAGAGGTTTTCATGCTATGTGATTCTTTAGATAAACACATTCCAGAGATTAGTAGTTCTGAGACATTGATTGAACAAGAGGATGAAACAAGTGATCAAGAAGACATGCAGCTGATTTTATTGAATAAATTTTAAGAGTTTATCTAGAAATGCATGGAAGATCAAATACAACTAAAAGGGAGTATGAAATTTGAAGAATTATTAATTCCAAATTGGTGCAGAGTCCACAACGCCCCTCATTCCGAACTGGAATGTGACTTATATCAAACTACTATCCAACAAATACGGAAATGCATTAACCCAGTTCCAACCGCTGGGATTAATATACAAGAACAATTAAACAACAATAAGAGTAAAATCCCAACGCTCCCTAAAAATCTCCCCATTTTCAACAAAGAACAAGATAAATTCAAACCAAGAGGATCTGATAGTTTCTGGACATTAAGATTTGATGGATCTAAATCTAAGCAGGGTGCTGGTGCAGGGTTCGAGTCGATCAGTCCTAGAGGTAAAAATTACTTTGCTACTCATAGAATCCAGTTCTAGTGCACTAACAATGTCGTTGAATACGAAGCTTTGATCCATGGCTTATTAATGGCATCAAGAATGTCATCAAGAAAGAAAGTTAAGATACTACAAGTGTTTAGAGATTCAGAGTTAGTAATCAAACATGTAAGAAAACAATATTCATGCCATGATAGAAGAATGACTAATTATAGGCATAGAGTGTGGGATCTCATTGAAGGGTTTCAATGCTTTTAATATTCAGTTGATCCCTTGAAACAAAAATCAGGTTGTTGATTCCTTAGCACAAGCTGCTAGCACCTTGCAGCCTTTGTTACTCTTAGGGTTGAAGAAATTCATAGTTGAGCTCACTCCAGTACCTTCAATGCCTAACAACGTTACTAATTCTAGGTATTTGAAGATGAGAAGCATATTCTGGACTTTATTACAAGTTGTGATGTGTTTTCTTCCCAAGTAATTGATGAGATAGAGCCTCAAGAAGCAAAAATTGACTTTGGAGGAATCATAAATCTGAAAACTAATACCAGTCCCAGAGGTATGGTGCAACTTGAATGAATTTTTGATTTAGATAAGATAAGAGATCAAGAGCAATAGACTAAAAGAGAGTCTCTCAATAGTCAGTGTGAAACATATAATATGGGGACATCAAATGAATTGAAGAATTTTTTTATTGGAAAGGTATGTACCCCAGAAGAAAGAAAGGGAATTATTGATACCTTATAGACATATCATGATGTAATAGCTTGGATTTATGAAGATTTGAAAATATATGATACTTTGATCATTAAACACACCATCCCTTTGAAGTCAGATGTCAAACCATTTAGGCAGAGACAGAGGCCAATCAACGCTTTTTTAGAACCCATTATTTAGAAGGAGGTGCAGAAACTGTTTTCAACACACATTATATTTCTGGTAAGACATTCCACCTGGGTTGCGAGTTTGGTTCCAGTAAGGAAAAAGAATGGGGAGATCAAACTATGTGTGGATTTTAGAAATCTGAATAGAGTATCAGAGGAATATAATTATCCATTTCCCTCACTAGATGAGGTGCTTCAGATTATAAATGGATCTCAAATGATGTCCTTTTTGGATGGGTAATCTGGATACAACCAAGTTATGGTGGAGTACGAGGATAGGCACAAGACTGCCTTTACTACAAAGTGGGAAACTTTTGCTTATAGAAGGATGCCATTCGGGTTGATCAACGTTGGAGCTACATTCTAGAGAGCTATGGAAATTGCTTTTAAGGACATACTTGGTAAATGCATCATTATCTATATGGATGATTTGATAGTCTTTTCCAAGAAATGATGTGATCATATAAAAAAATTATGCAAAGTATTTTAAAGATGTAGAGAGTTCGGTATTTCACTTAATCCAAGAAACTACATTTTTGGAGTCACAGAAGGAAAGTTGTTGGGAAATATTATCTTAGAACAAGGTATTGCTATTGATCCTGAGCGAATACAGGCTATTTTGAAAATCCAGCCTCCTGCAAGTAAGAAAGAGATGAAGTCATTTTTTGGTAAGATTAACTTTGTTAGGAAATTTATCACCGAATTCGTAGAGATAGTCAAGCCCTTGAATGCTATGTTGAAGCAAGAAGCAAAAATAGAATGGAATGCAGAGGCTAAGGAAGAATTTTTAGAAATCAAGAAAGCTATTGCTGAGGCCCCTGTACCGGTGAGTCCAAAATATACTAAACCCTTTTACATATATTATTTTGCTTTTGATCACTCCTATGCTGCAATGTTAAATCAAAAGTTTGATCAAGGGAATGAAAAACCTATAGCCTTCATGAGTACTCCCTTAAAAGATGTAGAATTAAGATATCATAATGTAGAAAAGCAGGCCTATGCTTTGGTCGGAGCAGTGAAGAAGTTCAGGCATTATATCTTGAGGAATAAAGTTTTTGCCATAGTGCCTGATCCTGCAGTAAAGTCATTGTTAATGCACAATGAGTTAGATGAATGAAGGGCCAAGTGGGTGACTATGTTGTAGGAGTATGATATGGAAACTCAGCCCATGAAATTAGTGAGAGGACAAGGACTGACAAAGACAATGACTGAGACCGGTCCTGATCTCGCAACTCAGCATTATTACCTTCAAGAGGTATCTTTGGGAGATTGGTACGATGAAATCATTTTCTATTTGCTAAATCAGCAATGTCCTAATCACCTCAATGCAGTTCAAAGGTGGGCCTTGCACCTAAGGAGTGGAATTTTTATGATGAAAGGAGCTATCTTGTATAAAATAAATTATGAGGGTGTCTACTTAAGATGTTTGGGAAGAGAAGAAGCTTCTAGAGTGATGATTAAACTTCATGAGAAATATGGCACATGCCATGGTTCTACACCATCCACCGCACACTAGATCTAAAGGGGAAGCTACTACTGGCCCACTTTGTTCAAATATTTACACCAACATGTGATGAAAGATGTGTGAAGGAAAGCACTCCAGAGAAAGTTGAAGGTACTGTGATATTTTCTCTTCATGTTAAATAGAAAATAACTACTAGGTTGTTGATTGTGGTTGTTCACATCACATGACTAGTGACAAAATTAATTTTTTTAAACTTGAAAAATATGATGGAAGCTTAGTTAAGTTTGGAGATGATACTGGTGCTAAGATTTATGGAATAGGCTTAGTTAGTTTTGATGGAAAGAATAGTATTGATGATGTCTACTATGTTAAGGGTTTAAAGCATAATATTTTAAGTTTTGGATAGATGTGAAGTAAAGGATATAATCTTATGTTCAAGGATGAGAAATGTGAAATAAGGAAAGGATCTGGAACCATGATTTCTATTGGAAAGAATTCTGAAGGAAATATTTATCAACTTAAGGGTGTTGATGGACATTTATTTATGTCTTAGATTAATGATAGTTGGTTATGGCACCAAAGGATGTGCCTTGTGAATTTTGACAATACAATAGAATCAGTGCATCACAAGTTATGAGAGATGTACCAAGAATCACAAAGCCTATTATTGCTATTTACAAGGAATGTCAATTTGGAAAGCAAGCTAGAAACAACTTTAGGTCAAAGGAACAATCTACTTCCAGATTATTGGATTTCATTAAAACTAATATTTGTGGTCCTCCAAGGGTGATAAGTCTACAAGGTGACATGTATTTCATGCTTTTTATTGATGATTACTCTAGAATGACATGGGTCAATTTTCTTAGAGAGAAATATGATGCATTAGACAAATTCAAAGCATTCAAAGTTATGGTTGAAAATGAAATGGAAATGAAAATAAAATGTTTAAGGTCTGACAGAGGTGGATAAATCACCTCCAATGAGTTTAACACATTTTGTGAAGCACGTGGAATAAAAAGGCAATTGTTTGCTCCTAAAAAACCTCAACATAATGGAGTTGTTGAAAGAAAGAACATAACAGTTCAAGAAGCTGCTAGAATGATGATCACTAAGGTAGGTCTACCAAAATTTTACTGGAGAGAAGAAATTCACACTATTGTTTATGTGTTTAATTGAGTTCAAGAAAAAGCTAACAACACTAAGAATCCCTATGAGTTGTGGTACAAAAATATTCCTACTGTAAAATATTTCAAGGTATTTGGAAGCGAATGCTATATTAGAAGAGATGAAGAAAATTTAGGAAAGTTTGATGCAAGATGTGATGAGGGTATCTTACTTAGATACTCCCTTAGAATCAAAGCTTACATATGCTACAGTAAAAGGCTGATAAATATTGTAGAAAGCACAAATTTCAAGGTTGATGAAGCATTGAAAAATTCAATTGAAGTCAATGGATATGTCTCAAATGAACCTAATCGAAGAGAAGTAGAAGCTATTGTAGAACAAGAAGTGTAGAATGAATAAGAAGAAGCTCCAAAAGTGTCCCCAAAGACACCTAAATATGTGTAAAAGAATCATTCAGAAGATCATATCATTGAAGACAAGAGAAAAAAGGTATTGACAAATAGAGTTACTGTTGTTGCTGAAATAAATGTGTGTTTAATTTCTATAGTTGAACCTAAGATAGTAAGTGAAGCATATAAAGATGAGAATTGGATGAGAGAAATGGAAGAACTTATGTAGATTGAGAAAAATAAAACCTAGGAATTGGTTCCTAGATTGGCAGATAAATACATAATTGGATCAAAATGGGTATTCAGAAGCAAGTTGAATGAGAATGGAGGTGGTCAGAAATAAAGCAAGGCTTGTGTGTAAGGGTTGCTCACAAGTAGAAGGTATATACTTTCAAGAGACTTTTGATCTGGTAGCTAAGACGGAAGCTATCAGAATGTTTCTTTACATTTTCTTCTCATAAGTATTTTAAAGTTTATCAGATGGATGTAAAGTCTACATGGAACAACCAAAAGGATTACAATTGTCAGAACACTTAGATATGTTTGTAGATTAAATGAGGCTTTCTATGGATTGAATCAAGATCCTAGAGCTTGGTATGCAAGGTTGGACAAATATTTGATTCAACAAGGATTTAGTAAAGGTACTGCAAATAGAAATTTGTATTTCAAAATTGAAAATGACAAAATATTGATAGTAGTTTTATATGTTGATGATATTATATTTGGAGGAAATGAAACAATGTGCAAAATTTTTGTTGAATAAATATAAAAAGAGTTTGAGATGTATATGTTTGGTGAGATGAATTTCTTTCTTAGGATTTAAATCAATCAAATAGGAAAAGGGATTTTTATTTCACAGTGAAAGTATGTAAAAGAAATGTTGAAGAAATATGTGATGGATGGTTCCAAACCGGTATGCACTCCTATGGTGTCTGGATAAAAATTGAGTAAAGATGATGATTCAACTAAGGCTGATCAAAGAAAATATAGATTTATGATTAGAGGACTTCTATATTTAACTGCATGTAGTTTGTCTTGTGGCTAGATTTCAAGAGAATCCTAAAGAAACACATGTTGAAACTATGAATATGATATTTAGATATTTGAATGGCACTCTGGATTATGAGTTATTTTATCTTAGGGATATTGATTCTACACTAAGTGCTTATAAAAATATAGATTGGGTAGGTTGTGTTGATGACATAAAAAGTACAAGTGGTGGTGCATTCTTTCTTGGTTGCAGATTGGTATCATGGTTAAGTAAAAAGAAAGATTTTGTTTCCTTTTCCACTAAAAAAGATGAGTATATTGCTCCAGCATCTTGTTGCACACAAGTTTTGTGGATGAAACAAACATTGAAGGATATCAGAGTAATTTATGATGATCCCATCTCTATTTTTTGTGATAATACAAGTGCAATTAAAATTTCAAAGAATCTAGTGATGCACTCAAGGACAAAGCATATATCAATACAATATCACTTTTTGAGAGAGAAGGTTATGGAGAATTAAGTAAAGCTCAAATATGTACTGGAAAAGGATTAGATTTTTGACATATTTACTAAGGCTATCCCTCAAGATAATTTTGAGTATGTTCGAGAGAAGTTAGGGTTTATTGCCCCTCCTCTCTTAAACTATTTTCATATGGATATGCATGAGTTTGATGGATCTATGGATCTATATTCTTTCTGGATTGATGTTTGGTGGTTACCTCTTAGAGGGATCAAGTAGTGTCATGTGTTGTCATTGTGGAGTTGATTAGGTATACTCCTAAGGGGGAGTATTCAATACTAGTAAATTTCTTGCTGACAAAGGGGAGAATAATGTAAAATATATTTTTCCTTTTCCATTGATGTCAAAGGGGGGGAAGTATCATGTGAAAAAGCTTTGTCACTTAGAATTTTGCAAAAAGGGTGAGATTGATAGTTCAAAGGTACTGTGTTTTCTTTGATGGGTTTTCACATCATGTGTTTCCATCAATGACAAAGGGGGAGATTGTTGCAAGTATGAAGGTTTTGTCATTGATATCAGCTAGTTAACTAGTTGTCAACTAGTTTTTGTTATCATTGATGTCAAGATGGTTGGTTATTGGTTTTATATGTCAAGGATATTGAGAAAATTGTAATAAAGAAGGTTTGTAGGTATTCAATGTATGCTCCGGGATGTGTTTCTATGCTAATGAGTATTTGAGGTGTTTTTCATGATTGTTGGTAGTTGTTGTATCCATAATTTGGGCTTCTGGATCATTGTACAGTGTGAGATAAACTCACCAGTATGTGACTATACATTTTGGTGTGTTTGGACGAGGTTCGAGAGAAATGTAGTTGCTCTAGATTTATCTGTACTTTGGTTTCAGGACTTGTGGTTATGAGAATAATATGGTGAGGTCGTGTTCAAGTGAGATTAGTTGTTCAAAAATATTGGATTGAGTTAAGGATGTGTGCGCTTAATTATTTAATGTGTTTTACACTAGTGTTGGCCGACCTTGTGTTAAACATTAGTTATGAAGTTCATTGAATCATGTTGGCACTTATTTTGGTCCTCATTAAGTATGTTTTTGGTTCAGCCTTATTCTAATTCCATTGTAGATTGTTTTGGTGCCGACCTAATTTGAATTTGTAAATACGAATGGTGTGTGGCCGACCTTAGATGAGTTTCAAGGTTGAAGATGGTATAAATATAAGTTGAGATGTTGATGAAAGTTATGATAGATGAAAGAAAAAGGAAAGATAGATGTGATATAGATGAAAAATAGTGTATGTGATACAATATTGGGTAGATCAATGTGAAATTCAAGTGTTGAGTTAATGGAGGTAGTGAGCTAAAGGTGTACTCTATCATTCAAGCATGTCTACAAGTGTGTGAGTGAATTGTGGTGGAAATATCTATTGCATCGATATTGTTTTCTCTTTGTGAAAATTATCTTCTATCTTCTTTTTAGTTTTGTGGTAGTGAACCCTTTTTGGATAGTAAGTTCTATTTTGGACAAGTAAGTCTTGTCTTGGTAGTGAGACTTTGTATTCAGTTTTGGAATTATTTATATTGTGAGCTAATCCTCACCATGGTTTTTCCCTCATTTATTTTTCCATGTAAATATAGTGTTACTATGTGTATGGTTTTACTTATTTTAGTTTCTTCTTTTTCCCTTAATGATTAATCACATTAGTAGAGTAAAGGATTTGTGAATAGTTATTGATCTAAATTTTGGTGAAGGTTTTAAAAGTTAAAATTTCTACAATTGATTCACCCCCCCTGAGTTGTCTTGTTCAACACTCTATTCCTACATACACTAGTACTCATGTTACTACAACCATCCAACCTACTAGAAATTTCAAAACTTCCTTATATATTTCCATTAGGAATCCTTCTAGCTTTACGAATTCAAATCTCATTTCTCCTCAACCATCCCCCCTCACAAATCTAAAATTCACTTGCCCTCTACATACATACACAATTCCACCTTATTAACCTCCATATCACAATACCATCAAAAAATCCAATCCTTAACACACTTTTGCAAAATGTCTCATCCCTCCAACGAAAAATCATCATATTAAACCAAAACAAAAATAACCAACCTTCATAATACATCAAAACCAATCAATTATCCTTAGAGAATTGAGAACAAAAATGCTACAAGGTATAGAGGTTCCTAGGTCTGAGAAATATGGTGGGAAAGGAGATCCTTTTAGCCATGTTTCTTCTTACAACACATTATGCAATGAATTCATTTTTGAAGATAAACTCTTGGATAGTCTCTTCTCTCTATCCTTCAAATATGTTGCTTTAGAGTAGTTTTTCTCCCTACTGAATAATTCAATTAGTTCATTCATTGAACTTATTGATGCCTTTTAAAACCACTTCCAAATTCATATGGTTTCTAATTTGACCTTAGCTAATTTGATGACATGTAAACAAAAGGATGATGAAAAGGTCACTGATTTCATAACATGATACCAAATGCTTTATTCATAAATAAACATTGAGATTCCTAATGAAAAACTTTAAATAATATTGATTTCCAATTTACAAGATAAAATCAAAGATAATATTGAGATGTTAAGGTTTCATTATTTCACAAAGTTGTGTACAACCCTTCGTGATTATAAAAATTTGGTTAGTAGTTGTGAAGTGAAAAATCCCTCTAACCATCCTGAAAAGTTTGAATCCACACCTCAAACCAACTATTAACCTTTCAAAAAACAAAATAAGGGATTTCAATAACTTAATCCCCGTCAATCAAATCAAAATGTTGACACCCAAGTGGCCGCTATAAAGATGACAGGACCATATTCTTTTGTGTATATAAATAGATAATTTACACCTCTACTTGATACCCTTCATAATATCATGTTGCAACTCTTAGAAATGATTTTTTTTCCCTACCTCCCATTAGAGCTCTTGATCCTACTAGTATTTTACCTTCAAACTATAGACCAAATTCTTATTTCCATTTTCATTGACAAAATGGACATGATACGTAACATTGTAAGCGTCTTAGACATCTTGTGTAATACGTCATCAGTTCTACTCGTATTCAAATTGGAGGTGTTAATGATCAAGGTAATAACTTTGTAGCTCCTCCTAATCAAAATTTTCAAATCTTTACCAATAATATGCCTAATCATAATATCTCCTTTGTCAAACCTAGGGAAACAAATAATGATGTGATGAATATTGACATAGATGATGAGAAATATGAAAGACAATGAGAACAACCTTATGGATGTTTTGGTTGGATTTATTGACACTAAACCTTGTAAGGGCCTAACTAAGATGGTGCTTGGAATTACTTTCTCACAAAAATACATACTTAAACATGCACTCGATGGTCCTCTTTACATAGCTAGAAGAATAAATGACAAGCCTACTAATGGGATATTAATTGATCTTGTCTATGTAGAGAACATGATCATTGAAGAATTCCTATTTGTGCATGAGTTTTGTGAAGATACATATGAAAAACTTAAAGCATGGATTAAAACACATAATGGTTTTGCTTTCCCTACATTATGTTTGATAAATATCCCTTTAAAGCTTGGTTTGAAACAATTAAATTTCTTAGTCACCATCATCTTGACTTAAGACCAATTTCATGTGAAGTTAGGCCATCCATGAATTCGCTCCGTGAATTTAATTTTGTTGATTGTTCATAAATTCTTAAAGTTTCCATTTGGTAATGAAATCTTTACTATACATCACAGTGGCTTTAATCCTATGTCTTCCTATGGCAACTTTTCATTGGATTTCTTTTGGCCCAATGAACCAAAACCCATAATTATAAATATAGCAACCTCTAACAACCTCAAACAACATATCAAATTCACACAATAATAGCATCAACACAAAATAAACATGAAGCAAAGTCCAGAGCACATTCTAAACACTTGCACAATACTATTTTCTCTATTTATCAAATTTTCTCATAATAATTTGGAAACCAAGTATCAGATACATCATCTTAGCTCATTACTTCATTCCAACTCATCTCCAAATGTTGCAACAAAAGATAGCTCCATGTACTAAAAACACTTCCTAAATATCTCAACTATACATGCACAACCTGCAACAACCTATTTTCCTCTTTTTAATAATTTTCTCAATATCCTCGACATCTTCATCATGCAACAACCTCCTTAACACAAAATTGACATAAATGATAACACCAACAACCTCCTTAATACAAAATTTACATAAATGATAACACCAGTAAGTAGACATCCTATTGAAATCAGTGAAAACACCATCATACTTGCAAAAATATCCCCCTTGTCATTGATGGCAACACATGATGTGAAAAAACCATCAAAGACAACACAACAACTCCAAACACACTTTATTTTCTCCCCTTGAATGATTTGTCAAATGCACAAATTTCTCCATTAATACCTTACACTTTTTCACATGATACTTTCTCCCTCTTTGGCATCAATGGAAAAACATAAAAGTTATGCATTATTGTCCCCCTTTGACACTGAACCGACATACCTACTCTGATTACTCCCCCTTAGGAGTACATCCAATCAAATTAGAAACACAATGACAACACATGACACTAACTACTCTCCATGAGAGGTAGCCACTAAAATAAGTCCAAACAAGAAGTAGATCCATAGATCCACTAGAATGGTGCACCTCCATATGCATCTAGTTCAACGAAGGAGGGGTAATAACCCCCAACCTCTCCCGAAGACACTTAAAAGTATCCTTAGGAAGAGCCTTAGAAAATATTTCAGCAATCTGATCCTTCATAGGTACATACTCAAGTTTCACCTCATTCTCCATAACCTTCTCTCTTAGAAAATGATACCTAATAGATATATGATTTATCCTTGAGTGCATCACTGGATTCTTTGAAATGTTAATTATACTCCTATTATCACAAAATATAGAAATAGGCTCATCATATACAAATCTGATATCCTTCAATGTTTGTCTCATCCACAAAACTTGTGTGCAACATGATGCTACTGCAATATACTCATCCTTTGTAGTAGAAAAAGAAAATGAATCTTGCTTCTTGCTCAACTAAGACACCAATCTACATCTAAGAAAGAATGCACCACCACTTGTACATTTTTTGTCATCAACACAACCAACCCAATCTACATCTTCATAAGCACTTAATGTGAAATTAGTATCCTTAGGTACCACAAGCCATAATATAAAGTTCCTCTTAAGTATTTGAATAATCTCTTTACTACTGAAACATGTGTTTCTTTAGGGTCTTGTTGTGCTCTTGCACATGCGCCTCATACTTTGCATCAACAAAATGGGGACCCCCTCTTAATTTGATCAAATTTCTTGGGTAAGTGATTTTAAGGTTCTACGATTCCAAGTTTGGTTTTATTGATTGGATACTATCATTTGATGTCGTTGATTCAATCTAGTGCTTGCTTGTCCATTGGTGATCTTGGATTTTTATTTTATTAAACGGGTTTTCTTGAATTAAGGATGTTTCTCATGATTTTGGGTCTTTTGGCAATAGAGTTTATTGTGTTTAATTGGTTATAGATGTCATATGGGACTAATTTAAGGAAAAAATTCTATCAAAAGTCTATTTCTATCTTGTGTGAGGTCCTAGAGTCTTCAAAAGCCTTCACATTCTTCTAAAATGTCAAAAAAGCTTTAAAATCCTTTCAAAAATTAAAAATAATGTGAAAACCTATTGTCTTAAAGTAAAAAATGAAGAAAATGGAGTTTGTGCAACTTTACTTTCAATCTAGACCATTTGATATTCATCTACAAATCACGGCCATTGATGGTGCATTTAGTAATGCACTTTTTATGTTCTAATTTTCCATTACCTTTTCGCTTAAATTTGATAGTTTCATTTTCTTTGCATTTTGAATGTCATGAGTTTTGGGTAGCTTTTTGAGAGATTTTAGCATTAAAAAATTAAGTGTTTTTTTTGTATTTTGTATATTTAAATTCCTCATCCTCACCTTACACATGTGGAGAAAGCTTGGGAGTGATTTATTAAATATATGTTATAATTTACTTCCATTTTCACAAGGATTTTGTGACGTGCAAAAAAGAATAAAATTATTTTTTGTTGATAATAAAAATCAACAACTTGAGCAATTTTTAATTTTTGATTTGAATGATAAATACGAGGATGTATAATTTTATAAAATGATGCAATGCTATTTATATGAGGATTTTGATGCCTTTCCATGCTTTCTTGTAGATTTGGAATGCAAAACATGGGAAAAATTAAAGAAATTTTGAAGATTAGAAAGTAGGATGTGAGATTTTTCATGAAGAAAATGGAAACTTACTCAAAATGAGAGATGTAAAAAAATATATTTTATAAAAGGAGGATTTTTACTCATTTTAAAGGGGGGAGAATTTAGAAGAGCAATTTTTTTTAAGAGAAAAAAGACAAAAATAAAGGGTAATTTTTACTGTGAGTATTTGCTAGATTTTTCCTGTAGCTTGCTTGTTCTCCACCATGGATGGTGATGCATTTGTATTTTCTATTTTAATCTTGGATTGTTGATAAAATTAAATAAAATTCTTAATTGTTTACATGTTTTATAATGGGTTTGTCAAATATTGTGTAATACTTGCACATTCAATATGGAAAATTTACACCGTTTATTGGTCATTTTCAAAAAAATCCTTCAGGATCTTGCACTTATGATGTTTATGATTGTGTTAAATACTAGTCATTATATTGTAAGTTACATAAAATTTCACTGAATATTTTAAGATAATGAATTGTAAATCAGATGCAAAACTCATCCTCTTTATTTTCAATTTATTTTCTCTTTTAACCCTCATCTTTTGTTCTTTTTTTTGCAATTCTAGTTAGTTTAGGAGTAGATTAAGGTTAGAATAGGATCTCATTTTAATCAAATTGTTGTTATAAATTAGATTTATCATATTTGTAAGTTTTCCTATTACTGTTATATAGTTGAAAGTGTTCATTTTTATGCAATAGGTATTTGGAGCAGCTATTTATGCATTGTTTATTTTATTTGTTGAAATCCTAAGTGCATTTAACTAATGCTTACTTGATTATGAGTAGCCCCTTATATAGGTACAACTACATAATCCACTGAATTATCCAACATTGCCATGACCTAATACAAAGAGACCTTGGAGTTATCAATCTCTTGAGGTTGATTTCCTTTCAGGAGAGGTGGTGCATCTGGTGTTCTACCTGCATGTTGATGAGTGTGTCAAAACAACCCTCAATAGAAATGGCTCTAGAAGGAGGGCTTGAACAAAGATTATTCATGGTTATATGCACTCTTTGAACAAGTTGGATCTCTAAAAGGTCTATTTTTAATGGGTAGTCCTTTGTGTATATCGGGGGTTGTTCACAAGATTCCCTTTCACATGCACAATAGGCTTCCTTTATTTTTCCCTAATGATGGAAAAAATGCTAGAGATCATGTCAAAATTTGTAAGGATTTATTGATTTTTCTCGAGGTTCAGAATGAAGATATCATTTGTCAGTTTTTCATCAAAAAATTTCATGGTATGACACTTCAATGGTATGTGAATCTTCCATCAAATTCTATTTGCTCATGGGTTGAATTATAAAGTTTATTTTTAGTTTTTTTTTTTTATCTTGAGGTGGGTGCACTGGATTTGTTATTTTATTTTGTATTCATGAGAAGGACAAATACAGAGTCTATTCCTCAATTCAATCATATTTTTACTCTCTTGTATCAAAGGGTTCAAGCTTCAAATTGGATGGTAAGTGATTTAGTATTGAAAGAACATTACTTATGGTGTTTGGATGTCTCATTTATATGGAAGATTAGAAATTTTCGTGAGATCACTATCTTTTGTGATGCATTCAATAAAGCTCTTTTTTTGACACAATGTGGAGATGACATTACAAATGGTACAAGAAAACAAGATGGAAGTTATAATATGCAAGTAATTGATAGTTGCCAACTGTTAAAACCCTCTTTCAACCCATTTAATGGGTATGCTCAGTAATAATCATCTCAATCAATCAACAACAATATTCATAATTAATAGAGTATGCAAGCAACTAATGCAACAAATAAAATTACCCTCTTACAAGGTCAAATTTGGGGTCAAAATAAACAAGCTACAATGAAGGATGTAAGTTTTTTTAACCTTCTAAAGATGTTTTTATAGATGCACTATCATTTTCTAGTTATACTTTAGCGCTTAATACATCAAATCATGATGAGATTCAAAGTGAAAATCTTGCTGGTCAGTTATATCAACATGATAGTTTGTGTGAAAATAAAGATGAAATGGGTCTAAAAGTTGATCAACATCAAGAAATCAAGTTTCCAAATGAATTAGCTACAAAAATCAGTCATGAAGTATTTAAAAATGATGACCAAATTGAAGAGAATGAATCATATAAAAAAAATTCCCAAAATTGTAGTCATATGAAATCAACAAGCAAGGAGCCTTCTTTATCTTCACAAGGTACTTTTCATGACTCTTTTGGGCATGCAAAAAGTTTTCATAATGAAGGTATTGTTGGAAAGAGACACTGCAGTATCACTTGGTGTTGTCATTGATGGAAACTCAAATCAATGATTAGATATGCACACTATCATTCGATCACACCGTCAGACAAATAGAAGATTAATAAAGAAGAACAGAGTATCTGGTAGCATAGTATTCATCGATCTGTATGAAGATTTCATGTTATTATTTTGTGTTGTGCATCTCTGGAATTTTTTTTTGGCATATTATCTCTATTACTACTTAAGCGCAGTGGCTCGTATCATTTTATGTGGAATTTAGAAGATCCGGTTGGCTTATTCTCAAATTTTCTTGTATTGGAGACAACTTCATGAATGTATCATGTCGCGGATGTATAAGGAGTAGTTAACTAAATGTTTTCATACTTGATCATGTTTTTTTGGGTCCCCTCTATGTCTTAATTGACTTTGGAGGATGCACATAAATATTTAATTAAGGATCTGGCCGACGATGGTAATTATTTTTGTGTTCTATTGAAGCCGAAAAAGTGTAATTGAATTCTATATTGCAGATAAATATATAAGATCGTCTGTATCATTTTTCAAGATGTATGAAGTGTGTTGTGAAGTGAATTGCAAGTTAGAGTAGAGAAGAAGAGCGATAAAGTGCAGTTTCACTTGCGCATAGAAAATTTATTGTGCAAGTGTGAGTAAAATAGAGCAGAAGTGCAGAATCAGTCTGCAGGACAAAAGATTGTATATTGCACTTAACTAGAACTATAATCAGGCATATTTAGGTGCTATCTATCTCAGTTCAATATTAGATGGTTTTTATTTGGCTTTCATTGTAAGGCAGTGAGCCTTCCCTTTGAGCAATGAGCTCTAGGTAGTGTGCCTAAATGCAAGTGCATTCCCTTTATTGTAATCTTCATTTGAGTATACTCAGATTAACTTGTGGATTGGCCATCCACTATGGATTTTCCCCTAACAGGGTTTCCACATAAAAATCCATTTGTTATGGTGTTGTGTTCATTTTCTTCATGTTTATGCATTATGGTTGAATATTGTTAATGCTTTGAAGTTAAAGGTTAATAAAGTTAATTTTTGCACAACATTGATTCACTCCCCCTCTTAGTGTAGCTTATTTCCAACAATTGGTATCAAAGCTAGTTCCTTTAAAGAAGTCTAATCACTTGAGGAGATCTTGGAAGGTGTTTCAATGGATATAAGAAGTCTTTAATAACATATTTTGGTGGCCCTGGATGATCTTGATCAGTCAAAAGGCTAAAGTTCAAAAATTGCAAGCAAACAGGTCTCAAATGCTGAGAAATTCATTGTCTCTGAAAGAGAAAATCAATAAGTATAGAGAGAAGAGAAAGGAACTCTATGACCAGATTAAGCAGAGTGACAACAAGAGCATTGAAGAAGAACAACTCAATCAAGCCCTGAAAGAAAAGACAAAAGGATGTGAAAATCTTACTAGAGATAATACAGTCCTAAAGCATGGAATTGAATCTATAATGATGAGGATGACCAAGGAGATTGAAGATAAAAAGAAGAATGAAGAGAACCTAGCACAATCCCTGAAAGAAAAACTTGAATTATACAGTCGATTTTTTGATGAATTGGAACAATCTAAAAACAGTGAAGAGGCCCTTGAAAAGTAGATGGATGATCTCAGAAATGAACTTGCTGCTGCAAATGAATATAAAGAGAAGTTCAAAGCCAGCTTTGCCATGCTTGATGAAATAATTAGTAGTCAAAGGACTCATGGTTGTTAGAGTAAAGGTCTTAACTTAATTATGTTGATTAAGTTACCTTTATTCCCTTCTTAAGATTTTATGTTAGTTTGCATAAAGTGACATTTAATAATTATATTAATTATTAAAAATTTTCCTATTAGGGTTTTATTAGGGTTTTCATGATCTCCTTTTTATAAGGATTGATCCCATTGTATTTCATATCAATTCATTCTCTCATTCTCTCTGATATATACATTTTCAGTTTTCAGAGAACCCTTGCTTGTTTGTCTCCATCTCTTCTTTTGTGATAGGTTATTTGCATGCAGGTGATCTTCAGGGTTTGTGAAGTTGTATTTTCTCAACTCCTACAATGGTGACAAGTGAGGTCTTGGATATGAA
This sequence comes from Sequoiadendron giganteum, assembly GCA_007115665.2. Lineage (NCBI taxonomy): Eukaryota > Viridiplantae > Streptophyta > Pinopsida > Cupressales > Cupressaceae > Sequoiadendron > Sequoiadendron giganteum. Next base: position 41,168,836 of record CM021107.1, read on the forward strand.
GAAGGAGAAAGTTCCAAATCTGAGAAAAAGAGATTTAGGCAAGTAAATCAAATGAATGTTTTTGGAAGGTATCCGATAAGGCAACCTAATGCTCAGAGATTTAATGGATACTGTTTCAGTTGTAATAAATTTGGACACATGGTTACTTAATGTAGAAGTAGAATGAATAAAAGTGGTCCATCTTTCTTATGTCAATATTTTAATTGTCATAAGGTCGGTCATAAGTTAAGTGAATGCAAAAATATGATGAATCAATTTCATAGAAATATCAGATGCTATACATGCAATAGACTTGTCCATACTGCTAACTAATGTAGATCAAGAGGAAATTAGTGGAACAACTGATCTAGAAAAAGAAATGTTGTGTGTTATAACTGCAACAAAATTAGACACATTGCTATATTTTGTTGGAATAGAAAAGGTCTAGTAAATCAAAGGAAAAGGAAAAGTCACTACAGATGTGCTCAGATAATAGATGCAAAAGAAATGGGTGAAGAAAGTATGCCAACACCAGAACCTACTTCTAGTAATTCCTCTAGGAATTAGTCTCAAGCCTCTGGCCTAGGGGGAGCAGTCAAGGAAATAGTTTAACCCCCTAACCAGTAAGTGACACTGTATGTGGATGTTTATATTAGATGCATAGATTCTCAAAAACTATTGTTGAAATCATTGGAGGAAGTGGTATGCCATATTGGAGGTCTACATAAGTTTCTCCCATTATAGTGTACAAAAACAGGGTAACCGGATGTATTAGGGTTAAAGCATTTATTGTGAAAAAAGGGTTAGGTATGCAAGTGATAAAAATTCATTTCTATTCTTCACTTTTCAATTTTCATTTGGAAGAAAAGAAGTTTGGAGAGCTCATAGGGGAACCTTGGCGAATTGAGGCAAGATTCAAGAGTGAAAGTGTTTTGGCAATCAAATTTTGATCCGATGAAAAAGGTATTTTTCAAAAAACTTCACGAACTTGTGATTTGGTTAAAATGAATACTCATATGGTAGTTGAAGTCAAGGACATACCTCATCCTAAATACAAATGGCATCCTTACAATTCTCTGGAGACCGATCCATTAGGAGCATTTTCATTTGTTCCATATGAAGTATTACATACAAAATACATTAGGGTTTACATTCACACAAATATTGAAGAACTGGGAAATTCACAATTGTTGAATTTATACAATAATCATATCATTGGTGAAGATTACTATGTAAAGTCGAAACATAAATCCTGGAAACATAGAAGTTCACACAGATTATCAAAATTCCCGTGTTTGAAGAGTCAGAGTGGGTTCGTTATGTTTTTGGTCGAGTACATGATGAATTTATGTGGCTTAGAATTACATTCAAAACTACAAAGGAAGCTATTAGTGTAGTAACTTGTCTAAACTGTTTCAGTGGTCTACCAATTTTGAATTCTGTGAAAAACCAAAAATTCACTGATGCTATAGGTTCTACATATGACAAAGAGCAATGAATATTGATAACATTGTTGATATAGATGTCAAATTTGCATCTATGGTCATTGGATACAAAATTTATCATTCTTGTTGGGATAACTTTGTGTTCAACACAACAATTAACGCTGCCTACCAAATGGTGAAGGAAAATGCAGATTATGATCTCTGTGAATTGCTGAGAAGTCAGCTAATGGAGAATCTAGCAAAGATAAAGAAAGACAATACAAACTCTTTCAAATATGGTAAATTGATCTTGTGTTTATTCAATTATTTCATCGGTAAAGTTCTAGGAATTGGAAAGGTTCATTGGAAGAAGGACAAGCCAGTAGCCGCACATATCAAAGATCTATTGTACAATTTTGTAGATACCAAAATAAAGAATGCAACTATTTGGGGTTACTTTACAATATTTCAAGCTATGATGCAAGCTAGGGAGATGATTCCTACCTCTATTGTAAAGAAGTACGCATATTCAATTTGCTTCATGGTGGATGTTGATCAGAAACCTCTAGATCCGATAGAAGAAAGGTTTGGTGCCTATGCTAAGAAGTACATACACATTCATAATGAGCTCAGAAAACCTATGGCTACTAAAAGAGTCAGAAAATAAGTATTTCTTGCAAAGATTATGGGCATATATGCAAAAATACTAAAACAAGCTAGATAGAAAAGGGAAGAAGCTAAAGCAGAAAGAAAGGAGCAAAGGAGTCAACAAAAGCTGATTTAGCTGGTCTAGTAGCATCATATTCTTGAGTCAAAACAACTAGAAGTTCTACATCCCATTTAGCTCCTGCAAAAAAATCCATCCCTATAAAAACAGAACCTAAGGGATTTGACAGAGAAGGAAAAAGGAAGAAAGATAAGAGAAAAAGAGTGTATATGGCAGTTTTAGATGATGAGGAAATTGAGTCTGATGAAGATGTCAGAGAAATCAAACATCGAGGCACCAAGGCAACAATTGTCACAAAGGGAAAACCCTCCAGTGAAGATGTTCAAGCGAAGAAAAAGACAAAATTGACAGTTCAAGTATGTCAATTGCAGAAGTTGAAAAGGCATTAGTCAAAGATGGTAATCTCAAAACTCTCTGTAAATGGTATGAGTTTTTTGATGATTTAGATAAAAGAATTCTTGAAGAAGCAACAATAAAACACATGAATATGTTCAATAAAGTTTTGATAGAAATTATGCCTAATCTACCCAAAAGTTTGTATGATATTCTGGAAATGAGGAGACTTAATTCTAGAACAAAAGAAGAACAGATGAGAGAAATGATACTTGTAGAATTATGTCCAGTGATGTCTATGGATGACATGAAGGCATTCTTGAACAAGGCCAAAAATAAATTTAAAAGAAAAACAAGGGTTAACAAGCTAATGATTGGTTTAACCGATGAAGTCACAAAAGAAACATAGAAAATTTTGAGGGAGCTACTGCTAAATGAGAGAATTGATGTTGCAACTAAGGAAACACATGTTGTTGATACTGCATCAGGTCCTGAAAAGGAAGTAGAAGAATTTTTTTTTGGTACAGCTGAGGATCCACAGATCCCTCTTGTAGAGGTCAATTCAAAAATTCCCATGGAAGTTGAAATACCTGGAAATGTACCAGTTGAGGAAATTGAAATCACTGAAGGAAAAATAGACCTTGAAACTATGGAAGTATCAATTGATGAAAATAAAGATGATGTAAAGCCAATCCCAATTGAGGCAAGAGACATTGCTGAGGCAGTGAAGATATTTTTGGTTGAATAGAAAGAAGAATTGGACCTAAAATTGATTGAAGATCCCATTGACCTATCCAATTTAAGTCCAATCTAGAAGATGAGAGTAGCTTCACTTTCTCAAGAACAAGCCATAGAAGAGCTACTGAAGTCACACATTGAAGGTAGTGAACTGCTAAATCTTGCATCTGGAGAATTGGAGAAGATAATGCAATATTATATGAAAGATCTGACTGGTTCCTCCTCTAGTGAACTGAAAAAGCTTATCAACTTGGTTAGTACACACTTTGAGTCACTAGAAAAATCTGCTATGGTGAAATTACAAAAATAATTTGATGCCAAAAGGTTTCGTGGATTAAAGGTATTGATTGCTAAAGATAAAACTATTTTAGCCACTTGTGTAAAGAATGTACAAAATTCTTTATCAAAAGTGGTAAGATCTACAAATTATGTTTGTGTTTTTCAAATTTTGTTGAAGCTAATGAGAAGAAGATCAAAGATCTGGAAAAATAGTTAAGCACTATTTATGAAGAATTTGATCCTCTAATTGGTGGTATTGGGAAAATAGAAGGTGAAGTGATGTTTGTGCTTAAAAATATAAAATGATTGAAGCATGAGAATGATAAAATTGTTGTTAGAGCACGTGAACTTAGAGGCATAATTGGTCCTAAATTGAGATAATTTCAAGCGCTCTAAAGGAAGGAGAGGACACTATAGCAGTTGGTGATCTAACCAACTTGGAATCTGTAGAGACACAATCCTACTTGATCTACAGTCATATAAAAATCATGGAGAGTCTCAAAAGAGTTTGGGACGCTAATCTAATCTTGCTGAAGAAAGATTTTGCAAAATTTTTCAACTCATGTAAGTTAAAGAAGCATTTTTGTCTAACAATTTTGATTGATCCAATTTTTGGTATGTGATCCCTGCCCTTGCCATTGATGTCAAAGGGGGAGAAGAGTGGGGTGAAAAATGCTTAATCAGCTTAGGGGGAGAATTGTATTTTTTTGGAATTCTAGAGATGGCAGTGTCGTCTATCTTGGCATTGATCTGACACTTAGTCATTTTTCACTAAGTGTTTTCATCAATGCCAAAGGGGGAGATTGTTGGCAAGAGACACTATAGTATCACCTGGTATTGTCATTGATGGCAACTCAAATCAATGATCAGATGTGCACACTATCATTTGATCACACCGAAAGACAAATTGAAGATTAATCAAGAAGAACAAAGTATCTGGTAGCATAGTGTTCACTGATCTGTATGAAGATTTCATGTTATTATTTTATGTTACACATCTTTAGAAATGATTTTTGGAATGTTATCTCTATTACTATTGAAGCACAATGGCTCGTATCAATTTGTGTGGAAGTTAGAAGATCCAATTGGCTTATTCTCAAATTTTCTTGTATTAGAGCCGACTTCATGAATGTATCATGTCACATATGTATACAAAGTAGTTAAATAAATGTTTTCATGCTCAATAATGTTTGTTTGGGTTCCCTCTATGTCTTAACTGACTTTGGAGGATGCACATAAAGATTTAATTAAGGGTCTAGCCGATGGTGGTAATTATTTTTGTGTTCTATTGAAGCTAACAAAGTGTAATTGAATTCTATGTTGCAGATATATATATAAGATCGTCCGTATCATTTTGCAAGATGTATGAAGTGTGTTGTGATGTGAATTATGAGTTAGAGCAGATCAGGAGAGTGATAAAGTGCAATTTGACTTGCGCATAGAGAATTTATTGTGCGAGTGTGAGCAAAATAGAGTAGAAGTGCATAATCAGTCTACAGGACAAAAGATTGTATATTGCGCTTAATCAGAACTGTAATCAGGCATATTTAGATGCTATCTATCTTAGTTCAAACTCTTAGATGGTTTTAATATGAATTTCATTGTAAGGCAGTGAGTCTTCCCTTTGAGCAGTGAGCTCTAGGCAGTGTGCCTGAATGCAATTGCATTCCCCCTATTATTATATTCATTTGAGTATACTCAGATCAACTTGTGGATTGGCCATCCACCATGGTTTTTCCTCTAACAGGGTTTCCATGTAAAAATCCTTGTGTTATGGAATTGTGTTCATTTTTTTCATGTTTATGCATTATGGTTGAATGTTGTTAATGCTTTGAAGTTAAAGGTTAATAAAGTTAATTTTTGCACAACACTGATTCACCCCCCCTCTCAATGTAGCTTGTTTCCAATAGGTATGTCATTTCATGATTTATTTTTGCTAGATATTTCACTTGTACAAAGTAGATTGAATATGAGGTTGCAATAATTAGGTATTCCTATATTTTTATTAGAGTTTGCATGGTTGGAAAGATGTAGGATGCATCACACAAATTGAAATATCCCCTTATAATTTTTTCCAATTTTGAGCACAAGATTTCACCCTTTAACATTAGATAAATGATAAACCAATTGAAGCAAACCTTCACTTTTTGATCACCCAAATCCCAATGAGGGAAATGCGAGACCATACGGTGGAAAGGGGATTGTTAGATGAAATCTAAAATGAAAGTGCAATAATAAAAAACAACCCTTCACTTTTTGATCACCAAGTTCCCAATGTGGGCGAGGTGAGAGCATATAGTGGAAAGGGGATCGTTAGCTAAAATAAATTGAAAGCTAGAAATACAATTTGAAGATGACTTAGTCAATGAGAAATAAATTCAATGCAACTCGACCACTTATTTAGCAATAGTGGAAATACAAAGTACTAAAATGGAATTGTTTAGGTAGCTAGACGAGCCCTTCCGCTTTTTGGCAGGCAGTACAAAAAAGTAAAGTGTTGAATTGAAATAGATGGCGAGGCCTATCTCTTCCAATTTTTAGTGGGAATGAAAGTAAGAGTAGAATTGAAATATAAAATACAATGAGGTCAGTCTCTTCCACTAATAGTGGGAATAAAAAAGTAAAGTGCAAAAATGAAATGACTGAACCAATACTACTGATAACAACCTTACAAAGTAAAGAAATCTGCAAATTACAATGATATGAGATGTTTAAAACTCTCCAAAATGATAAGATATGAACTCTAAAATTAAGAAAGCTAATCTACTATGAAAATAAGCCAAAACTGGAAGTTTTACCAATCCGATGTGAAGTAGTAGTGCTCAAAAATCTCAGACTAGCAAGCTCCAAACTCACTGAAATGATCACAACTCCACCAATACTTCTCCAAATGATATCAAATCAATTGAAAATGAGGAATAGGAGGAAGGAATCCAATATCAAAACCATGAAAAACTCCAAAAAACCTCTAATGTTTTATGCATGCATCCCAATGTAAGGATAGAGATGGTACAACCTTCTAGGGGAGGGCAAGCATCATGAAAAATCAAAATCTTCTCCAAAAAATCTAAAAGTTGGAGCAATGAGGCACCCAGGGTAGAGAAGGTAGAGCTAACACCTAAAAAAGAAACTGAGTAGAGATCTACGATCTAAAATATGCTTTAGTCAAGCACCAAACCAACACACCAAAATAAAAAAAAATCAAAGAACTTCATCTTCATTGCGCTCAATCTGCTCTTCAATGTAAAGAACAGTCTGAAACTCATCTAGGTACTATCTTGCAAGCACGAAATTGAAAGGATCTAGGAGGTATGCATTCCTTGAAACAAGGGTCTAAAGAAATTTTAGTAGCACTTCATTATGTTTGCAAATGGATAGTCTCAAATGAAGCCCAATACTCATATTTATAACTTCTCTTCAAGTTCAAATCCTTTTCCCTCCAATTAGGGTGCCCAAACTGAGATTCACATTCACCTTTCTTGATTTTAATTTGAGTTTCATTTTCCTCCATTACCAAGTTGTTCCAATACATGAGAGAGATATAAATTTACTAAAATGAAAAATATCATAAAGTGGGTGTCCAAAACATTTAAGTGAAATACTTTATAATATAACTTAAATATTTCTCTAAATAAGTCATCCAATTTTCCTAAGTTATATTTCACTTAAAACACCAATTTAAGCAAGTGTTGAACTTGCCAAAACAAGCTCCAAAAATTTTGAAGACCAATTTGCTCAAATTTCCCTAATTGATATAGCCACTGTACTAAACTGTTGAACCACTGCTACAAATAGCACTACTGAAAATAACACTTACTATAAATAGTATACTACTAAAATTAATAGGTGACTTCAAATTCATTTTAACCACAAACTGAGAAGCCATCGTAACTTACTAAAAATAGTAAGTCTGGGAAAATTTACTTGATGTAGATGCATGTCATACCACCATGAAGTTCTCTGAAAAACCCAGAAGGAATCCATAAACCAATATGCAAAACTCTAACTTACAAACCTTTGAATCCACAAAAGAATCCTCCTAGAAAATAGGAAACCCTAATTTCTACTTATGAATAGCCTATGGGCCTTTGGGATAGGCTAACAACCAACTAAAAAGATCATTATTGAAAAGGGAACATTATAGTCCACCCTCCCTAAGATTGCTTGCCCTCAAGTAATTGCAAGTTTGGATTTTGCAAAATACACTCATTCTCCCAAGTAGCATCCTCAATAGGAAAATTCTTTCACTTTACCAAATACTCTTTGATTGACCTCCTCCTCAAAGAGCGCTCTTTGAAATAAATGATCACCTCAGGAACCAAAACTAATTGTCCTTCCTCATCCAATGGAAGCAATTCAAAAGAAGCAACAACATTGTGTCTAAGTTCCTTCTTGATGCATGATACATGGAAAAAATTATGCACTTTGCTACTCATTCACAGCTCTAACTCATAAACCACTTCACCAACCCTCCTGATGACTTTGAAAGGCCCATAGAAATGTGGCTTGAGTTTCTCTACTCCACTCTTCTTGAGAGTAGATTGTGTGTAAGGTTGGAGTCTCAGATAGATAGTGTCACCAAAATCAAATGTGTGCTCAATGTGCTACTAATCATCATAATTTTTTTTCTAATTTTGTGCATGATGGAGATATTTTTTCAATGAATTCAAAATTTCTTGGCTCTACTACAACATATCCCTCGCTTTAGGGTCCTTACTATCACCAAGCAACAAATCAAAAAAGCTAGGAGCCTCATACCCATATAGAGCCATGAATGGAGAAATTATAATAGAAATGTGGTAGGATGAATTGTAGCAATACTCTACCAATTGAATCCATCTCACCCAAGCCTTTTTCTACTCTCAAACATAGTTTCTAAGATATCCCTTCAACCACTTGTTCACAATCTCTATTTTCCCATCAGTTTGTGGATGATAACTAGTGCTTGGAGTGAGCACTGTACCACTCAATATACAAAATTATTACCAAAAATTTCTTAGGAACATGCTTTCCTTACCACTTACAATGTTTTTCGGAAACCCATGTAATCTAAACACCTCATGAAAAAAAAATCTGCAACTTGATCTACTGAAAATGAACTAGTAATAGCAAAGAAATGAGAAAAAATTGTTAATTTGTCAACCACAACATACATGCAATCTTTCCCTTGTACCTTGGGCAGCCCTGTGATGAATTCCATCTATATACTTTCCTATTTGTGATGGGGAATAGGTAGGGGTTGTAACAAACCAACTAAAAAATTATGCTCATTCTTGTTCATTTGAAAAGTATGACACTCCTTAATGTAGCGCAAGACTTCATCTTTTAGCCCTTTCCATGAAAATACTTCATGGATATTCCTATAAGTCTTGAAATAACCTTGATGACCATCAAGCTGAATGTCATGAAAAGTTTTCAAAATCTTCTTTTTAAGCTCAGATTCTGGCACCAAGAAGATTGTAGTGTATCGAACCATCAACCAACTTGTACCTTTCATCATGAAAAGTACCTTCAATAATGTTGGTTGCAAAATAATTTTTGGAATAATCATAAATAATCAACTCCTTCCAATCAATTGTAAGCTCACATAATGAGCTCAAATGGGGTCTTCTAGAAAGTGCATCAACCACTATGTTGTTTTTACCTTTGACATACTCTATGTCAAAATCGTAAGCTTGAAGCTTACTCACCCACTTTTTTTGCCTTTCTTTCAAGTCCTTCTGATACATGAGATGTTTAAGACTATTGTGGTCAGTCTTAACAATTTTTTTTATCCCAACCAAGTATTGTCTAAACTTGGCCAATTCATGCATGATAGCAAGAATTTCCTTGTCATAGATAGAGTAAGTTCTCTCAACACCCCTTAATTTTTTTTCTCTCAAACACAATGGGATATTTTTCTTGCATCAAAACAACCCTAACTCCTTCTCCTAATTCATCACATTAAAACTCAAAGGGCTTTCTGAAATCAGGTATGGCCAATACTGGACATGAGGTCATGAGCTGCTTGAACCTATCAAAAAAAACTTATGCCTTATCTAACCATACAAATACTCCCATTTGTTGAGATCAATAAGAGGGGCAGCCATCTAAGAGTAGCCTTTCAAAAAACTTCTATAGAATCCATAAAGACCTAAGAACCCCTTCAAATGTGTCAGGTTCTCTACAGGAGGCCAATACAAGATAGCCTTGATCTTCTCAAGATCTAATCTAACTCCCTTAGAGTTGATTATATACCCAAGATATAGCAGCTCCATCATTCCAAATTCACATTTGGACTCCTTAGAAAATAAACATTCTAATTCTAAGATGCTAAGAAATGCCTCCAAATGCTTAAGGTGCTCTTCCCAAGACTCACTGAAAATGAGAATATCAACACAAACTTTTTGAACTGCTTCTAAAATATTTGCTTCATGCAAGACTAAAATGTAGTAGGTGTATTAGTCAACCCAAAAAGAATGAATAAGAACTCAAAATTCCCCTAGTGACAGTGAAATGTTCTCTTCTCAATATCTGATTCTCTCATGTGAATCTGATGGTAGCCTTATCTAAGATCAATCTTCAAAAAGAACACAACTCCATGTAGCTCATTAATGAGCTCATCTATCCTGAGAATGGGATATCGATTTTTGATAATCTTTTGATTTCATACATGGTAGTCCACACACATGTGAATGGTGCCATATTTTTTCTTGACAAGCACAACTATTGAAGTAAAATGGATCTTGCTTGGGCGGGTGTGACCCGTCTCCAAGAGTTCCTTAATGGATTGTTTGATCTTGTAGAAATGGAAAATGTACAAGCTCGTCTTGGCACACTTGATCTCGATTACTAAAAACGTTTCCTCTTAAATCACATTCTCAGCATTTCATCGCATTCTATCTCTTAATCTAATGAATCATTTTTCATTTAATTAAGTCATTCTCACCTCATTTGATTAAATTAATCAGTTTAATTTAAATAACCTTACATTGCTGTTTAATTAAATAAATCATTTTATTTAATTAAAATCTCTAAAGTCCTCCTATTAAATTAAATAAATTAAACCTTATTTGATTTAATCTAACACATTCCTTCTTTATTAAATAAATCAAATCATTTATTTAATGAATCATTTCCTCTCAATTTCTGACTTAAATCAATTCATAAATCTAAGTCTAAATTGTCACATCACCTAATTCCTCATTAAATTAATCAAATCCATGATTAACTTAATCCTTCTCACTAAAATCCTCTAGAGAATGCAACTTGCACAATAAATCAATTACTTTGATTTATTAATTCTCCTATTTTTCCTCACAAAGCATCAAAAAGGGAATATTCCTCTTTTGAATTCAAAAAGTCCAAGTGGACTTGGTCCTTCCAACAAGGCATTAAAATCCTCTTACATGTCCTTGACCTTGAGCCAAGTGACATTAACTTCATTCCTTTTCCCTCTTCAACATGTCATTTATCAAGTTTGAAATGCCACCTAATTGCATTTATTGACACATTGGCCAAAACTTGCTCATTCCTCATCCAATCACATTTGGACAAGTGGCACAATGCCATTGAACTATCTTTTATCCCACATTTCTTGTTTTCACTCATTCTCCCAAGATTGAAATCTATAAATTAGAGACTCTTCCCCTCAATCTTCATCCACAACTCATATGCAAAGTTACTCTCTCCACATTGAGAGCTAATTTTGCCAATTTCATCCAATCATCCACCATATTTGAGATTTTGCAACAAGGTTATGCTCAAATCTCTTTGGAGATTTGACCATTTCTCTCATTTAATCAAACATTGCAATTAGGAATTGGGAAAGGGCCAATTGCAACATACCATTGGCACCAATTCCCCCATGGAATCAACATTCTATTTGCTTAATTAGGATTTACATAAGTTTTCATTTCTCATTGTGTTCTTCATTTCCTAATATAAGTTTTATATAGATGGATTTCATGGGGAATCTCTCATGCTTGTTTCAATGTATTTGATCTAACATACTAATCATGTTTGTTGTTCATGTGCATTTGTAGGTTTAGGGGTTCACATTTTGGCGCTAGAAGGATACAAGACAATGAATGCGGTGATTATAGAATGAAGAGAAATGATTTTGTTGTAGGAGAGTTACCACAATCTCCTCACATTTGCCTCAACCTATCACCAATGCATTAAGTTCTCATATCAAAATGAAGAGGTTACTATACATGGGGATCCCGAACCTTTCGCCTACTGCAAAAACTTGGAAGCCAAGTTTTACAAGATCCCTCAAGTACCTAAAAATGATGAAGGACCATCCACTTCATACATAAACCCAACTAATCTTGCCTCCACTTCTGCGACAGAGACACCCACCATCCCTGATATATCCGAGATCAAGAACATGATACAGGACAATGGATGTGGTGATTATAGAATGAAGATAAATGCTTTTGTTGTAGGAGAGTTACCACAATCTCCTAGGTCACATGGGAAACCACAATTGACTCAAACACTTGTTCGCACTAGAACGGAACCTGCTGGATTCCAACATTGGGGGGATCTCAGTCGGGAGAATGTGGATGAAGAGGACATCACAAACACTTTGTACCAAGATGAAAGACCCACTCCCACCCTAGCCATGGAGGAAACAAATAGAGGGCTACAAATGATGTTTAGCATGGGCTATAACAGGAATGAAAGCCTAGGAAGAAACAGTGATGGATGGTTGGAGCCCATCATGGTGGAAAGAAGGATGCAAAACATTGGCCTCGGCTATACCCCTCTGAGTATAACCGTATGTGGTAGAGGTATGCCTAGAAGAGCAGTCTGGTCGTCTCCTCAGGTAACAACAACAATCCCTAGACCACCCGTTTGCTTAGGGATCCCACTTGATAATTACACCTTTGACATTACCGATGTGTGTGCTAGTAGTGATGACGAGGATACCATAGAAAGTCTCCCTAGGATTTTTGAGGATTCCACCTTGTTAATGATTAGTGCCTCACCCGCTGAGCCAATCCAATGAACCCACCAAATCCACTTAGTATACCCCCAACTCATCGATCACGATCAATGGGGACCGCCAATTCTAGACTCGTTTGAAAATGATGAGGCTCTCTGAGAATTCATGGGACTAAGGGATACAATCCCATGCAGAGATCACAAGGTTGGATTCAACATCACATTGGATACACAAGCATACTATGGGAAGATGATTGAGTCCTTCAGTCGCAAAAGAAAAAGATCGAGAATAAACTCAAAGTTACTGAGTGAAAACCACACTGTGGCACTCTCTAACCATAAAACAGTAAAAATAAAGGACGCATCCAATGGTGAAAACCTCCTCGAGGCACCAGAGGATGAAGGATTCAATCTCTCCCCTACTGCTCTACACCAAGAGAAGTCAATAGTATTGGAAGAACAGTGCAACCCTGTCAACCTAGGAACAAAAACAAAGCCACAAATCACCTTCTACGTAGAATCCCTCCTAGAAGAAGAACAAGAACTATTGGCAACATTCCTAAAGGAAAGAAAGGTGAATTTTGCGTGGACCTATGCAGACATGCCAAGCTTGGACCCTGAAGTAGTAGTTCATCATTTGGCTATTTACCTCGGAGCAAAACTAGTCAGACAAAAGCTAAGGAAAATGCACCCACAAATAGCCTTGCTTGTAAAGATTGAGCTGTAGAAACTTCTGGATGTTGGCTTCATACGCTTGATTGACTATCTAGAATGGGCATCTAATCTTGTGCCAGTCTCAAAACCGAAAGGGGGCATCCGCCTCTGCACTGATTTCAGAGACCTAAACAAAGCATGTCCCAAGGATGACTTTCCACTACCCAACATTGACATGATAGTGGATATGATGGTCGGACATGAGATGCTCTCCCTAATGGATGGCTTCTCAGGGTATAATCAGATAATGATCACAAAAGAAGACCAACACAAGACAACATTCACATGTCCTTGGGGCACCTACTACTGGAACGTAATGCCATTTGGGTTGAAAAATGTAGGAGCTACATACCAAAGAGCCATGACATTAATCTTCCATGACATGATCCATAAAATAGTTGAAGATTATGTAGATGACATACTGGCTAAATCAAAGAAGAGACAAGACCATATAGCAACTCTAAGTGCTATTTTTGACAGGCTCGAACAATATAAGGTTAGACTCAACCAGAAGAAGTGTGTCTTTGGGGTACAATCGGGAAAGCTGCTAGGATACATAGTTTCAATGAGAGGAATAGAGGTGGACTCTGCAAAGGTAAAAGCAATCCTTGAAATGGAAGCACCAAGAACGTTAAAACAACTAAGAGGATTGCAAGGAAGACTCCAGTCCATCTGGAGATTCATAGCACAATTGGCAGATAAACAAATTGCCTATTCACACCTACTTAACAAGGCAGTAGCTTTCAGATGGGATGACAAATGTGAGCAAGCATTCAGAAAAATAAAAGAATATCTACTTACACCACCTGTGTTGATGCCACCAATTATGGGGAAATCATTAATCCTATATATCTTTGCAACAACAGCCACCCTGGGGGCCCTTTTAGTCCAACATGATGAAAAGGGAACCGAGCGAGCTATCTACTACATCAGCAGAACAATGGTGGGACATGAGCTCAATTACACTTCAATAGAAAAATCTTACCTAGCACTAGTACTTACTGCTCAAAAATTCAGACACTACATGCTAGCGCACCAAATCAAGTTGATTGTCAAAATAGACCCTCTAAAATACCTAGTGTCAAAAGCAGCGCTTACAAGTAGAATGGCTAAGTGGGTAATGATATTATCTGAACATGATATTGAGTATGTAGAACGAAAATCCATAAAAGGACAAGTCATTGCAAATCAGTTGGCAGAAGCTCCCCTCTATATAAATAACCCACTCATATCAGATTTCCCAGATGAGTCCCTTTTTAACCTTGGTGCAGCAGACCACTGGAAGTTATACTTTGTTGGCTCTCACACGTAACATGGATCAGGAGCTAGTGTATTCTTCATCATGTCGCAAGGAGACTACATACCTAGATCATACAAGTTGGCATTCCCCTATACTAACAATATTGCAGAATATGAGGCTTTGACCATAGGCCTCAAAATTGCAGCACAATGGCGAATCATGGCATTAAAAGTCTATGGGGACTCACAACTTATCATCAACCAAGTCAACGGTGAATACCAAATGAAGGATGATAAGCTCACACCATACAAGAAGGTCGTAGAAAGCCTTAAGGAATCTTTCATCAACATTACCTTTGAGTAGATACCAAGGACAAACAATAGAGCAACCGATACAATGGCGACATTTGGATCCTTACTGGACATTCCTCGTAACGTCTTAAAACATGAATTCCTCGTAGAATAGCTTCTCATACCCACATTCGAGGTACCAGAGTCAGAATACATGTGTGAAGTCATTGGTCCTGGTGATCTTTGGTATCATGATATATACACCTACCTAAGGTTAGGAATCCTCCCCACTGACATCACCCCGAACCTAAATCGCACTTTTATCAAAAGGACTTTATGATTCGTCATCCTAGGAGAGACCTTTTTCCGAAGAAGTACCAACAGAACCTTGCTACATTGTTTAAAACCTGAGGAAGCCTTGATTGCTCTAACTGAGGTACATAATGGCACATGCGGGTCACACTCAAGTGGTATGACCTTGGCTAAAAAGTTGCTGAAAACAGGGTAATACTGGCCAACGATGGAAAGAGAGGCACACAACTTTGTCAAGAAATGCCTACAATGTCAATAGCATGGAGACCTTATTCATGCACCAGCTCAAGAATTACATCCCATTGTTACACCTTGGCCCTTTTCCTAGTGGGGGCTCAATCTCATAAGTAAAATCACACCCACCTCATCTAATGGCCATAAATTCATTATCACTGCCACTAAGTACTTCACTAAGTGGGTCGAAGCAATTCCCATGACCTACATCACCGGAAAGAAGATATCCAAGTTTATCCTGAATTACCTCATTTACCGATATGGTGTCCCCCAATCCATTATCTTTGATAATGGGACACCTTTCAAAAATCAGGATGTCCGTGACTTGTGCAAAAAATTCAAAATCAAGCATCGCTTTTCCACTCCATATTATCCACAAGGCAATGGCCAAGCAGAAGCCACAAATAAAACCATTTTGAAAATCCTCAAGAAAACAATCAATGACTTTGGTCGTGACTGGCATCTGCAGCTAAATCCTACCTTATGGGCCTACCACACCAGCATTCGCATGCCAACAAGCGCCACCCCATTCTCTCTGGTCTACGGATCAGAAGCCATCCTCCCCATTGAGATCGAGCTCCCGTCACTGAGGATATCACTGCAAAACCTCATCACAGATGAGGAATATAGGGTCACAAGATCAATGAGCTAGAATTACTAGATGAAAGGTGCATGGATTCCCTTAATCATCTACAAGTGTACCAGAATTGCCTAAAAAGGAGCTACAACAAGAAGATCAGACAATGCACTTTTCGAGTTGGTGACCTCGTGCTGAAAGAAAACCAAAAGAACGTGCCAAATCTAGATACAAAGGGAAAGTTTGAGCCCAACTAGCTAGGACACTTTGTCATCATTGCAAGCTACAAAATAGGGGCATATCAGTTGTCGACACCAGAAGGCGAGCCCCTGCAGGAGCCCATGAACAGTTCGCACCTCAAAAAATTTTATGCCTAAAAATTTACAAGGTATAGAGCTAGAAAATACA
Source organism: Sequoiadendron giganteum (assembly GCA_007115665.2). Lineage (NCBI taxonomy): Eukaryota > Viridiplantae > Streptophyta > Pinopsida > Cupressales > Cupressaceae > Sequoiadendron > Sequoiadendron giganteum. The sequence continues at coordinate 41,185,022 of CM021107.1, forward strand.
AAAACAATAAAAAAAAGTCCTGAAAAATAATGGTTACCTTGATGAAAACCTGGCAAATAGGCATCTTGGCGACAACAAAAAAATACAAAAATACAAAAATCCAAAAAAAATCAGAAAAAGATTGAAAATAGTAAAGAAAAAAAGATCGTCCTCTAGTAAAAACCACTTCGGTGGCACTTTGGGCAAGTACCTTGGTGAAAACCTAGGAAATAGGCGCTAAGTGTAAATAAAGCAACTTCCCCATCTACCAGGATTCACACGACTCATTCCATCACTCTTTCATCCACTCATCTGCTCGCATCCATACCATAGCCTGTGTTGGTGTCTATACCATTTTCCACCATGGAACTACTTGGCATTTCTAAGGTCAGTCTGTCCTGCCTTTATCGAAGTAGTCTATCGCACCACACTGGGGGCATGTTCTCACAAACATCGGATTAGATTCGTGTACATTCTCGTGATCTTTTTCAAAATTCATTAGAAAATCCAAAAACATTCAAAAATTTCATCAGAAAATCCAACAGGTCAAAATATCAGAAAATCTTCAAAATTCATCATTGAGTCTTGTCAATTTTTTCACCTTGTCAAACTACATTGTCTTTGAGCTTGAATGTAGCCAAGGTTGATCTTTGATCATCCCTCAAGACAGTTAGATTCAGTCCTTAGGCGTCCATCGCATTAGCAATCCGTTTGCCCATCTAGTCTGCATCTTAAGTCAGTCCTTTAAATAAAAACGGGGGGCAATCCGTTTGCCCATCCATCTTTTCATTAAGTCAAGTGTGTCATTAGTCAAACTACGTGGTCTTTGCATGTATAAAATAGGAAAGACTCATCTAGGGATCAGCCCCCGAGACCCCTAGGATAGGTCTGTAAGTTAGTTTGCTCGTCGCAAATCTTGAAAATTCAAAAACATTGAAAAATGTGAAAATTCCAAAAACAGCCTCAAAATATCTGAAAATCCAAAATGGTGCATCCATTTCATCTCGCTTTCACCCGTGATCATTATCACTCATAATAAAGCAATCGTTGCTTTCACCCTTTGGTGAGTCAGTCAGAAGCAAGTTTAGCAGGTCTCAAAGTGAACACCTTAATCATCAAAGTCTCAAGTCTAGAGCAGTAAGCAAGTAAGTTAGTCACCTCGGAGTATCAATAGCTTATCACCCATTCAGTCCCATAAAAACCCTGATCACTACATTTCCTAGGATGAAGCTTTCCTATAATGGACATAAGCATCAGGTAACCCTCACAGTAGTTAGTCTTGGCTAGCGGTATGAGGAACATTAGCTCGTTTGTTCACTTTATTTGGTCTCTTTTGACTTATCCTATTTTGTGCTCATTCCTAGGACCTCTCGATGATGCCTAAACAAAATAGATTTAGAAAGAAAGGAATGGGGCAATGATCATTATCTTTTATCTGCTATGCTTGTGGGATACGCTTGTAAAATAACTTAGTTATGCATGTTTTGTTTGGTTTGTAGGGAGGATATTTTAAAGTATCTTGTTGACCACATAGGAAAGCTTGCTTTTTTGTGTTTTGGTCCAAGATGTTTAGAATTTTTGAACTACATCCTGAATAAAGTATGAATGCTAAGTGTGAACAAGAATACTCCTATCTAATTTCAATTCAAAGTCCATCACACTAGGTACCATGCCATCCTGGTTCTTAATACCTCAATGCATTGTACCTATGTGTGCTATCAAACATAACACAATTGACCCTTTGAAAATCCTAATTCCTATATGCAAATGTAAAATCACCATCATCACCCTCACTAACTCATTAATTCTATGTTTCTTCTACCTTCTTTCCACACTAACATGGTATTATAATAGTAATCAAAACATCGCTCATGCATACATCCTACATCCACTAGATAGATAACATCAGAAGAGCATTATATCATATCAATATCTTAAGTTATGAGGAATAATATAAATTCATTATTCTAAACATCTTAAGACATCATTACATCATACATTATCATCTACAACCATTACCATTACCATTTGCATCCATTACCATCATTAATATGCATTACATCATTTAAAGCATGAAAAATACAAAAAGAAATGCATTCATTACATACACTGCAGGAACATCTCATAAACATCACATATTTGTATTCACATATTTGTATGTACATCATAAAAGGGTGAATCATCTCATATATATCATCAAAAATCACTGTTATAATACAAATCGGATCAGGTGTCCATTAGATACATAATACAATAAGGCCAAATACTGCAGCCCGTATATCAAAAATGAAGTACAAAACTATCTTGTGATCAAAAAGAGGGTGGGCCATGCTAGCTACTGCCCTCCCCATCATGTCTCTCACCATGTGCCTCTGCTAGTAGCCTCCTTGCCTGCTGAGAAAAGTCGGGCACTCTGCGGTCTGATGACACTACTTGTAAATAATGATGCTGATAGTACTCAGCCTCTCTGATGGCATCCCTATAATCACAGATATCGACTGATCGGCCTCGGGATGTGGAAGCAACACTCTCTAGCTGTCTCCATCGACCTATCTCCTGATCCCTCTCAGATCGTGTCTGGTCTCTCTTTGCTGTTAGTATGGCAACCCACTGTCGGGCCTCATCCCGCTCAGCTGTCAGAACCTATGCCTGCCCCTGTAACTACTGAATCAATATCACAGGCATCTGGCTGCCCAGCCTGCCCTGCTAGCTGCCCATCCTACCCTACTAGCTGTACTGCTGGCTACTGTTGTGCTGGCACATGTGGCTGCCCATCCTATCCTACTGCATGCTATGTGGGATCCCTCAGAGGTGACTGCTGAGGAGGAGGTACACCTCCCTGACCCCTGCCTGCTGACCTACCTCTCGGTCTATGACATGGAAGCACTGTCCCCGGAACTGTCAATCTCATTGGCGACCTGAACCAAGCCCCGAACACCGAAGTCACCCCTGCATTTGTTGGCCCCTGATCATATGCCCAAGGACGAGCCACCAACTACCTAAAAGAGGTCACTGCCTTGTTTGCTAGAATAGGCTGTCCCCAGGCTATCTCCCTGGCCGAATGGGCAAAGATAGCTGTGTACTGAGCGTCAAGCACATCTTGGACCTCCCTGAACTACCTGACCACTCTATCAGCATATGCTCTTGACCCTGCATAAGTCTGCCCTGACGAGCAAAGAAAAGATGCTCTGCATCGTCCATCCATGGGCCCATACCCATATACGGCCTCTAGATAAATACTGTCATCTCATCAAGAACCCAGCGCCAGTGAGCTATGCCGTTGGTACCCATATGAGTGAAAAAAATCGTCGCCTCACCATATCGCCACACTAAAGGATCATCAATGTCTAAGGCAACTGGTATCACAAACGGACAAAGCACTAGAATCCGCTCAAATACCCAAACATGAAGAAGAGTCAATCCGATCCCCAGAGCCCGACCCTCCAAGTAGGCAAACTCATGCAAGTCCCTGTATAGGGAGGCTAGCAGCGCTGATCCCCAAGCATAATGCACTCGGTGAGCACACATTTGCTGCCATGCTATCCCCCAACCTGGATTGAAATATCGGCCGTGTCGACCAAGAGCTACAAGACCAAAAATAATGGCAGCCACAATCAGGCTGTAAGTAGGGGCTATACTCTAGTACCGCTCCAAATCTATCTGACTGTCGCAGAGCATAAGCTCCTCCACACCCATGACACTGAAGCAGGTGTTCCTCCCCTCCTCCATATCATAAATCACCCCCTCTCCATGAATAGGTAATTGTAGGATACACTAGACATCCTCGAGGGTGATAGTGGCCTCGCCAGTGGAAAGATGAAAAGAGGAAGTCTCGCTATGCCATCACTCGGCCAAAGCATGCATCATACCTAGGTGTGCCCGAACGGGGGGGACATAGGCAATGAACCACAAACCTAGCATCCCAAGCTACTCCTGAAGGAATATGTGCATGCCCTGCAATCTCTCTAGTACTGGCCATTAGTGCTCCCTCAAATGAATAACCTCGGGTGTCTCACACAAGGAAAGTACCGCGTCAGTTCCCTGAAAAAATTATGGTGTTCCGTGCTACCTTTCACTTTTGAAATAGCAAAAGTGGCGCTATTTGCAAAAGCGGGGTAGTTTGGAAGTCTCCAAACTACATCGCGCGACTGAGTTAGATAGAAAATATTTCCAAAATGCATCGTGCGGCAGAGTTAGATAGCTCCCCTGATCAAGGAAACTCACAAAAGGAAACAGCTTCCTACACTAATCTCTTAAGGAAAGTATGGTGCAAATTCATTTTAAACCCTTACAATTTCAGATTCGTTAATCTACTTAACAAAGATATTGCAGCAATATACCATACATACAGAAAATGAAGAATGATACAATGATTTACCCTGGGGAAAACCTTTCGGTAAAAAACCCCAGCACTCCAAAACCTGCACAATGTATTATCTTCAACACAACGGTTACAACACACTTGCAATGCAAGTTCTTTCAGGAGATTTCCAACTCTTGAAGACAAAATGCGGCAGCATGAAAAAACGTTCCAACAATACACTCACATCACAAATCTTCGCAACCCTAAAAAACGCTTATATCATGCGCTTCCCTTTTAGGGCAACTTCCGAAGATAACTGTATTAGGGTTTTACCATTCTCCGAGAAAATAGGAACTCGAAAATTTTTTTCGGGGCGATGCCCCGAACCCCACTATCGTGGAAGAGTGTACAATACTCAACTTTATCAATTGCCACATGTCTTCACCTGTCATTGAATCTTCCAGACATAGCTCTTACGTGTCATAGGAATCCGTCATAACCGTTTCAGCCATGATCTCCTTACACACAATTCAAGATGCCGACACATTAAGTGGAGTGACACATCAACATGCAAACTAGACATGTACACTCACACTTAATTACATTATTTGAAAGAAATACATTTTACAAAACAAATAATAAGAATAGGAATTATCCAAGGTTGAGACACCTTATTCCTAATGACTGACTGCTGTGCTATTTGAGCGGGCGACCAACTTTAGAAAGTGAAATTCCATAGTTCTTAAACTTCGCCATGCGGTGATCAATGCACCCGTGGCCCTATATAGGACCACGTGGGCCAATTTGGAGAGCTCCCGTGGCGCAATATCGCACTGCGCCGGCTCGACTATACCTAAACACTATTAAATGTGCATAAAACAAGAAAATAAAAAGTGGGATAGGGGTACATACCACGGGTCCTACGGTGACTGGTCGCTGAAATACTCGTACTCGCTCCAACACGTGCAGGGGAAGCTCTCGTTGCACCATGGTGTCTAGAACTTAGAGCTCAAATGTCAAAATCTTCAAAGGGAGGAGTGCAAATGTTTTGAAAATGACCCCTTAGGGTCTATTTAAACTCGAAGATTAGGGTTCCTTTTGACCCGATTTTACTTTCCAGAGGGGGTTTCTTGCCCTAATCCTGTTTTTGCCTAACCGAAGGTCATTCTTCATCCCTTTTGGCATTTTAGTGCATTTTCAGGCATTTCTAGCCTGTCAGGCACCTTGTTATCTTTTTTTTTCGCGAGATCACCCAAAAATTCAAAATTTTCGTCCGATCTCTCAAGGGGGCAATACCAGCATAATCCTTCTTACTGGGGCAGTAGTGGGGCATCTAAAAATCAGGAAAATTCAAACTTTGATCACAACATTTTATTCTTTGAATCAATGCAACAAGTACATTGCTTCAAAGAGGGGCAAAATGTAGACATGGAAAATATACAAGCTCGTCTTGGCACACCTGATCCCGATTACTAACAATGTTTCCTCTTAAATCACATTCTCAGCATTTCATCGCATTCTATCTCTTAATCTAATGAATCATTATTCATTTAATTAAGTCATTCTCACCTCATTTGATTAAATTAATCAGTTTAATTTAATTAACCTTACATTGCTGTTTAATTAAATAAATCATTTTATTTAATTAAAATCTCTAAAGTCCTATTATTAAATTAAATAAATTAAACCTTATTTGATTTAATCTAACACATTCCTTCTTTATTAAATAAATCAAATCATTTATTTAATGAATCATTTCCTCTCAATTTCTGACTTAAATCAATTCATAAATTTAAGTCTAAATTGTCACATCACCTAATTCCTCATTAAATTAATCAAATCCATGATTAACTTAATCCTTCTCACTAAAATCTTCTAGAGAATGCAACTTGCACAATAAATCAATTACTTTGATTTATTAATTCTCCTATTTTCCCTCACAAAGCATCAAAAAGGGAATATTCCTCTTTTGAATTCAAAAAGTCCAAGTGGACTTGGTCCTTCCAACAAGGCATTAAAAGCCTCTTACATGTCCTTGACCTTGAGCCAAGTGACATTAACTTCATTCCTTTTCCCTCTTCAACATGTCATTTATCAAGTTTGAAATACCACCTAATTGCATTTATTGGCACATTGGCCAAAACTTGCTCATTCCTCATCCAATCACATTTGGACAAGTGGCACAATGCCATTGAACTATCTTTTATCCCACATTGCTTGTTTTCACTCATTCTTCCAAGATTGAAATCTATAAATTAGAGACTCTTCCCCTCAATCTTCATCCACAACTCATATGCAAAGTTACTCTCTCCACATTGAGAGCTAATTTTGCCAATTTCATCCAATCATCCACCATATTTGAGATTTTGCAACAAGGTTATGCTCAAATCTCTTTGGATATTTGACCATTTCTCTCATTTAATCAAACATTGCAATTAGGAATTGGGAAAGGGCCAATTGCAATATACCATTGGCACCAATTCCCCCATGGAATCAACATTCTATTTGCTTAATTAGGATTTACATAAGTTTTCATTTCTCATTGTGTTCTTCATTTCCTACTATAAGTTTTAGATAGATGGATTTCATGGGGAATCTCTCATGCTTGTTTCAATGTATTTGATCTAACATACTAATCATGTTTGTTGTTCATGTGCATTTGTAGGTTTAGGGGTTCATAGATCTCATGTTTTTGCTTATTCAAATATCGATAAGGAGTTATCATAATAGGCTTGGCTCCTTCTTTGAGCTCTATGACATGATCAATCCCTCTTTTAGGATGTCTCTTAGGATGTATACTACCAAATACCTTACTCTTCTTGGTGATCAACGACTAAATATCAGGATGGTAATACCTATTATTTTCAACTAGTTTGGATGGAAGGATCATACACTTTGCTGGTCACTCAACTTGATCATGATGAATCAAACTTTCCATTATTTTGAAAGACACAATTCATGGGCCTCCACTTGACATTCCTCTTAGCACCGCCTTCTTCCCATATAATTGAAACTTCAACTCCATTCTTTGCAGATCTAAAGTGATCTATCCAAGAGATCGTAGCCATTGAATACAAAGCGCTGCATCGGTATCTCCAATGCTGAAAACATAGAATTAATCTTTGAATTCGAAGTTTCCTAATTGTATAGACATTTTGGAAATCTTTTGGTTGCAATAAATTATGAATCCATCAGCTACCATGACTTTGAAATCTTCAAACTCCTCAATTTTGAGTTCTCTCTTTGCAACCACACCTTCATCAATAACATTATGTGTTTCCCTAGTATCAATTAAGGCAAGAATTCATTGACCTCCAAGCACACCATGAAATCTAAAATATTTATTCTTTTGGAAACTAGAGATTTGGGAAAATGCACCACTACCTCCTTGCTCTTTATCAAACTCTTCTAGGCCTCTTTCTTCATCATTGTCCATAAAATTAGACCACTGTTATGAATAATCATATTCTAATCCATAATCTGAATAGGCCTCCATGTGGTTAGAGTGACCTTTTCTATAACACTTGTGGCCTTTACTCCACGGTTCTAGGCATGTGTAACATTTACCACCCTTTCTAAGCTTCTCATGAATCTTTTCATCCAACTTAGAAGGAAAAATTTTGTGCTGATTTGAAGAGTGTTTCTTTTCTTTCTTATGTGTAAAGGGCTTGGACTAAAATTTAGGCCTAGGAGCAACCAACTTCATACTTCTCACTTTCTTGATAACTTCATCAAGACTTGGGGGATCAAATGCTTTAACCCACCCCTTTAAGGGCTCCATTAAACCTTAAAAAAAAAAGGGCCTTCTTTCAGTGATGTTGGGCACCATCACATAAAGCCTTTGAAAAGATGAAATGTATGTATCTAATGAGCCATGTTGTTTTAGGTTTACAAGCTCACAAAACTTCACTTCAGGATCGTTAGCATCAAACCTCTCGATTAGATTTTTAGTGAACTCCTCATATGTGTGAATAGGGTTATGGCCAAGAGTGAACAAACCATGATACCACCACTCATGGTTAGCTCCATCCAAGTGTAAAGTAGAAAAATTGATGGCATCTTCTTTAGGAAATGGTCTTAGTGAACAATATTTATCTAACTTATGGACCCACAATCTTGCAGAACACTTATCACTTCCATCATAGTGAGAAAAAGTAACCTTCCTAAGAGCTTGTTGAAAATATCTTGAAGGAATAGGAGCATGATTCTCAACTCTCCCACCTCCTATTCTCTTCTTCTAATTTAAGTATTGACCCAAGGTCAAAATGTCACAAATATCGGTAGGAAGGGAAGCATACTCCATGTAACAATTCCTCACTTCTTTTGCCAATGGTATTTTAGCTTCAATAGGTGGTTCCTCGCTTTGAGTAAAGGTAGGAAGAAGTGGTCTAGAGGCTGATCCTCTAGTATTGGCAACATGTTGACCAATAGGTCCTCCTCTAGGAGTAGTATTAGAAACACTATTTTCACCTTCTTGGTTTTTTTGTGTTGGAGTCACTTGTTGATTCATCTTAGGAAGTAGCTGGATCATCATATCCATATTAAGGTCAAAATTTATCTCAGCTATAGTTTCCATGTCATCCTCATGGGTTGGTCCCTTATCTCTTTCTGCCATTATCTCAATTGCAAGCTCACAGTTCCTTAAAACCTCTAAAAAAGTGTCCTCATCTAGAACTGGTAGATTCTAATACTGATACCTTTTCAACTCTCTATTGTAGTATCTAATATCTCTATCACTCATCTAACAACTAAGGCTATGAATTCATAGGCTGGAAAGAAAACTAGCTTTGATACCACTGAAATATCCCCTTATATTTTTTATTTATTTTGAGCAGAAGATTTCACCCATTAATGTTAGAGAAATGATAAACCAATTGAAGCAACCCTTCACTTTCTGATCACTCAAATGCCAATGAGGGCAAGGTGAGAGCATACGGTGGAAAGGGGATCGTTAGATGAAATCTAAACTGATAGTACAATAATGAAAATCAACCCTTTAATTTTTTATCACCAAGTTCCCAATGTAGGTGAGGTGAGATCATATAGTGGAAAGGGGATCGTTAGCTGAAATAAACTAAAATTTGGAAATACAATTTGAAGATGGCTCAACCGATCAACTAGAAATGCAATGCAAATCGACCACTTATTCAACAAAAGTGGAAATAAAAAGTATTGAAATGGAAATGTTTGAGCGGCTAGTCGACCCCTTGCGCTTTTCACCGAGTAGTACATAAAAGTAAAGTATTGAATTGAAATAAATTACAAGCCCTGTCTCTTCCATTGTTTAGTGGGAATGAAAGTAAGAGTAGAACTGAAATATAAAAAATAGAGAGGCCAGTCTCTTCCACTAATAGCGGGAATACAAAAGTAAAGTGCAAAAATGAAATGACTAAACTAGTACTACTGATAACAACCAAGTACAAAGTGAAGCAATCTGAAAATTATAATGATAATGAGATGTCCAAAACACTAAAAAATGATAGGATATGAAATCAAAAATTAAGAAAGTTAATCTACTATGAAAATAAGCTAAAACTGGAACTTTTTACTAATTTGATGTGAAGAAGCAATGCTCAAAAATCTCAGACTAGCAAGCTCCAAACTCATTGAAATGCTCAAAACTCCACCAATAATTCTCCAAATGATGTCAAATTAGTTGAAAATGAGGCATATGTGGAAGGTGTCCAATATAAAACCCATAAATAGCTCCAAAATTCCTACAATATTTTATGCATGCATCCCAGTGCAAGGACAAAGATGGTACAACCTTCTAGGGGAGGGCAACCATCATGAAAAATTAGAATCTTCTCTAAAAAATATGAAAGTTAGAGTAATGGGGTACCCAAGGTAGAGGAGAATGTAGAGCTGACACCTAGAATGAAACAAAAATTGAGTAGAGACCTACGATCGAAAATGTGCTTCAACCAAGCACCAAACTAGCACACCAAAAACTGAGAAAACACACCAAAATAAGAAAACATCAAAGAACTTCATCTTCATTATGTTCAATTTGTTCTTTAGTGTAAAGAGAAGTCTCAAACTCAATTAGGTACTATCTTGCAAGAACAAAACTAAAAGGAGCTAGGAGGTATGAGTTCCTTGAAGCAAGGGTCTGAAGAAATTTCAGCAGCACTTCATTATGTTTGCAAATGGATAGTCTCAAATGAAGAAAAATACTCATATTTATAAATTCTCTTCAAGTTAAAATAATTTTCCCTCCTATTAGGGCACCTAAATAGAGATCCACATTCACTTTTCTTGATTTTCATTTGGGTTTAATTTATCTCCTTTATCAAGTTGTCCCAATACATGAGAGAAATATAACTTTACTAAAATGCAAAATATCATAAAGTGGGCGTTGAAAACATTCAAGTGAAATAATTTATAATATAAATTAAATATTTTCTCTAAATAAGTCATCCAATTTTCCTAAGTTATATTTCACTTAAAACATCATTTTTAGCAAGTGTTGAACTTGCCAACATAAGCTCCAAAAATGTTGGAGACCAATATTTTCAAACTACCTTGCCTGATATAGCCACTGTACTGAATTGTTGGACCATTGCCAGAAATAGCACTACTAAAAATATCACTTACTATAAATAGAATATTGCTAAAAATATTAAGTGACTTCAAATATATTTTAATCACAAACTGAATAAACTTCGTAACTTACTAAAAATAGTAAGTCCGAGAAAAGTTGCCCGATGTAAATGCATGCCACACCACCTTGAAGTTCTCTAAAAACCCAGAAACCAATCTACAAAACTCCAATACACAAACCCCTGAATCCATCAAAGAATCCTCCTAGAAAATGGGAAACCCTATTTCTGCTTTCAACTAGCCTACAAGCCTCTGGGTAGGCTAATGACCAATTGAAAAGAATCTGAGAGAGGGAAAGGAAAGAAGAGCTATAGTTAAGAAGGATGACAAGCTTTCTTGCTCTCATTGTGACAAGAAAGGTCATGATGAAGAACATTGTTGGCAGTTGCATCCAGAATTGAAGCCTAAGTGGGCTCAAAGACAGAATCAGAAACAGAAGGGTAAGGAGAAATCCACAAATGTTGTTATGGATCTTGGTTCGATTCAGATGATGAAACTAAGATAACAGCTATGGGTTTGAAAGGTAAAGCTCCTAATTCCAATGTTTCCTTTGATAGTTGTGCTTCTACTTCTAAAGTTAATGATGTCTCTGAAGATGTGAAAAGGAATGAGCTTTTTCATTTAAGGGTTGTTGCTAAGAACAGTAAAATTGATGCACTCATAGATAGTGGTTCTCAAGTTAATCTGATTTCAGAAAGTGTTGTAAAGAACTTGGGATTAAAAACTACATTGCATAAGAAACCTTATCCACTAGGCTGGATTTGTGAAAATGATAAGCTGCAAGTAACAAGACAATGCACTTTGAGATTCACAATCACTAGTAAATTTGTGGATGAAGTACAGTTTGATGTAGTTCCATTGGATATCTGTGGGATAGTGCTTGGTAGCCCTTACTTATATGACAGGAAAGCTATATTCTACAGGGAACAGAATCATTATCACTTGTTTAAAGATGGCATTCAGTATATTGTACATTCTCACAGGATTAAGACTGATCGTTCTTTTGCAAACACAGGGCAGTTAAAGAGGGTAGTTAATGCAAGTAAAGAGTTAACTCTTATGTCTGTCAGTACAGGTGGTTCTACACTTGAACTTGGAGTAGCTAACCAGGGTCAGATGTTGCAGGATGCACTTGCAGTACAGCATGAGAAAAGGATGCTTGAAAGCATTGATGAATCCTTGGGTAAAAATGTTACTATTGTGAAGGATCGATGTGTTGTTGACTTATTCTCTTTCATTTCTGCATTATTGTTCAGCTTGATGCTAGTCAATATTTGTTGGTTAGTGGCTACGACATTTGATGTAGATGCTTATGGAAGTGATAGAATAATGTTTATGTTCAACAATATGTTTGCAGTCTTCATTGTGCTTGTGAGCCAGGTTTTCAAATGTACAGAAGATACAGGACAAGTGGGGAGGCCAAGTCCTCACTTAATGTCAGAATAAATGCCACTTTTGGAGGTCCAAAAGGTCTTCAGTGGGGAGGCCTGATCCGGTGGATATTTTTAGTGAAAATTGAAGTGTCTCATTTCTCTCCAGAATTAGCACCATTAGAAAGAGCTCGGCGTCCTGATTCCAACGCAACTTGAACAAAGTGAAAAGGAGTCCGTTTGCACAAGTTATGACCAGTCAAACCTTGGGTCAAACTGGGATCAGAGGGCGTCTAGGAAGCGAAAAAAATGATGTCATCAAAAGTTGTCAAAGTTGGCATCATCACAAAGAGCTCGTCAAGATGATTCTGATGGCGTTCGTTTCATCGAAATCCGACATCGGAGGCTCAAGATACAGCTGGTCAAAGTTTCAGGTTGACTTGGTTGACTTGAAGGTACAGTGATGACGTCAGCATCCATACATGATGACGTCAGCACATGTGCAAATCAAAGGTGGACCAATCCGCGGTTGACATGTGTCATCCATACGATGATGTCAGCATCCATGTGGCAGCACAGTCAGTAGTCTGTACGCCACGTCATCATCTGAGTCAACATCCACGCCAGCATGTGAGTCAGCCGGTCTGGCGAATCGGGCTTGGACACGTCGCATGGTGAGTTGCGAAAAATATAGTCAACATCTGCGTCAGCGGACACATCGACAGGTTCCAATGAATAATGGTTTGACATGTGGCATCCTGGTACTCGCCCTCTTTCCACCCGCGGATGAGTTTGTTCTAACAAAAAAGTTGTTGGGTTTCGAACCCGTATCCTCAACGGCACCAACCATCGGCGTCCACCGTTCGGCCACCGTTACTTGACTTAACTAAATATAGACAGGGGTTGTTTTTCTTGTTTGAAATTTTGGGTTAATTGTTAAAAGCAATGCCGGCGGGGTTGGAACCGTCGACCCCGCGACCACCAAAATCTTTTATAGCCGTTCAACCACCGAACGTTCCTTGATAAACATGGGAGCTCAGTCGGTTTTGTTGAAGATTTGGAGCCGAAACCTTAACCAAATGGCTAAGTAAGCCATAAACAAGTGAAACTACCTCCAACTATCAAAACCAGAAGCTATTTGGAGACAAAAGGGTTGTTGTACGAGCTATTTAATGGGAGTTATACATTTAATGAGTGGTTAAGCCTTATTAAGCATATTTTATGTATAAAAGGAGGGGTTTAGGTGTGAGTTTAAGTAATTTTTAAGATAATTTTCAAGAGAAACAGGTGATATGCTAGAGAGTTCTTGTGGAGATTTTTGGAGCCATTTTCGTACATCGGAGTATTGTTATACTGCCGAAGTGCTAGAAGAAATGGTCTTGGTGCAATTTTGTAATTGATTTGGAGATTAATCGGATCGGTCTCACTCCATTGGAGCGGACCTGGAGACGTAGTCACGATTGTGGCGAACTCCGAAATCAAACTCTATTTGCATCTCTCTCTTTCTTTCTCTCACTTTCTTTCATTCTGTTGTTTTCACCTTGTCATTTTAATTATTGTAATTATTTCCATGGGTTAATTTTGTTCTAATTAACTTGGAATAATCATTGTAAAAATTAAGCATTCAATTATGCAATCTAGTCTAGATCCTATACAGATCATTGTGACATGGACTAACCACCTCCCATGGATCCGTTAAATATGGAAGTTGTATCAAGCATTAACAGGTTGATCTTTTGGTGAAACGACAATTGTGGGCCAATGAGCGGTATCAAATCCAAAGGTGTCAAGTTCAAATTCCCTCGGGTAATGCTGAGGGGGAGTTTGTTGGTAGATGTTCAACGCTCCCCTTGGGATTTGTGACATGGACTAACCGTCTCCCATGGATCCGTTAAATATGGAATTTGTATCAGGAATTAATAGGCTGATCTTTTGGTGCAACGAAAATTGTGGGCCAACAAGTGGTATTAGAGCCAAAGGTATCGCGTTTGAATCCTCTCAGGTAACGTTGAGGGGGAGTTTGTTGGCAGATGGTTAGTGTTCCCCTTGGGATTTGTGACATGGACTAACCACCTCCCATGGATCCTTTAACTCTGGCAATTGTATCGGGCATTAACAAGTCAATATTTTGGTGCAATGATAACTGTGGGCTAACATATGTTATTTTTGTTTTCAATGATAATCATGATGTAAAAGGTGATGAAATTTTTCTAGATGAGTTAGAAAGTGATCTTTTCTCTTCTCTAGATGTTGGGACAATGAATAGATCTTTTGATATGAGTCAAGAAATTGATGCACACAATGATTTTGTGGTTGCTAATGGCTTTACTCATGAATTGGATAATATAGTGGCTTAGAAAAATAAGTTATATCAGACCTATAACAGCCATAAGGATGAATTGAAAAGGTTGGATTGCCAATAAAATTTTGGAACAACAAGTAGATCTTGTTGTGAAAGTAAATAAAATGAGTTGAAAATTATTTTTTTAGAGACAAGGGGTAAAGTAAGTGTTTATATTAGTCCATGTACCTCAAATAATCAGTCATATCAAACTTGCATCAGTAAATAAGGTAAAGTAGAAGGTGAGCTAAGTCATGATATATGTGTTCACATTGATGAAAATGAGACTAAATTTTTGTTGCAGCAAGAGATGCATGATGAAAATCAACTCAAGGAGATACAATATGGACAAGAAGACCATGTAGAGGTTATCCTAGAGGCTATACCATTCCAACATGAACAAAAACGTGAAAACAGGGAGTATACTCATGATTTTGGTGTTGTTGATCTAATGCATTTAAATGACTTGTTTGTTGCAGTTAATTTTAGTACCCTCCTTAATTCCACCTTGCTTTCCCTTTCTCGTAGTAAATTTTTTATAGAATTTTAGACCAAGTGGTGTTTTACTATATGTTTTGAACTTGTGTGGGGTTTTCACTAGTTTTTCTAACCTCTTGCTTTACCACTTCTTTATTATTCTTTTAATTTGGGCAGTGTTTTAATGTATTGTTGTAACTCACCGCCCATTTAAGCCTTACTTATCTTAGGTGACCTATACTATAGGTTCGTGAACTTGTCAAAAGACTTCTGAGTGACTGGTTTCAAATTTTTTTCTTTTGGGTGGGATTTTCGGGGAAGTTTAAAAATTTGGCAGGGTTTTGCTAAGTTCTGCGAACTACCCACCCTACCACCAGAAGACATTTTTTAGAAGAATAACAAAATTAAATGAATGTAGATTTGAAAGAAAATGCAGCTTTACAAGAAACAAAAAAAATGCCATTGAAATTGATATGAACAAAGTCAAAAGAAATCATTCACAGAAGAACACTGTGATCTCAAAAAAAATTATTTTTATTCATATATATATACACATCGCAATGACATTACAAAATTTGTTGATTTGACTATAAAAAGTTGATATCAATAGCAAAAAAAGGGGTTTCTTTTTCAAACACAGAGGGTGAACATCAACACTTGAATGCCTTCTATCACAATTTAAAGGCATTCAATTTGGGCAAGAGACAATAAATTCTCATGTGACTGCAGAAACTAGGCAAAGAGCCCCATATCATTCCTCATGACCCCTGCACAAAGAATAGTCACCACTTCTTCCACAACCTAATTTTGAAGAGCTAACACTATGCAGATGGCATCACCCACCAACCCACTCCGTGGATAGTGACTAAGTAGAACAATGGAAACATTGACATGGTGGTGAAACTCAGGCCTCACCAAACACTCAGATGCTCTCATGCCCCAATCACGGTGACCAAAGGTCTTGATAACTATATACACAAAATATTCTAGCATGGTAGCATTATTGACGTGCACTTGGATTAGAAATGCTTTACCCAGAATACTTCAAAGCACTTCCTCTTCTACCTTGCTCTATATGACTAAAACTTCTTTTAGTTGATTAGAAAAATACATGAACAAAGGACTACATTCGATCTCCTCCGTGTTGTTCCTATAGCACACACGCCCCATTTGAAATGGGGAACCTCTTTCTTTTGCCCTATTGGGTCACTTTTTTTTGCCTCATTTTACGTGCCCCCATTTTGGTGTCCTAGATGGTCAATGTGTCTCCCAAGCCTCATCTTAGGCCGACCACGTATTGCCCCGACAAGAAGACTTGGGCATCCTTGGAACCTCCTGGGCTTGACCTGTTGGGTTTCCTTGTCTATTTTTCCCTTTCTGACGGCCTTTGGCATGCGTCCTTCCAATGCTCGGGACACGAATTCCTATTTTTTGTCTAGAAAAAATTTGCAAAATCTAACATTTTTTCACGCCCTTCGGGCCCAGCTCTTCGAGTTTCCCTGCTCAGGTTTATGTTGCATTTTTTTTGTTCCATATGGCCATCGGCCAACCTCCTTTCGATCCTTGGACCCCAGAGCCAACTTCATCATTAGATTCTCACTCAACAAGTTTTTGGACGGTCTTGACCCATGTCATTCCAGACCTCGTGCTCCGGTCTTCTTGCCACCGTCCTTAATTTGAATCCACCAACTTCACTGGTTCTAGTACCTGCATTTATTAGGGACATTAATTATGATTAGGAGTATAAATATTGGGTCGGACATGTCATTTTTACATGTCACGAACAACAAAAAAGTGCAGTTCCTTCATCACGTTCGCGCCTGAGCTATCCCTTCATCGTTCTTCAAAGATTCAACAATGCTATTCATTGATTCTTCAAGGTATACTCGCCATCCGACAACCTACTTCATCTTTTCATGTTTTCATGCTTGAACAGTGGACAATAAGGGAAAAATTTGTATGAATCTAATAGAGGGGATACCATGCCACAAAACCCCATGTGTTGAAATTTCTAAAACATCCCTCCAAAACTTATAAAATCAAACTCAGAACCTTTTCTTCCCATTGATGTTCTTTGAACCAAGCGACCACACCCTTCGGGCCTGAGACCTTCGACCACCAAGCTCTTCAAACTTTAAAATTTACACAAACTTGCCTCAAATGATGAAACGCCCTATGGGTTCCAGACTCCAATACTCCACCTTCGAATTGCCGCTTCGCCTCTACTATGTCAAACGATGTTCTCGCCCCACCCATCTGGGTCTTGGAATCTGGCTTTCCATTTGGTGCGAGACCTTCAGTGAAGAGTGAACACCTCCAAACAACCCTCAGGCTCTGGTCCATGGACTTTCACCCATGGGCTGCCATTGCCATTCTGATTTTTCAAACGACTGTGGGGCGACCACCTTCCGGCTCTCGAGTCCCAAGTGCCTCTCTACTATTTGGGCTTAAAAATCTAAAGTTCTTTCCCCCATTGGACCCTACCTTTCAGACATCTTCCATCGGGATTCTGTCCTATCTCGGTCATCCCAAACAAAAAACCCAAACCGTCCTTCTGGTCCTCAAACCTCGACATCTAAATCTCTGCCAAGTTTTAACAGATGAAAATGTAAGGTGAAACTTCTCCTTGGGTTCAGTCTGTGGGTTCGCCTCTTTAGGAATTTCATCCCCGCTTCGCCATTCCTTATGACTATCATGCAACAACATCGCGACCTCTGTGGCCTGAACACTCGAACAACTGAAATTTTGTAAGGCATGGTCTCACAAATTTTTGCCTCCCGAGTTCCAGACTCCGGAACTCCGCCTCCGAAAGGCCATTTCTCAAAAGCTATTTCAAACAACTAACGCTTGACAACCTTCCCTCAGTTTGATCCCGAATGCTCTAATGGTGACCTAAATGACCTCCAATCTGAAAATTAATGATGACCCACATGCTAAAATGTGATCACCTTCCTCATGGACCCTTCATTATCCAAATACAAGATTGGGAGAAATCATCTGGGTCTTCCCACTCTGTTCACCCTTCATAACAACATTCTGACAAGGGGAGTCTGGCCTCTGGGGCCCGGGTTATCTAGTTTCCCTCCAGTGAGCCTTCAATGTCAAATTCAACCAAGTGTTAGACTTTTAATTGATAGATTATTCAATCTAACCATGTTTTTCTGGGATTTGGCTAACCATTTGTATCATCATGTGTACTAAACCCCACCTCTATGTGTAGGATATATGGAATTAGGTGTAGAAGCATCAGGGGAAATCAAAGACAAAGGAAAGAGAACTGCCAAATCTCCTCAAGGCAAGGAGGATAAAGATCAAATGAAGTACAAATTCCAGGGAGTGTCATTGCACTCCAAGATCACAACTAGGTGGAAGGACAACACTAACATGAATATTGGAAATGTTGACAATGACAATTTCATATAGAGGGTCAGGATGAACCCCAAGATAGTAAATGCAAAGTTAATTAGAAGTAGCAGGATCGCCAAAGTTGTTGGGTTCCCTCCCACTTTGATTGCCCCTAAGCTGGTGATGGCTTGTAGAGAGGCATATCAGCCAAAAACTAGAACTATTGTTAACAAAGATGGAAACATCCTGGCTGACATGTCACCATCAGGAATAACAGAAACCTTCCATATTCCTATCTTTGAAAAGATGGAGTTTCCTACTATCTTGGAATGCAAAGAAATGTGGGATGAAGACCCCATAAGATGCAAGAAACTCATAAATCAGTATTGGCTAAAGGATAGATAGGGCAGCGCTGCAAAGGTTCCCCAAGAACTCTTTCACAATGACTTTTTTGAAGATTACCATGATTTGATCACCCTGCTAAGCAAAGTGATGGGCCTCCCTTATGTGATATATTTTCAAGAATGGATGGTTAAATTCATCGAGCACATTCTCCATGGAAAGGACACCATGTTCTACTGGGGAGGAATAATTAGTGACCACTTTCATGATCAATTCATGAACGTCAAAAAGACCTCCAAGTTCTATATGACCTCTTACTTGGTATACTCACTGGCCGATAAGGGGGATTATAATGGGTTATTTAGAGTTCCAAACGAAATTCCTGGTAGAGAACTCAAGGATTTTGACAAGTACCCTTAGCTACAGTTCAGGAACTTCAAGAAGGATTATTGCAGAGTGAATGATGCATTCATCACTTATATCATTAGGTTGCTCAGGGGTGATTTTGAGAGGAGAGTCTCCCACAGTGCTCATGATTTTCTAAAAATTTATGCTTTCCTATTCATCCAATATCAAAATTTCATCTACATTTGAGCCCAGGGATTCTCAGAAAAGCCAAACAAGCTACCTCGATACCCTAATGATTGGATAATATTGTTGGAGGTCTATTGGTAGCTGTGCCACATTCACACTGTTTTGAGTAGCAAGCATCTAGCAGGGATTTCTTATCCTCTTACACTCAACCAGGGGATGTATGAGCTTCATACTTCCCAATGTGTAGGCAATTCAGAGAAGGAACTAGCAAAGTACCATTTCAAATCTCACATGGCCAGGCCATAGATGGATCCATATGGCCATATAAGAAAGGAAATTAGACAAGAGTATGCCCACCTCCATAATGTTGAGGATTTTTGGGTAGATTGTAAATATGAATTTGAGGTGCGGATAAGGCACTATATGTGGATGACCGCATACTTTGTAAAAAGGGTGAACCTGTTCCCAATGCTTGATCAACTGGGGGAAGATGAAAGCATTGTAATTGACCCCAGGTACAATGTCATTGCAAACATGCCATTGCCACTAATTGATTGGAATGAGCTAGAGGTTGATGACCTCGATATACTTACCAAGCCTATTGAGGCCCAAACAAAGGTGTGGATTGATGAACGGGTTGCTCAATCAAGGTAGCAAGGGATCATCCTAACATTCAAGGGTCTCAAAAGCAATCCAAGTGGTTCTGATGGTGGGGTAATTGCTACATCAACTGGAGAAATATCTAAATCCCCCCATTTGTTCATTCAAAAAAAGAGAAAGGATACTGATGAGCAGTAGTCTGACCCAAAGGTGTATGCTAGAAAGGCCTCAGAGGATGAACATCCCAAGAAGCACAAGAAAATAGGAAGCATCACTGAAATTTCAGTAATCCAAGAAGACTCACTCCATGAGGGAGAGGATATGGAGGCTGATCAACCAAAGTTTCTGCCTATTTCATCTCTCACTACAACTACTGTTGTTGCCACCAATCCACCTATCCCACACGTAGTAGTTGCATCCTCTCTGCCCCGCGATGGAAATCTCTATCCATCTAGCTTCTACTTCTCCCATCACACAGGTAATATCGGTTGATTCATCCTCTACCACTACCTTTCCCATTTCTTCATCTTCCATGCCTCCTTCCCTTTCTCTTCCAACTGCCACCATTGCAACCGCAATGACTGTCCTTACCCTTTCGAAATCCTTCATGAAATATATGCATAATGTGCCCCCCGAGCTCTCAAGAATGTGTGCAAATATGATAGTACAAGTTGTGATAGCTCAAGCAATAATTAGCACTCCAGTCCCTCCTCCTCCTACTGAGCCACTATGAAAATTTATAAGGAGTTAGATCGTCGACAATAGATGGAATTGGCTAAGAGGTTGGAAGAGGAGTCATATGACTATCATGAGCACCTAATATATGAGCATTGAGTAATCGATGAGGTCTCCTACGATTCTTCTAGTGATGATGGAAAGTATCTGCACACAAATACAATTGAAGAAATATTTGATCTGAAGCTTGATGTTGAGCTGGTCAAGCGACTCAAGGAAATTGAAGACAAGGAGGCTAAAAAAAAACCTATTAGTGAAGAAGAGGTTTTTTCCATAGGAATGAGAAATGATAGTTCTCTAATGGGAGAGCATGACCATACCCCTTGGCATGATGAAGAGGTGTTCCCTCATGAAGAGAAGGAAGGTAAGGAAGAAGATAAGCTTGAAGGAGAGGCTGAAAATTATAAGAATCTAGAGATTGAGCAGCCCGAGGAGCACGAGCATGATAAAGAAAAAGATGCTGAAGGGGAAGGCAACCCTGATGAGTGCTTTCCTGCCAAATCCCCTATCAAGTGCATAGTGTTCATCCATGACTCCAATGAGGAAAAGGAGGATACAAAGACAAAGAAAGAGGCCCTTAATGATAAGGCAATTGAAGTCAGGGAAGAAGAAAAAGGGGATCAAAGGACTCACCTAAAGAAAAGTCCTCAATGCTTGACTGGTTGGAGAGAAAATTGGAAAGGAGGGCTCCCACTCCAAAAGACCCAAGGGCAAGGCTAGAAGCTATATTGGCTCGAGCCCAAATTCGTACAAAGAAGGAAAAGAAGCCAAAGATCAAGTCAAAGGTAACAATGGATGCCTCCGGATCTAGAGAATTACAAATAGCTATGTTGATGGTGTGAGAACAAGGAATAAGTTATAACATATCGACCATCGACCTGGGAGTAGCCACTGAGGAGAAGAAGGTTGATCATCTCTAAGATTTTTTTTCCATGGTGGTACATCTCATTTAGTAGGATAAAGTTTCCAAAGAGGAGCTTAAGGCATAGGTGGCTGATTTGATAGCCTATATCCAACAATGGTCATCCACAGAAGAGAAACCAACCACATCCTTGGCCTTGCTGTGGTTTTTGTCTAGAGAACACATTGAAAAATTAGAAAAAAGAAAGAACTTGGACAAGACCACAAAAAATTGGTTCCAGTAGGTCTTGGATATCAGAAATGTGGGTATTAATCATGTTGTTTGGACAACAAACAAATTCTTGGAGGTGCAAAGTCTCTTGAGGGTACGAGGAAAATATGCATTGAGTTCCCAGTGAAATATGGGGTTGCTTACCCAAAGATTAAGGCTATCCTTAAATTTCCAAGCAAGATTTGGGGGAAGAAGTTTACATTTAAGGAGGATGATCATTGGTTGATGGATGTGTGGAAGCGAGACTTCGATCATCAAAAGGAGGGGATAGAACATATACTTGAAAAGGTAAATCTGGATATTTCATGGGCCAAGGAAGTCAGAGAAGATTTCCTTTGATATATAAAGCTAATGATAGGGTATAAAATGCCTATTGCCCAGATCAATCCGGAAAATATAAAGCCTCACTTCCAAAAGAGGATGAAAGATGGGATGTCGGCTGAAATTACAATAGATTTCATGAGCTTTGCTTCTTGAGATTTCACTCAATCTGATATGTTCGAAGATCACACTGCTAAATATGAGGAGGACTGGGAGAATCTTGTTGATAATTTCAAAGAGTGGTGCTACCAAGTGCTAAGATCCAACATCATAGAAATCAATAATCTCCAACCGATGATCTTAAAATTCATGGAATATGCAGCTTTGAAGAAGCAAGAGGGCAACCTTGTTATTGATGAAGAATTTATAAAGGAGTAGTTGCAGCAAAGAGCAATCAGCAAGAGGACAAATATGCTATAGTTTTTCCACTAAAAGACAAAACAAGGATGTGGAAAAAATATATTTTAAAATATAATATATTGGGGGGTACGTAAAACCCTAGGTTACTGTGAATTGTGGCCACACAAATGTAAATCAATCTTGGCCACATATTCTAATTTTGGGACACTATAAATAGGGGGTCTCCTCTCATTTTCAAGGAGATTTGAGTTGTTGTAAAGACATGCTATAGAAATTACAAGAAATACATTGAATTTGGTGCATTTTTGGGTTTCTTCTCATGTTTCATGATTCTTCTCTCATAGTTAGATGATTTAGTTAAATTTACTTTGTTGTTTTAGTTTCCTTTCAGTTGGCTTTGGTAGATTTAGTAGTGTTGTTTCTTGGTTATTAATATTTCCATTGTGTAGATGCCCTCCTTGTGCATACTTTTGGTTGTTTGCTACTGGTAGATGGTTGTGCAAAGTTAATCTGGACCTAGATTTGAAGCTACTTTTAAATGTTTATCTTTGTTCATGCATATGTATGGTGAATGAATGGAAAAATATCTATAGTCCTTAGAAGATAGCACATATTTCATGAGACTATGAGATTTCTAGTTAAGTGGAAATTTGTTTAAAGGAAGTTGTCCATAGTAGAGACCTCCATGATCATTGTTCATTAGTAGTTATAGGTCTAGGAACCCTCTCTCTTCCCTGCCCTTTTCTTCCTTTTTTTTAAGAAGTTACCTATGCTAAGGTCATTACACATTGTAAATTCAAATCTTAAAACATGAATGGAGTTCAAGATTTCTATTTGAATCTGCAACAAACGTATAGTAATTTCCTCACCTCATAAACTCCATTTGCAGATCTGATTTCCCCTTCCAGATGAACTCATGTAAGTCTGCCCTGTGATTACTAGTAAAATCACATCAAACATCAATTGAGATATTTCATGCAAGTCATGACCTGACACCTGAGAGACCTTGGGGTGATTTTTAGTAACTTGCTGGATATTTCCTTTCAAGAGAGGTGATGCACCTATGCATTACCTGTGTTGAGAAGTGCATAAAAAACACATCAACACTCCAAAACGATGAAATCATTCGCTGATACTCCACCACTCTAGGTGATCACCATATTGCATGCTTTTAAATTTTAAAGTGTGGTGACACTAGTTGAATTTATAAATGGTTTGTTAGACAATTGAGCTATCTCTCTTAGATTTGATGAGATGATAACTTGGTTTGAATTAATGACTAACTTGAACTAGTTTTAAATTACATTTCCTGGTAGACAACATACACATGTGATCATATTGTATCTCTTTAAACCTTCATTAATTGCATGGCTATAAGATACATCATTTGGTGGCCGTTGGTGTAAAACAAGATCAATTTTCTTGCCTAACGTCTTTTTAATGCGTCGATTTAATTATTCCGGCTAATAATATTCTCTTAGCCATTTTCAATAATATGGTTGGATGACAAGAAGCATTGATAATTTTAGTAACCATTTTGGTAACCGCTTTGGAGAGGAAATTCATGGCTATATCTAGGATGAAGGAGAAGGATAGAGGGTCTAATCTCCATAGATACACTCTATTGTATTTCAATAAGGAAATTTTTTTATGCCATACTTATATTGCAATGGTTTGTAATTTGTGTGTTATGAATTCAAATGTTGTGCTTATCATATTTATTTGTGTGTCAAGCATGTAATAGAGGCATATTTTCTATGTGAAATATACTTTTTTGCATCCTTTTATTGCATTTTAATTTTTTTTCTCTTGATTTGACAGTCATAAATTATTTCAATCCGTGTGTTGTTGATTTATGGATTTTTGAGATTTCTTCCACTTTAGTTTTTTTTTTATGATTAAAAAAACTTTCTTGGAGGTACAGGAGGAGTGTAATGAATTACATGCGATCAAATATTTCTTTGGAAGAAGAAGAAGAGAGGGTCTAACTCCCACCTAAGCCGATAGTTGAATCTCCTCCAAGATTGGTGTTTTTGTACTATGACAATCCTCCCTTCCATCCTAATCATCATCCCAATCAACCTCTCCATCACCCTTAGGACCCACCTCTCGTTCACCACCCAAAAATTAATTTAGGGAATTTCCCTATCCTTAATCCTTTGTGAGTTGGTGACTCTGATAATCTATGGAATCAAACATTTGGTGCAACCACATTGCCCCCCTTACATTATCACAATATCATGACCTACCTCCTAGATCCAGAAAAAAAATTCCTAAATTCTCTAGCAAAAAAATGCAAGACCCCGAAGAACACATTCTAGCCATGACTGTAGTGAGTGGGATCCTAGGTATCCAATACAAAGATATTTTTGTTGGAATTTTTATTGACAATTTAATCAAGGTGGTTGAATGATTCAGGGGACTAGAAAAGGGATGCATCACGAGATGGAACATTTTAAGAGAAAAGTTTCTTCAGTGATATAAAACTCCAACTAATGTTGTGGCCATCTTGCGACAATATTTTCAAATTATGAAGGATAAAGTTGAGGCGATGAGGAATTCATGTACTATTTCAACAAATCACTTCAACAAATTCCTACTACTCAAAGGCCAAGTGAGTAAATTCAATTTCACATATTCATTTCTACCCAGATCGTTAATATTCAATTGATCCTCAAAAGAGATAGAATCCAAGGAATTGAAAAATCTTAGTTGAAAGCAATAAGTATCGAGGATGATTTTATAGCTGTAAGAAAGTGGGAATTTGATAAAATTAAGAGGTTTGAAATTGATTAAAAATTACCTATTAATCCTCCTCTTGAACCTCCTGAGGTAATGAAGCTTTCTCATCCGATCACTGAAACTATTAACTTGACAATTTTTGGTAGCATGCAATGGTTTGAAAAAGAAGAAAGTCAACATTGCAATGCTCAAGCATTCAATTTGAATGTCTCGACTGAAACTAAAGATGATCTCAGTTCGTCCAGTGATGAAGAAGATAATTCACCCTAGAAGAAGTCATTTTTTGTGTCTCAAGTTACCTCTCCTTTACATTTTGAGAATTAGTCTTTGTCTCCCAAGGCCGGTATAAATGATCCAATGCCAGATTCCTTTCTCGCCCTAGAATGTGAAATTTTCATTTTGAGGAAGTTGCTGACAACACTCCTTGCTTTAATATGGAAAACAATGAAGACTCCACATATGATGCTTCTCAGGATGGGATAAAGTGGTCAATCAATTCTAACCCCTTCTTTTTCTTTGATAAATTTGAAATGTATGATAATCCTTTGTTCATTAATGTAGTTGATCAATCTATCTTAGAAATAAGAGGGGAATGTTCCTCATTGATGGACGAGAAGGTCTCTATTATTACTATCAAAGAAAAAGCAATGGTGTAGAGTTATTGGTTATAAATTTGGGAGACATAGTGTCAGAGAGAAATTTGAAGCATGGGATTTTTCGTGAGGGTTGGAGGAATATGAATCAATGGAGCTTAGTGAGGAGAAGTGGATGAGAAAAGATGGTCTAGTGTAGGATTTCTTGCATAATAAATCTATGATGAGGAATGGATTTTTGGAGGTTTGCCAGACAAAATTTTCTTCATTCTCTACATTTTTGTTTGGGTGATCTTACTTCTCGATTTTCTCCCAAATCTTTATGCAAAATATAGCATATTCAGGGATGGGTCATTCTTCTCTTTTCCTATCAATGGTTTCATGTAAGCCCTTTCTTACCTTTTGTTTCTATCAAGTTCTTCTTGCCCTATAAATAGTCACAATTTTGGTGTGTTTGTTTCCATTTGGTTTGTTGTTTTAGGTTTTTGTGTCCTCATTTTGACTTTGTGCCCAATGGATAGGATTGGTCACATTTTTTGGGTTCTTCTATGTCCTTTGCAGTCCTTGTCCCTAGTCAGAGCCACTTTTACACTTAATTTTAGTACCCTCCTTAATGCTACCCTGCTTTCCCTTTCCCTTAATCAAATTTTTGCACAAGTTCAAACCAAGTGGTGTTTTACTATACGTTTTGAACCTGGGCAGGGTTTTCACTAGTTTTGCTAACCTCCTGCTTTACCACTTCTTTATTATTCTTTTAATCTAGGCGGTGTTTAATGTATTGTTGTAACTTACCACCCATTTTAGCCTTACTTATCTTAGGTGGTACGTACTATAGGTTCGTCAACTTGCCAAAAGACTGTCGAGTTACTTGTTTTGCAAGTTCTTCTTTTGGGTGAGATTTAGGGGAAGTTTTAAACTTGAGTGGTGTTTTACTAAGTTGTACAAACTACCCTCCCTACCGCCATTAGACATTTTTTAGAAGAATACCAAAATTAAGTGAATGCATATTTGAAAGACTATGCAGTTATACAAGAAAAAGAAACAAATGCCATTGATATTGATATGAACAGAATCAACAAAAATCATTCACACAAGAAAACTATGATATCAAAATGGTATATTTATATTTATATATATACATTGTAGTGGAATTACAAAAAATTTCGATTTGAGTACCAAACATTGATATCGATAGAAAAAAAGGGGTTTCTTTTTCAAACATAGAGGGTGAACATCAACACTCAAATGCCATCTATCACAGTTTGAAGGAATTCAATTTGGGCAATAGAAAGTAAATTCTCATGCGATTATATAAGCTAGGTGAAGAGCCCCATGTCATTCCTCACGATCCCTCCACATAGAATAGTCACCACTTCTTCCACAGACTCATTATGAAGAGTTGATGCTATGCAGATGACATCGCGCACCAACCCGCTCCGTGGATAGTGACTACGTCCAACAATGGAAATATTGAAACGATGGTGAAACCCAATCCTCACCAAACACTCAAATGCTCTCATGCCTTAATCACAATGACTAGAGGTCCTAATAATTGTATACAGAAAATGCTTCAACATGGTAGCGTTATGCATGTGCACTTGGATCAAAAATGATTTTCCGGAATGCTACGAAGAACTTCCTCTTCTACCTTGCTTTGTATGATGAAAAATTATTTTAATTGATCAGATAGATGCTTGAATAGAGGATTGCATTCAATCTCCTCCAAAATGATGAAATCATTTGTTGATAATCCATCACTCTAGGCGCTCGCCATATTGGATGCTTATGAATTGTGAAGTGAGGTTACATTGGTTGCATTTATAGATGGTTGGTTAGATATTTGAGCTATTGATCTTATATTTGATGAGATGGAAACTTGGTTGAATTAATGGCTGATTTGAACCAGTTTTAAATTACATTCCCTATTGGGTAGCATACACGTGCGATCATATTGTGTCTCTTTAAACCTTCTCTAATTGCATGGTTGTAAGATACATCATTTGGCAGCCTTTGGTGTGAAATAATATTTTTTTTATTTCCTAACATCTTTTCATTTTTCAGTTTAATTATTCCAGCTGATCTTACTCTCTTAGCTGTTTTCAAGAAGATGGTCAGATGACAAGAAGCATCGCTAATTTTATTAATGGTTTTGGCAACCATTTTGGAGAGGAAATTCATGGCTATATCTAGGATGAATTAGAAGGATAGAGAGTCCAATATCCATAGATACACGGTGATGCAATTCAAGAAGGAACACTTTTAATGCCAGATTTATATTGCAATGGTTTGTAATCTATGTGTTATGAATTCAAATGTGGTGTTTACTATATCAATCTGTGTGTCGAGCGTGTAATAGAGGTATATTTTTTGTGTGAAATATACTTTACTACATCCATTTATTACAGTATAATTTATTTCCACCTAATTTGATAGTCATAAATAATTTCAATTTGTGTTGTTTATTTATGTCTTTTTGAGATTTCTTCCGCATTAGTGTCATTTTTATGAACTAGTGTTTGCTACCTTTCTTTCTCTCTGGTTAAAAGAAACCATATCATTAAATAGATCATTTGAGGGATTTGTACCTCTTTAATTTAGAGGAAAGTTGCAAATTCAATTGTGACATTTCCAGAGCTGTTAGTGATTGGTTCTAGTGCATTAAGGGTAAAATAGAGTTAAAGTTATCAATCTTTCCTAAGAGGCTAATTCATTCACTAGCACTATCTAAGGAAGATTTTTATTTGTCATATTTTAATGGATCTAATATTTTTGATGATGATGTTCATATTGATTCTCACATTTTTTATGATTATTTTTTAGGAATTTGATGAGGACAATAATTTATCTCATGAGAAAGAGGATTCTCAAGCCTCCTTACCAATTAGCAAACAAGATGACTTGCCACCTCCTTCATTGGATGAAACTTAAAATTTTCTTTATCTAGTATCAAAGTTGAGTAGAGAAATGTCAATTGATGGATATTCCATGCACATATCATAAATTTCATCATGTGATTCATGTAGAGTTGATCCATTTGATCCTCATTCAAAAGTAAATTGCCCTGATTTCTTGCTAGCTTGGGAGATTGCCTTGGTAGGTAAGGTTCATTTTGAGCATTTTTCTTTGGGAATTGAGAAAGATGATGATTTTATGTATGATATTCATTCTTATTACAATTTCAAATAAATTTTTATGGTTGAATATTTTAGTCTTGATGAAGTTAAACATGTTGATTTGTTATCTAGGACTAGTAATGATTATAACAACGATGGGATGCTTGCTGTTTTACCTCTTGAAACTTTGTTATAATATTATAAATGGACATAGTACATCACTAATGGATATTTTTTCTTATGATATGCATGCAATTGAGGATAATGGAGTAGTGTACCATGAGCTAAGACCTCCAAAATGTGAAATCATAATGCATGGGCATGTACCTATAGCTAAAAACTCACTAAAATAGGTTGCATCTTTCTGTTAATTCTTGGATTTTGATATTTTTCAATTTGAATATAATTCTTGGGGTGGTAAAACATGCCTATGGATTAATAATGATCATGGAGAGTTGCCCCAATTTTTATTTTACAAAATTTGTTCTTGGGAAGTGAGCCTATTATGCCTGAATTTTATTTTTTTGAGTACAAAGATGAGTTTTCATTCCTTAGAACCATATGGGATGGCTTGTTATTTCTATATATAATGAAAAATCAGTTAAGATGCAGCCCATATGCTTGCTGTGCTAAATTTTTTGTACATAGTTTGAGTTGTGTTTAGTTAGATAGTTGTCTAGTTAGTAGTTTTCTAAATAGTTTTAGTAGCTAGTTTTGTTTTTTCCTTGTCCTTTCTAGTTAGTTGGTTAGTTGGTAATGTTAGCTTTCTGTTTTAGTTAGTTTGGTTTTTTATTTTGGGTTTTTTTTTGGCTCTTTGTTGTTTTTCTCTCATTTCCTAGGTCCTTGGGTCCTACTTTGCTAATCGGATGCATATTTCTTGATGGAAAATGGGGCATATTTGTATGGTTAAATGGTGTAGCCACTACTTGTTAGATGTTATTAGCCATTTTTTGGTAGGAAATCTATCATTTTCTTAGAAATTTTAGTTTACATCATTCATATTAGTTTGAGTTGTTTTTAGTCCAACTATAAGTTAAGGTGATTTTTATGCTTGAGATGATGTTTTCTTAAAATCTTATATATTATCACACATTAAAGCTTCCTAAATCTTGCAAGAATGAGTTGTTATAACTTGATTTTGGGTGAAAAATATAGAGATTTTTCTTTCTAGATCATCAACATCGTTTATTATAGGAGTTTTTTTCTCCTTATAGATTAGCCTTAATCCCTAACCCAAAAGAAATTTCTATTTCTTGAAAATTGAGAAAGCTCCATGAGAGAATGAGTTAAAATTAAAAATCAAAAGGAAAACAAAAAATATTTGAAAGAAAATAAAAACAAAAGAAAAAAAGGAAAGTAATGATGTATCATGAGAACTCAAGTATCTGGGTGATCTAGGAAATCTCTATCGGGGCTATGGATGCCTGACTGACAATAGAGAAAGACCTTGGGTTGGGTTAGTGATATATTTGTTAGGGCTATGGATGCCTGGATCGCAGCAGAGCTATGTCTAGGTGATCATTTGAAAGAAAATCCTTTAAAATCCTTTCGAAAATAAAAATTAATGTGATTCAAACTATTATTTTTAAATTAAAAACTGAAGAAAATGGACTTTCTACAAATTTACTTTCAATCTAGACCATTTGATGTCGATCTTCAAATCCTGGCCATTGATGGTGCATTTAGTAATGCAATTTTTGTGTTCTAATTTTCCATTACCTTTCCATTACCTTTCAGCTTACATTGGATAGTTTCATTTTCTTTGTATTTTGAATGTCATGAGCTTTGGTAGTTTTTTGAGAGATTTTAGCATTGAAAAATTAAGTACTTTTTTTTTGCATTTTTTATATTTAAATTACTCATCCTCATCCTACACATGTGAAGAAAGCTTGGGAGTAATTTATTAAATATATTTTATAATTTATTTCCATTTTTATAAGGATTTTGTGGCATGCAAAAAAGATTAAAATTGTTTTTTAGTTGATGATAAAAATCAACATATTGAGCAATTTTTAATTTTTGATTTAAATGATAAATATGAGGATGGATGATTTTATAAAATTATGCAATGCTATTTTTTATTAGGATTTTGATTCTTTTTCATGTTTTCTTGCAGATTTGGAATGCAAAGGATGGGAAAAAAATAAAGAAAATTTGAAGATTAGAAAGCAGGACATGAGCTTTTTCATGAAGAAATTGGAAACTTACTCAAAATGAGAAATGTAAAAAAATATCTTTTATAAAAGGAGGATTTTTATTCATGTTAAAGGGGGGAGAATTTAGGAGAGAAATTTTTTTTAAGAGTAAAAAGACAAAAATAAAGGATAATTTTCACTGTGAATTTCTCCTAGATTTTTCCCTAGTTCTTCACCATGAATGGTGATGTATTTGTATTTTCTATTATAATCTTGGATTGTTTGATGAAATTAATGAAATGCTTAATTGTTTACATATTTTATAATGGATTTGTCAAATATTGGGTAATACTTGTGCATTCAATATGGTAGTTTTACACTGTTTATTGGTTGTTTTCATAAAATTCCTCAGGATCTTACACTTATGATGTTTACGATTATGTTAAATACTAGTCATTATATTGTAAGTTAACTAAAATTTCACTAAATATTTTAAGATAATGAATGGTAAATCAGATGCAAAACTCATCCTCTTTATTTTCAATTTATTTTTTCTTTTAACCCTCATCTTTTGTTCTTTTTTTTCTGCAATTCTAGTTAGTTTAGGAGTAGATTAATGTTAGAATAGGATCTCTTTTTAATCAATTTTTTTGTTATAAATAAGATTTATCATATTTTTAATTTTTCCTATTGTTGTTATAGAGTTGAAAGTGTTCATTTTTATGCAATAAGTATTTGGGGTAGTTGTTTATGTATTGTTTATTTTATGTTTTGAGCTCATAAATGCATTTAACTAATGCTTACTTGATTACCAACAACCCCTTATACACGTAAAACTATATAATCCACTGAATTATCCAACATTGTCATGACCTAACACAAAGAGACCTTGGGGTTATCAATCTCTTGAGGTTGGTTTCCTTTAAGGAGAGGTGGTGCATTTGGTGTTCTACTTGCATGTTGATGAGTGTGTCAAAACACCCCTCAATAGGTTTTCTTGAAACCTAGCCACAAGATAAACCGCAAGCATGATATTTGGTCTAGTAGTAGTTAAATATA
The DNA here is from genome assembly GCA_007115665.2 of Sequoiadendron giganteum. NCBI lineage: Eukaryota > Viridiplantae > Streptophyta > Pinopsida > Cupressales > Cupressaceae > Sequoiadendron > Sequoiadendron giganteum. The sequence goes on from CM021107.1 coordinate 41,217,106, forward strand.
GTAGTCCACCAATCATAGATCTATATTTACTTTGACCAACTTCTTAGGTGAATCATAATCTTTTCTTAATTTACAACTAGTCATCATAGGAGTGCATACCAATTTGGAGTAATCTATTCCAAATTTCTTCAACATATCTTTGACATACTTAGACTATGAAATGAAAATCCCTTTATCTATTTGATTAATTTGTAGCCCAAGGAAGAAATTCATCTCCCCAGACATTGACATTTCAAACTCTTTCTACATCTCTTCAACAAATTTCTTACACATAGCTTCATTTCCACCAAAGATAATATAATCCACATACACAACCACTATCAAGATCTTGTCTTCCTCAATTTTGAAATAAAAATTACTATTTGTGGTGCCTTTACTGAATCCTTGTTGTATCAAATATTTTTCCAATCTTGCATACGAAGTTCTGGGAGCTTGCTTCAACCCATATATTGCATTCTTCAATTTACATACCATATCCAGTTGATCTGACAACTTAAATCCTTCTAATTATTCCATGTAAACCTCTTCTTCTAATTATACTGCACAATTGTGAGTAACCCTTACACACAATTCTTTCCTTGTTTCTTATCACTTCTCCATTCTCATTCAACGTTTTTTCTGAATACCCACTTAGTTCCAATTATGTTCATGTTTTTCGGTCTAGGAACGAATTACTAAGTCTATTTTTCCTCAATTTGCATAAGTTATTCTTCCATTTCCTTCATCCAATGTTCATATTTACATGCTTCACTCACTATTTTAGGTTCCACTTTAGAAAGTAAACACAAATTTACCTCAACTTCAACAACTTTGCTTCTTGTCAACACACCTTTTGTTTTATCTCCAATGATTTGATCTTCAGAATGATTCTTCTGCACATACTTAGGGGTCTTCTCTGGAGCTTCTTCCTCTTCATTATGCATTTCTTCTTCCTCAGATTTTTCTTCTTCTACTTCTCTGCAATTAGGTTTACCTAACACATATGCATCCACTAAAATTGAATTTTGCAAATTTTCATCAACTTTAATATTTATACTTTCAACTATCTTTCTCAGCCTTTTTTTGTAACATCTGCAAGCTTTTATTTTAGTAGAATATCCAAGGAAGATACCTTCATTAGACCTTTCATAAAAATTTCCTAAGTTTTCTTCATCTCTTTTGATATAACATTTACTCCTAGAAACTCTAAAGTACTTCACAGTAGGAATCCTTCCATACCATAACTCATAGGGAGTCTTTATGCTATTAGCTTTGGCTTGTACTCTATTAAGTATGTAAAAAATAGTTTGAATAGCTTCTCTCTAGTAGACTTTCAATAAATTTACCTCTATCATCATAGTCCTAGTAGCTTCTTGAATTGTCCAATTTTTCCTCTCAACCACTCCATTCTGCTAAGGATTTCTAGGGGTACACAGATGACTCTTTATTCCATGAACTTCACAAAACATGTTAAACTCATTGGAGGTGAATTCACCACCTCTGTCAAACCTCAAACATTTTTTTTTCAGATCCATTTCATTCTCAACCATAGCTTTAGATGCCTTGTATTTATCTAGTGCATCAAATTTTTCTCTAAGAAAAGTAACCCATGTCATTCTAGAATAATCATCAATCAAAAGCATAAAGTACATGTCACCTTGTAGACTTCTCATTCTTGTAGGAACACAAAGATCTGTATGAATTAATACCAGTAGTTTGGTAACAAATTGTTCTTTTCCCTTGAAACTAATCCTTGTTTGTTTTCTAAATTGATAATCCTTGTAGACAACATTGATAGGCTTTGTGATTCTTGGTAGGTCTCTCATTGCATGAACTGAATTGATTCTCACCAAATTATCAAAATTCATATGAAACATCCTTTGGTGCCATAACCAACTGTCACTAATCTATGAATAAATTAGTGTCCATCAACACCCTTAAGATGATAAATGTTTCCATCTATTCTCCTACCAACAACAATCACAGTTCTAGGCCCTTTTATGATCTCACATGCTTCATCCTTAAACATAAGATTATATCCCTTGCTACACATTTTTCCAGCACTAAAAAGGTTATGCCTTAAAACCTTAACAAAATAAACATTGTTAGTTTTATGCTTACCATCAAAACTGATTGAACCTATTCCACAAATCTTAGCTCCTGAATCATCTCCAAATTTAACTAGTCCTCCATCATATTTTTCAAGTTTAACAAACTTAATTTTTTCTTTGGTCATGTTATTAGAGTAGCCACTATCAAAAACCTAGTAATCCTTATCCTCTTTGACATGAAAAGTAGATACCAAAGTACCTTCATCCTTATCCTTCTTCTTTGGAACACTTTCCTTTACACAACTTTCAAAGTTAGCATAACTAGATTCATCTTTTATAGATAAGAACAAGAATTCATTGTCATCATAAATACCATCATCTTCTATCACATAGTAAGATTTCTTAATAATTTCTCCTTTATTTTCCTTGGTCTTATTGTTCATAGCTAAAACATTTGAAAGGTAATTTTCCTTTTTACTTATTGCTTCCCTTTTTCATCTTCCTAAAAAGTTAGCTTCCACATCATCAAGATATTCCTTATCTGAATCTTCAACCTTTTTTGAAAAAACAGTCTCTACATTTATACCATTTTTCAAGCCCTTTTTCCTCATTTCAAAAGAAGTTAGTGTACCAATCATCTGATCTCTAGAATAAGTATTAAGATTTGAAATTTCATCAGTGGAAGAAAAATTTTCACTATAAGAATCAGGAAGAAATCTGAGAACTTTCTTTACCACTTTAGATTCTTTGACTTGTGCACCAATACCTCTCATTGCGCTCAGCAACTCATCAACCCTCTGCATGTAGATTTTGATTGTTTCATCTTCAAACATATGCAAGGTCTCAAACCGTGCCTTCAAATTTTGCAACTTTTCTTGTTTGAATTTTTCATCTCCTTCTTAAATGCTTTCAAGCTTATTCGAAACTTGTTTACCAGTCTTCAAACTCATAACTTTTAATAATTCAATATTTGAAAGACTATTCACAATAATAAATCTTTCCTTAGCATTGATCTCATGTGCCTTGATCTCTACACTTGTACTTGGACCATTTGCAGGTGGAGTATATGTAGTTTGATAAGCCTTTTCAAACTCAAATCCTTGAGCTTCTAGATATCCTTCCATCTTTTCTTCCAGAGTGCATAATTTGTGCCATCAAATCTAGGGAATTCCAAAGCAACCTTGTTCACCATCCTATATCTACCTCAAGTGGTTAAGCTCTTCTCTAAGGAACTAAGCTCTGATACCAATTGTTGAATGAACAATAAAAATGAGAGGGGGGTGAATTATTTTTATCTAATTAAAAAATAAAAACCCTCAATAGTAATTAGATCCACATGCATTCACTAAACGCTTTCTCTATTATAATGATTAAACATGAAATGTAGATAATAAAAACTGAAATAACAAAACCATACACAAGAGAACACTAGATTTACATGGAAAACCCAATGAGGGAAAAATCATGGTGAGGATTAGATCACAATATAAGTAATTGCAAAACTAGTACAAAAGGGTTCACTACTAGAATAGGACAAACTATCCAAAAAGGCTCACAACTAGGGCTCATTGCCACATAAAGAAATACAAGAAGATAGAAGAGAATTGTCACATAGAGAACACTTTCTCAATGCAATAGGAATCACAATTTCTCCAACACTTTTGTAACCTTGTTTGAAATATTTTGGACACCTTCAACTCACTTCTTTTAGGAATTAAATGATTTGAAGTTCACACTACTCAAGTTAAATTCACATCACACACATCAATTGAATTGATCTTACATCTATCTCTCTTCTCTCTTGATTCTTTTTTTCTTTCTTACAATTCACAAAAACTCCACTCTTATTTATATCAACCTCAACCTCAACCTCAAACACCTTCTCCAAGGTCAGAAACTATCCATTATATTTAAAAATTCAAAATAGGTTGGCACCTAAACATTCTCTCAATGGATAGAAATAAAAGGGGATCAGAACAAGACTTAATTGAGATCCAAAATTAAGTCTTAGACACCATGCTATGATTTACATTAATACTTGAACATTTTTGAAAGTAGTGTAGACACCAGGTCGATTGTTACTTGTTAAAACACATTAAACATTAAATACACGCTTCAAAAAATTTTGATACACTTAATCACAAATCCTCTTGACACAAGAAAGAGAATAATACCATTAAACTTCCTTCAAAGCCAAAATTCCTATAAATAATCTATGGAGAAATGTGGAGCAAAGATATTTCTCCCCGACACCTATGTACAACACTACAAAACTAGTGCACATACTTTTAAACACAATTTCCTCTCACCAACGATCCAAAAACCAAAATTTTGAATATAGAAACTTCTAACAACCTCAAATAACATATCAAATTCACACAAGAATAGCATCGACATAGAAGAAACACAACACAATTTGAAGCACATTCTAAACACTTGCACAACACTATTTTCTCTGTTTATCAAATTTTCTCAAAAGCACTTGGAAACCAAGTACTAGAGACATCATCTTAGCTCATTACTTCATTCCAACTCATCTCTAGATGTTGTAATAAAATATATATCCATGTACTTACAACACTTCCTCAATATCTCAACTATACATGCACAACCTACAACAACCTATTTTTCTCCTTTGCACAATTTTCTAAATATCCTCGACATCTTCATGATGCAACAACCTCATTAACACAGAGTTAAAATAAATGAAAACACCAATCACTATACATAATGTTGACATAAATTACAACACCATCATACTTGCAACAAAATCCCCCCCCTACTTCCTATAAGAGACCACGAGACAATCAAATAAATCTAGTTGTGCCTCCTAAAGTCAGAAAAGTTTAAAAATATAAAGAGAAATTGGTTGAAAAAATTCCCATGGTCCTTTCATTTCTACCTTAAGGAAAGAAAAGAAAATTGTGGTTGAAAAACCCGCTCCTAAACAGTCCCAACTTGAAAACCAAGTGAAAATAAACTGAAATGCTAGAGAGCATAGGTGTAGACGTCGTGCTATTGCTCGTTTGTTGCAAGCAAAAAAAGAAAATAGCAACATAGAAAATAAAAATCCAATCTTGTCTCAAGAAGTGCATGATACCTCTCCACCTTCACTTCAACATAAACAACAACAATCTTCTATGGATATTGTCATTAGACATCCTCTTGTGATTAACTTGGATGATGATATTGAATTTGAAAAGATTGATGAAAAAGTGCATAATAAGTTGAGTTCATTGTTTTCTTCTTCTATGAGCTTAAATGATGATCCTCCTAATAAGAGTGTTGAAATTTGTGTTTGTCCTATTTTGGCACTTGATGTTGTCCCTTTGGCTAGTTATCTGCCTTTTGCATATACTCATCAAGATTGGGATGTAGACGAACTAATATAGGTTGACACGCATGTGCCTTACTAGTCTTGTTTTTCATGTTCTTTATGTGATTGCATGTGAATAATGTGATCTCCTTGTACTATTTTGCTTGATGTATCTCTCTTCATGTGCATTCCTCTATTTGTATCTACATTCTTCTATATGTCGCAAACATTTATCTTTTCTTTTGTCTTGTGTTTTCCTTTTGGGAATGATGCAAGGCATCGAGACATTCATGTCTCTTCCATGTTGACCCAAAAGTTTTTTCTTTGTTTTCGCTCTTTATGTGTCATTCTTCTTGTTCTGCGAGTATTTGGGGAATGATGAAATTTTTGAGCTCTATACTATCATTGTAGAAAATAAATACTAACCCCGAATCTGTGGATCCTTTATGTGTTTTGGGATTTTATTGTTGGGACAATCCCTTCCTCGCTTTTTCATGATTTAGCTTCATTTGGAAACATATGACTTGGCGGTTTTCAAAAAATCTCTCATGTATTTAAAGTAAATTTCCCACAACAATGGTGTTAGCAATTTATTTAAAGTGGGGGCATACATTGTCATTATTATTTTTGAAATTTTTGACATTCCTTATGTTTCATTATGATTTTATTTCTTCTTTCAATGCATATTTTTCTTGGTGGTGTCATTGGGTTTGATGTCCTCTAAGAGCATGATATATCTTGGCATATGGATTCATCTTACTGGTGAAGCTACATATTTCATTCCCTAAGTTGTGAATCTTTTATCCTTGACTTGTCCTCTCTTGGAAACATTAGGTAAGAGGATACCTTAAATGAACTAATAAAAATTCCTTTGAACAACCTTTATTTGTATTTTTTTCGTAAGTGCTTAGCATAACACAACTTGCTAACCTTAAAAAGCTCAAACCCTTTTCAAGGCCACCAATTATAACACACTTTTCTTGCTAGTGGAGCCTTGGTTCATTTTTTCATAGGTGCTTAGCATAATGTAGCTTGTTATGCCTTATGAAGCTCAAATTTTTAGTTTTTCGGTGCCTTATTGAAGTTGCCAAAGGGATATCTTTGATATGGAATGGGAGCCTAATAAGATTCTCTCATTTTCCACCCTTTAGGGGCTCACCTAGTGTAAAACTTGAGATTCCTTTAGCTCATAGTGAGCATGCGTTGTTTTTTTCATAGTGGACATCAAGTTCTACTTGTGAACATTTTTCAACAAACAACTGAGGCATGTTCCACATCATGTTGGACAATTGAGGCTTGATGTGACTTTTTTGTTTTTACAATTTCTTTAAGTCTTTTATGTTGTATGATTGAGTAATCTTGTTTTTTTTGCATTAATTTGTTTTGAATGTCTACCTTAGTGTGATTTTGATGCAAGGTCATCCTCTCACTAAAGTGGGGGCTAAATTTAATGTAGAAAAATGTATCCCTTTTACATTTTCAAAGTCAATCTAGAATTAATGTTAATTTGGACTTAATTGTGCCTTATTTTAGTGTTGTAGAAAGTACCTCTTTACACTTTCACATTTATTTACGGATCCATTAGTTAATTGAGCTTAATTTTCCTTAATTGGTCCCTTAATTCATTTACCAATCCTATTTTATTACATTTTCCGAAGAGAAAACTCAACATTCATTAATGTCATAACACTTCTCATTGAGCAATGTGTGTCCTAGGGTTAGGGACATAGGACCCATTCAACCATGGGGGCATGGGTCCTCCCTTAGACCTAGGACCTAAATTTTAATTATGTTTTTTGGTGGTATTTTAACATATTCAAATCCATATTCAGATGGCAGCTTGTGATATTTGGATTTTGAGAAATTAAGGATACACATTTATAAATATAAGGTCATTTCACTAAATTTCATCTATGCAATCTAGAGAATTTTTATGAGACTTCAAGAGAAATTTCAAGAGAATTTCAAGAGAATTTCCTGGTAATCAAGAGAATATTTACTAAAGACTTATTGCAGCAATCAAGATCCAATTGTCATGTCAAAGTATTCTTGCATCATGCATGTTATTGGAGCTAATATGATGATGTAGGTTTCATGATCCATTCAAGAATTCAAAACATTATCTCAAGTCAAGATTCAAGGTTCAAGATCCACATCCATTGAATCCATTTCATCCATGTTGTAGATTTACATTCCAAGGTTTATTCAAGGTTTTGGTGAGTTGTGACATTGAGTTCATTCATCATTCCTTTCATGATATTTTATTTTATTTCAAGGTTTTATTACCAAAACAAGGTTTCACCTTGAGGCAAACCCCCATTCATCAAAAAATAAAATCCCTCTTAATTTGTGTTTGTAGATTTAGGTGGAATAAATCTTGAAGATCTCTTGAAAGATAAAAATTGGAGAGCTTGTCAAAGTTGCAAAAAGTTTTCATCTCACAAAAAATCATGAGCATAATTTATTTCTGGCTTTCCAAACCTGAAATCTAGACAAATTGGAAGATTCAAATCTATCATAGAGGCTCTCAAAAGTTGCAGAAAAACCCTAACTTGGGACCCATTCACCCTTGGGTGAATGAGTCCTGGATCAACTTTAGAAATTGACTTTTGGTGACTGATACTGTATACACCTAAAATTGGTCTAGAGCATTCGATTAATTAAATACAAATTATTTGATTAATTATCCCAAATTTCCTCTACTATTGAATAAATAAAAATATTTATTTATATGGTTCAAATTTAAATTCATCTTAATTAAATAAACAAAATTAAATACTTTGTTTGATTTAATTATCAAATCCCTATTTCAATCTATTACATCCATCTTAAATTAATTAAATAAAGACAAAACACTTTATTGATTAATTACCATTATTCCTCTGTTTAATTTAATAAACAACTATCCTATAGTTCGTTTTATTAAATTATTTATCCCTCTTTTGCTAATTTAAATAAATCAAAATATTTGAATAAAAGCACAAAGAATATTCCATCTATATTCTTTCAAAAATGAATTAGATATCTTATGTCTAAACCATGTCTAAAATATGTCAAAATTAATTGATTGAAACTTCACGGGAAGTTTTGGAGACAAATTGGAGACAAATTTGGAATTTGATCTCTCAATCCTCCTCCATCAATCCTTCCTCTTCTCTTGCCTGGTGTTTTCATGGGTAGAGACAATCTCCATTTTTCTCTCAATCTCCTCCATCTCTCACCATTCAATTCTCCAGATTGAATCCAAGCCTCTCAAAGCTTTCCCTGTGCATTTTTATAGCCAGGAAATATTTAAATACAACCTCATTGAACCAAGAAAAGGATCCAAATAATCAAGTTTTATGCACTCTTACTCTGCAGGAATTCAAGCACTCAAACATCAAGCATTCAAGCATTCAAGCATCCAATATCCAGCAATCAAGTTTCAATATCATGGCTGCAATTATTTGTTTTATGTCAATCCATGCTTAGTTTAATTCATTTATCATCTAGTATTGTCATATTCAATTCCATATCATTGCATCAGTATCCATCTCATTCTTTCAATTGTCATTTTAACAATCATAGTGCACTCACGATCTGAGAGCCATTTTGATTTAATAAATCTTGAGGATAGAGAACAATATGATGCTTTCTATTGATTATTGCTTTGAATTGATTCAATTTGATTAATCTTTGATATAATGTCATATTAAGAAGTGTATTTTGTGCTTATTCACTTATTCACGCTTACAATTTGGTGCCCACCATGGGCATATTATCAGTAATCATCTAAAAATCAATGTTTGGGGAATGTCTGGGGCATACATAATTATTTTTCTTTATCATCGATCCTGGCAGTACCAGCAAAATTTTCTTCGAAACAATGCATAAACACATCACTTCGAAGAGGGAAAAAATGTATAAACCTAAAATTGGTCTGGAGCATCCGATTAATTAAATACGAATTATTTGATTAATTATCCTAATTTCCTCTACTTTTGAATAAATAGAAATATTTATTTATATAGTTCACATCTAAATTCATCTTAATTAAATAAACAAAATTAAATACTTTTTTTGATTTAATTATCAAATCCCTATTTCAATCTAATACATCCATCTTAAATTAATTAAATAAAGACAAAACACTTTATCGATTAATTACCATTATTCCTCTGTTTAATTTAATAAACAACTATCCTATAGTTCATTTTATTAAATTATTTATCCCTCTTTTGTTAATTTAAATAAATCAAAATATTTGAATAAAAGCACAAAGAATATTCCATCTATTCTCTCAAAAATGAATTAGATATCCTATGTCTAAATCATGTCTAAAATATGTCAAAATGAATTGATTGAAACTTAACGAGAAGTTTTGGAGACAAATTTGGAATTTCATCTCTCAATCCTCCTCCATCAATCCTTCCTCTTCTCTTGCCTAGTGTTTTCATGGGTAGAGACAATCTCCATCTTTCTCTCAATATCCTCCATCTCTCACCATTCAATTCTCCAAATTGAATCCAAGCCTCTCAAAGCTTTCCCTGTGCATTTCTACAGCCAGAAAATCTATAAATACAGCCTCATTGAACCAAGAAAAGGATCTAGATAATTAAGTTTTTGTACTCTTACTCTATAGGAATTCAAGCACTCAAGCATCAAGCATTCAAGCATCCAATATCCAGCAATCAAGCTTCAATATCATGGCTGCAATTATCTGTTTCATGTCAATCCATGCTTAGTCTAATTCATTTATCATCTAGTATTGTCATATTCAATTCCATATCATTGCATCAGTATCCATCTCGTTCTTTCAGTTGTCATTTTAACAATCATAGTGCACTCACGATCTAAGAGCCATTTTGATTTAATAAATCTCAAGGATAGAGAACAATATGACGCTTTCAATTGATTATTGCTTTGAATTGATTCAATTTGATTAATCTTTGATATAATGTTATATTAAGAAGTGTATTTTGTGCTTATTCACTTATTCATGCTTACAATTTGGCACCCATCGTGGGGCATTAACCCCAATTCTTCCCAATTTCACAAATTTTTTGGAAAGTATCACGTAGGGTCTCGGCGTGTTTTTCTTGTAGCACTTCCATTAAAAGTTTTAATGCTTTCAGTCAAAATTTCAGCGTTTTCAACTTTGGCGCTTCCTGTCACTGTTTTAGTGCATCGGTTGATTTAGCACTTCCATGGCAAATTTCGACGCTTCGGTGTCCTGTTTTGGTGCTTTCGGGTTTTAGCGCTTTGGTGCAATTTTCCAGTGCTTTGTAAAAATTAGTCTAGATCCGACATGGCCGCGACCAGATTTTAAATTTTTTTTCACAGTTGGACTAAAAATTATCAATCCTAGGGTAGACATTTTTTGTTTTCTTAAAAATAAAATTTATCAATCCTAGAGTAGTCACCGCATTTTTACAGTACAAGTTAAAAAGGACAAACATGATTTCTGTGAAACAACACCTTCACTTAGATTAGAAAATTTCTTTTTGGGATTAAAACAAAGACAAACTTATATGTTGTGCTTGTGGTGATTAGGCTTATGCTCTCCCCTTAATTGGGTGACCAAAACAATAGATTCACTTTTACTTCATGTTATTTACGCTTTGCTAAATCCTTTAGAAGGCCTACCATAGTGGGAAAAAGTACTCACCCTACGGGAACGACCTAAGTGGGAACAACCAAAGCCAGGTTTTCCAACCCACTCTAATAAAAATGCAAGTTGTTGATGAAATTCCAACTTGACAGTAGTGAGCAAGATAACCATCCCCAAAATCTTTTTTCTAAAGATTGAGAGGTCTCTTGAGGGATTTTATCTATTTGCCGCATTGCACAAAAACCCTATCTACGAACCATAGAGTATTTTCTCGCTGAGTCAGTATCCAAACATTGTCATACAATGCAAGGGGAGGGAAGAATCTACCCCCAAGACACTCACCATATAATTTCTAAGGACAGTTTGCTTAGAGGATGAGAAATCCAACTCTGAGTACGCGCCTAGAAACGACAAAAACATGGGCCCCCTCTAGGGGGTGACACGGTTGTGTGCGTCAACGCAATTTCAAGATGTGGGCTATTGAGTATAACGATGACCCTTTTGACCTTAAGAGTGAGTCTTCTTGAAGTGTATTCTTTATCAAAAACCAGTGAAAATCAAGAAGGATCATGTTTTGATTCTTAAACATACACTTGTTTTTTAGACTCTAGATCTTAAAGAAACAACTATTTTACAAATGCTTGTTGTGTTTTCACAACATTAATTCAAATTAGATCATCCTGAAAAAACACAAAGAAAACAAGAAAATATAACGCTATTGGAATCCCCTGTAAGGAAGTTAACATCAAAATTTGGATTTTTATCAGAACATAAACTTCCTAAATCAAAACAAAGTCTTAAACTTGCATAAATTAGACTTTATAATTGAATTTTTTCAAATCAAACCAAGATCTACCATCCAAAAGTGTCTCAATCAAACACATTTGATTAGTAAGTTAAGTTTCAGGATCAGTCATCCTAAATCAAAGAAACTAAACCGTATAATCAAACTTGTCAACTTAGTCTAAATCAATAGAATCTATCATTCTATTTGACTTGAGTTAATATCCTTGACACTATACCAAACTAAGATCAAAATTTATATTGGAAACAATAATATTCGTATATCCATTTTAACAAGGTCATGAAGACTAAAAATCCAAAGAACAGGAATTTGAAACTCAAACCACCGTGGCCAAAATAGATGAGGATCAATTGAATGCTCTAACTCATAAAATGAAAAAACTTCAACAACAAATCTGGGATGTGCAAAGGGAAAGAGCCACAAAGAGATATTTTCATCCAAACATTTGTGCTTATTCCTCAAAAAAAAATCCTGACATGACACCCTCTCCACCAACAACTACATCATCCAAGTTCGATGTCTTTGAATTTTTACAAAAGATCCATAAGCCCAAATCTAAGTCCTCAAACACAAATGATATTGAGAAATCCTATCATGTCATGCATTTATCTCCATCCACAATAAGCCAAAATAAACCTCAAGATTCTTTCACTCAAGCTAAATCATCCTCTTCTATCGTATCTTCAACATCCAATGATTCATGTCAATCTCTCAATCCAAAGAATTCTAGCATAGACTCCCCTACACATCAAGATCAAAATATTCTTTCCACTATCAACATTCCACAAATTCTTCCAATCTTTGATCAAGATCCCATTTCTCAAGAATTTTATGATGATCCCCTCCTTTCAATTTTCATCCAAAATGATTCCCTTCCATCTCAAGAGACAAGTATCCTTCCAGGTTCTTCTTCCATATCATCTCATCAATCCATACCATCTCATGATTCTATTACATCACAAGAGCATGACAGTTCTTCCATCCTATCTAATGATGTCTTACCAACTGATGATCAAGACATGCTTTCTACACAATCTCATGATTCCCTTCCTCATCAAGGTCAAGATATGCTTCCATTCAAGGATACCCTTTCATCCTGGATGAAGATGTTTATCCTTCCCATGATCAAGATATGACTTTCATACCACCTCATAATTCCTTTCCAAATCAAGATCAAAACACCCCATCATCCCCATGTCAAGAACCTATCACACCTATTCAAGCTATCCATGAACCCCACACCTATAAATTGGGATCCTTTGCTTTTATCCATTCTGGTTTACTTCCAACACCTATCCTCTCATCCATGTCATATCCTCCCCAAAATGGACTTGCATCTTGTTTCACAAACAATACATATCCCATTGGTAAAAAAATGTGTCAAAGTATGAATTACAAAGGAAAAGGATTAGGCCTTCATGGATAAGGTATCCTAGAACCCCTTTTTGTTCAAAGAAACCCATATCACCATGGCCTTGGTTATACACCTAAGTGTACTAGTTCATCAAACCTACCATCTATCTTAGGTCCTCATCCTAATCCACCAAACATACCATCTATATTAGGTCTTCATCTAGTCCATCAAACCTTCCCTCTATCCTAGGTCCATATCCTTCCCAAGAACAACAAAGGCACACATCCTTGACACCCGTTCAAAATTCTACCCACATTAACTCATCCATAATACCTCCATATCATTCATCTCAATCCACCCCTCCCATTGCTATTGGAAGCAATTTGGGTGCCAGATATCAAAAGCTTCTATATCAAAATCCACATGTATCAAAGGATCAACATGACTCCTCGAAGAGACATGCAAAAATAGAAGAAAAATTGATCCAAAATCAAAAGAAATTTTCAAAAGGCACAAAGGCCCATCAAAGAAAAATCTCAAAGACCACAAAGGTCCATAAATCAAAAGAAAATTTCAAAAGGCCACAAAGGACCATCAAAGCAAAAAGTAAATTTTCAAAGACCACAAAGGTCCATAAATCAAAAAGAAAAATGTGAAAGGCCGCAAAGGCCCACAAAGAAAAAATGAAAGTCAAAAATCATGTGGATTCTTAAAAGTCTCATAGAAGCAATAAAATATAAATTGGCATCCAAATTTGCTAATCCAAAAGCTTCCTCCTATTTTCCATCTAATAACCTATCACCTTCCAAATCCATTTTTCCTCCATCACTCCACCACCCTTCAAGGTGTGTGCCAATTTTGATCTTTCCATCCTTTCCATCTATCCATCAACAAGCCTTCCAAACTCCTATCCATTATCCAACATTCATCCCCAATAATTCTCCTTTAATCCAAACCTTTGCATAAGTCCTTAGATTCTTCCATCATATCATTAATCTACCAACATTTAGGAGTCTAATTCCCATTGCCATGGTTTATTAGAGGGATATTTTGTTGTGAAACTTGATGCTTAAGTCCTTCCTCCATTTCCCTATCATCCATATCCTATCTTCCATATTTTTCTTCCACTCTACACTTAAGTACAAGTATCATCCATCTTACAATTCATAGTCATTATCCTTTCTATGCTCATTCCTTACATATCCACCTTTGATCTTGATAAGGTTAAGGATGTTCTTGAACATCATATATCTTATCCTATACACTTTATCCATATCTTTCATCTTATCCATATTCCATCATTCTTACTAAATACATACTTTCTTCCTTTCCTTGGTCTTGATGAGGAATAGGGGAAAAATACTTGGGCCTTGTGTCTGTATCTTATCTAGTTAATCTTGATCATCTCCATTCATCATTTTTATCCTCACTTTCTTCCATTCCATATCTTCTAGCTTATCAAAATCCATGTCATCATGTACATTTGCAACGTCGAATCTTATCATACAAATAATATTTAAGCCTAGCTACAAAACATTATCCAATCCTCATATCTTTTGTCAATCAATCATCAAAAATCATCAATCTTATCATCATCATGTCTTATGGAATCGATCATTCCTAGCATCTTAATCAATCATACCATTATCATCTTTCGACAAGAGATATGTTGCTTGTGTGACATGTTTTTTAGTGAAAATTTCATTTTGATCTATCAATTATCCATGGTTGCATTAAACCTATTGTGGGGCATCTTGCTCCTTCAATTAGGCATATCATCTCATTTCATCTTAAAATATCCTCAAAAATACAAAAAAATTATAAAATCTGAAAAAAGGTGCAATAAAATCTCAAGAACATATCATTGCAATGTGGTCATGTCTCACCCTAGCTTGGGGGAAAAATCCTGAAATCACTTGGGGCAATAAAAAAATGAGCAATGCAAAAACACAACAAAAAAAAACAATGATTGAACTACAAACATCAATCACCATCAAAACACTTTGAACATTCGTATCATATCAAAAATCCAAAAAAACATGTCAAAAATCAATCCAAAATCCAAAATCATGTCAAAAATTAGTCAAAAAATCCAAACAAATGTCAAAATTCAGTCAAAACTCCAAAAACACGTCAAAAATCAGTCAAAAAATCCAAAAAAATGTCAAAATTCAATAAAAAATCCAAAAACATTTCAAAAATTCAGTCAAAAATCACAAAAACATCACAAAATTAGGATGGATGATCTAATCTGAATAATGATTGAAATACTTTACGAAAAGGTTGAACATGTTGCATTTTGATCATTGTTATCATTTCTTTGGAGCAACTCAATGATGTATTGGACTAGAGAAGCAAGGAAGGAGAATGATAATTTTATTATCTGCTGTCTGTAAGTTAATCATATGAATGTATGAATTGTCGAGGGATGTGCTATGCAAAGGTATCACCGATGACATTCATAATTCACACATTGAAATGATTAATCACTGCATGTTTATGCAATGAATGCTCAGGTCATCTTGGTTAAATCATACCTAGATGCTTGTGTTCAATTGCAATATCAAAAATCATGAAAGTAGTACTCAGGTCGCCATTGGTCTAACATATACCATTGACGCTTGTACTCACTTTCAACATCCAATAAAGCTCCATGATGACAAAAATGCACAAAAGTACTGTTAAAATGACAATAGTTTGCATATAGTTGCATGATAAAATTAGACTGCATTCATATTATTTTTGCATTTGCATTATAGATTTTTCACATTGATTAATGATATCTATAGCAGCCTGCACTAGATGCAGAATCATGTCCCACATCTTTGGAAAAACTCTAAAATCCTCCTATAATCAATCAAAAATCAATCAACCTATCAATCTAATCGGCTCTGGTGAGACTTTGATCAAATCCCATGAGCGACTATCATTTAATGTAGCCTATCATGAGGTTAATCATCAATCTATCATTGATCCTTGCCTATCATGAGATCAATCATCAATCTATCATTGATCCTCACCTATCATGAAGTCAATCATCAATCAATCATTGAATCTCACCTATCATGAGATCAATAATATTCTAATCTATTAGGATCAACAAGCAATATCAAATCAAAGGCTAACACGATAAAAAATCATCAAACACAAGGAGGCAGAGTAGGGCAAAATTTTATCATCTAGTAGAATCAATATTTTATATCGGGAGATAATTATTTCATCATCGAATCATCATCAAATCATCAAAAAATCATAAAAAATCCAAGAAATAAAAAATTAAAAAAATCTAAAAATCATCAAATCATTAATTTATCTCCTGATGGGGCATATTATTGGTAATCATCTGAAAATCAATGTTTGGGGCATGTCTGGGGCATACAAAATTATTTTTCTTTATCATCGATCATGGTAGTACCGGCAAAATTTTCTTCGAAGCAACGCGTAAACACATCACTTCGAAGAGGGGCAAAATGTATACACCTAAAATTGGTCTGGAACATCTGATTAATTAAATACAAATTATTTGATTAATTATCCTAAATTTCCTCTACTATTGAATAAATAGAAATATTTATTTATATAGTTCACATTTAAATTCATCCTAATTAAATAAACAAAATTAAATACTTTGTTCGATTTAATTATCAAATCCCTATTTCAATCTATCACATCCATCTTAAATTAATTAAATAAAGACAAAACACTTTATTGATTAATTACCATTATTCCTCTCTTTAATTTAATAAACAACTATCCTATAATTCGTTTTATTAAATTATTTATCCCTCTTTTGCTAATTTAAATAAATCAAAATATTTGAATAAAAGCACAAAAAATATTCCATATATATTCTCTCAAAAATGAATTAGATATCCTATGTCTAAACCATGTCTAAAATATGTCAAAATTAATTGATTGAAACTTCACGGGAAGTTTTGGAGACAAATTTGGAATTTGATCTCTCAGTCCTCCTCCATCAATCCTTCCTCTTCTCTTGCTTGGTGTTTTCATGGGTAGAGACAATCTCCTCCATCTCTCACCATTCAATTCTCCAGATTGAATCCAAGCCTCTCAAAGATTTCCTTGTGCATTTCTACAACCAGGAAATCTATAAATACAACCTCATTGAACCAAGAAAAGGATCCAGATAATCAAGTTTTATGCACTCTTACTCTGCAGGAATTCAAGCACTCAAGCATTCAAGCATCCAATATCAAGCAATCAAGTTTCAATATCATGGCTACAATTATCTGATTCATGTCAATCCATGCTTAGTTTAATTCATTTATCTTCTAGTATTGTCATATTCAATTCCATATTATTGTCTTAGTATCCATCTCATTCTTTCAATTGTCATTTTAACAATCATAGTGCACTCACGATCTGAGAGCCATTTTGATTTAATAAATCTTGAGGATAGATAACAATATGACGCTTTCAATTGATTATTGCTTTGAATTGATTCAATTTGATTAATCTTTGATATAATGTCACATTAAGAAGTGTCTTTTGTGCTTATTCACTTATTCACCCTTACATATACATTTAGATTTACCTCTCTGATCTACATTCCATTTTTTTGTTCTATTAGTATTGAGATTAATCTTGTTATTCCAAGTGTTAGATTGTATTTTGGTGTTGATTTACTATTTTTTAGTTTTTCTCCCCAAAGTATTGTTTGACTAGGACCCCATTTTGACACAAAAAGGAAATCTGGAGATTCACACTTTGACTTGATTCACCTACTTGCATTGATAATAATTTTATGGTTTGGATCTGATTTCCTAATGAATTGAGGAAGAATAGGTCCATCATACCCCACATTTGATCCCATTACCTATTTTTCCTTATTTCCAAAAGAAACCCTAGGCACTATTATAACAAGCCCTTACCATTAAAACACCATTTTAAAAGTTGAAGAAAATGGGTAAAACTAGGGGCCAATTTTATTTTCAAGGGTTTCATTAGAGGCTCTTGTTGGGGATGCTTGTTCAGTAAGAACAAGGTGATATCTCAAAGAACTATACAAAAGAAAACCACAAAAAAATAAAAAGACCAAAAATGAGAAAAACCAAAGGGAAAAACTATATAAAAATACATAAAATAAAATGTGCATGGAATATAACATACCTTAAGAAAAGTAGGTTTCAAGAACTATCCATACACTATCAGTTCAAGAAATTCACCGATCAAATTTTGTAGAAAGTAGGAATTTTCTCCATGAGTATTGTCGATTAGATATGGTCCTAGCCAAAGGGCATCAAATTTTCCATGTTTACCTTTCTCTTGATCTCTTACATTCCATAACAAGAGCATATCTGCTACTTGAAATTTTCTATCAAAGTATTTTTTTATCATATATTTGTTTTACTTGCTACTACACCTTGACATTTTCCTAATGTGCTAGTCTTTTTTTTCCATCCAACTGTGCCAATTGATTTATCTTGTTCACCATTGATTATTGAATGTCACCATCATGTTCTTGGATGAATTTATTAAATTGTACCAAATTATGTGTAGGAATTATTGCCTCCAAACCATAAACTAGTTCAAAGGGGGATTATCCAATTAATTTCTCTATGGTCACCCTATCTTCCCATAAAGCCATTTTAAGCTTAGAATCTTGGAATTTTTTGTTCTAATCAAACATCCTCTTCATGATTTTCATCATAATTTTATTACTGGATTCTTCATGACCATTCCCTTGAGGATGATATAGGGATGAGTATGAAAGTGTTATCCCATATTGATTTCAAAAGGCTATAAATTCCTCAGATCTAAATCACATGGAATTTTGTGAAACAATCTTCTCTGGTAGTCCAAACTTGTTTAAGACATTGTTAATCAAAAAATTAGTTACAACCTTACTTGTGGATTTCCTAGTTGGGGTAGCCTCAATCCATTTGGTGAAGTAATAAGTGGAAACATGGATCTAGTTGTATCCACCACTTGATTTCTTAGTAATTTATCCTATAAAATCAATCCCCCATTGTTGTAAGAGAGCCTCAATTAATACTGGTCTCAATAGAAAGTTTCCAAAAAACTTCAACTTTCCTATAAATTGTTTACAAGAATCACAACTTCTAACTACCTCATGAGCATCCTTAAATATTGTGGACCACCAATAACCAACCCTCAAAAATTTACGGGTTGATGTATTTTCCCTGTAGTGGCCTCCACATACTCCACTATGCATCACTTTTAGAATTCCAGATGCTTGCTCCTCATCCACACACTTGAAAAGTATACCTTCCTGGTTTCTCCACCAAAGCTCATTATCAATAATAACATAATTTATGGCTCATAGCTTTAGTTTCCTCTTTTTCTTGTAAATCATGTTCCATAGGATGAAAAATTCTACAAGTAAAAGACAATATCCTTATACAATGGTGAAAATTTCACATCACATTTAGGAATTTCTTTACTTGTCTCAATATTATTTATCTGATTAGACTCAAGATTTATTTCAGCCATAATTTTTTCTAATCCTTATCCTCTATCTGACTTGGTAATATAGATATCAATGTTAAACTCTTGAATCTTGTTCATCCATTGACACCTTCTCCTAGTTACCTCTTGTTGAGTAAAAATATGTTTTGCAACACCAGTAGAGACATTAGCTACAATTGTAGCTCCTACCATATAATACTTAAATTTTTTTACAACCTTCACCAATGCATAAGCCCACTTCTCTATCATATCATATTTTGATTCTACAGCTTGCAAAAATTTGTTGAAGAAAGAAATAGGTTGTTCAAATCCTTCATCATTTTTTTGTAATAACACTGCAGTTGTTGAAAGAAGCAAATAAAAATAATTGAAAATTTTTAGAGAAGTTGAGAGACTTCAACACAATATCTTCCTTAATAGATTATTTAATACATTGGAATTCCTTCACAGGTTCTTGTTTCCACATGATGGATTCTCCCCTTTTCAACATTCTTGATATAGGTCTATTAACCTCAACAAAGTTAGTCACAAATCACCTGAGAAAATTCACTTGAATAAATAATTATTGAATACACACTTAGGGTTTAAAGAAATCCCATATTCTAATGCTCTTGTAAAAACCTTTTCCAAATGCATACAATGGTCCTCTTCTTTTTTTGAATATGTTTTCAAATAATCTTGATAGACCACCATGAATATGTCAACGAAATATAAAAAGGCTACATCCATGGCCCTTTGAAAGGTGGCACCAACATTTGTTAAGATAAAAGGATTTTTGACATAAATATAGGTACCCCATAGAGTTGTGAAAGCAATCTTGTATTCTTCAGACTCTTTAACTTTCACCTAGTTGTATCCTAAAAATCCATCCATCATAGATAGCAACTCAAAACTAGTTACTTTCTACAACATTGCCTCCATGTTAGGCAATGGGTAATTGTATTTTAATGAAGATGCATTTAGGTTTCTAAAATCAACACAAAGCCTGATGTCTCCATTATTTTTTTTGACTAACACCAGGTTAGAGACCCAAGTAGAATGTTTGATAGGATTTATCATCCCTCCATCCCTAAGTTTCATTAACTCTTGTTTCATTTTTGGTTCCAAAGTTGGGTGTATTGGTCTCTGTTTTTTCCTAAAAGGATTGGAATTAGGTATTAAAGGAATTTCATCCTAAAATAAGTCTTTCATGTATGCATTAAGGTCATAATATGACCATGAAAAGACATGTTTGTATTACTCAAAAGAGAAATAGGCATAACTATGATCTTGGGGTTGAGCTTCTTTCCGACGTACACTTTCTTAGGTGCACATTCAGTTCCTAGATTGATTTCTTCTAAATATTATTCATGAGAGGGGCTAGTATTTACATTATACTTGTCATAATTATTGAATACTCTTTTTAAATCCACTAGACCCTTGGGAATTATATTGGTCTTTAGCTGAATTATCTCATTCCCAAAACCTATCTCTTTTCCATCAAAAACTTCAATAAAGCCCTATAAATAAATCTCCTAGTTGTGGTATTGGTCTATATAATGCAAAAAAATCACTAAATCATCATCATCATCAAAGACCTGGTAGTTCTGTATGTTATCAGAGACTGATGGCCTTATTTGAACCTCAAATTTTTAGATTCCAATAAATGTAATGTCATTAGGCCTCAATGCAGTGTTAGCTAGTGAATCTTCCATTGCATTCTTAACTCTTTCTATTTAGTCAATGGAAAAAGCATCAAACATCTCGATTGTATCCCAAATAACATTTCTATACTATTTCAGTCTCTTGTTCTTGGACACATAATTAGCTCTGATTTGGGAAACAACCAATTTAAAGTCTCTAAATACTCTAATTTTTTTAATTTTGTGTTTGTTTGTCATATTCAACTATAACAACAAGGCTTCATACTCCTCTACATTATTTGTGCAATAAATTTTTAAGGAGAGTGAAAACATGAATGTCTTTCCAGTAGGTGAAATTAAAATTACACCTACTCCTAAACCTTCCTTAGAGAAAGCCCCATCAAATTACATTGTCCATAAGTTATTTCCATGAGCTTGTTGTTGAGCTTCACCATCAATGGGTGCAATTTCCTTCTCTTTCTCTTCATGTTGTGATTCTTTAGCTTTGAAGTTTTCCATATCCATATCAATAAAATACACATGATCTGTTGGTTGCAGATCCTCTATGAGGCAGTCATATATCTTTTCTTTATCAAATTTTACTTCCCTTCCATTGATGGGAATTGTGGCATATAAAAATTCTATTTGTATACTTCCCCCAATTAGTGTTGATCATTTTCTTGAGAGAATCATTCCATACTGAGTTGGAATATCCACCACTATTACATTCACAGTGCATTATTTCTCAGGATATGCAGGTAACTTGAAACATGCATCCTTTATGATACCAATGACTAGGACTTCTCTTGAGTCCATAGAAAATAATTTTCCATATGCTTAATGTATTTTTAACCCCAATTATTGCATGATAACAAAATTCATAACATTGGTTGAAGCTCTGGAATCTATCATGTAATTTCTTATCAATTTTTCATCCATATAAAGTGTTATATAAAATGGGCCCACTAGATTGGGACAAGTAGTTAGAGTGGCAACCAAAAAACCTGAGGTATATCATTACTCATTCCCTCAAGTTTAGGTTCATTTGATTTTCCTCTACCCTTTTCAATTTGGGTAACCACCTTCTTATCATCAGAGGTTGTAACTGCACCATTAATAAGGGCAACTACCTTCTCTTAATGCTCTTAAATCCTCATCATTTCTAACAAAGGAATAGAAACCTTAACCTGTGATAGTATTTGGATCATGTCGACAACATTAATAATTTTGGATGTCACAAGTTGTAATGATCTTCTTATAGACCTTCTTTTCTTGTCTATCATCTGACTTATCCCCTTGAACATCCTCCATACTCTTTTTACCTTGTTCAAATTTCATCTTTTGATACTTGGATAATAAGTGGAGAAACTATCAGATTCATAGTTTTATCATAATTCTTTCCTTTACTTGACACACCAACATCTTTCAACTTAGGTTCATCCTTCTTCTTTCAAGATGAATGATCTCCTTTATCCTTATTTTGTTCCTGAATGAAGATATTTCCAACCTTACCTTGGTCATCATTTACCACCCTACTTCTCAAGTTATATGTGATTTTAGCTTGAGAAATTATAGTAGCAGTTAAAGATATGATTTATTTTGGTGAATGTCTTCTTAATTTAACATCAAAATTTGATGTTAAAACATTATGAACATTAATTTATTCATCTTCTTCATCATCAGAAAAAAAATGTTGATGGTATGCACTTGAATTTTATCTCTTATCATTAACATCAACTTCTGCACATCCCTCATTAGAGTAATAATCATGAAGGGTCAACGATAACTTGTGGGAAAACATGTTTATCTCTTGATCTTAATTATGAGTAGTATCATAGTCCTCACAATGTTTTTTTTGTTATTCCATAGACTAAGCTACGATGCACTAATGTGGTGAGTGGGGTAGTTGGCATACTAAACACCAAGGACTTATATCAACAAAGTTAGTATTATTCTTCTTAAGAGGATTAGGAGTTTCTTTATTGTGCTATGTCCTTGAATTATTTTTCATTGGTTTACCATTATTCCAGTTACTTCTATAAGGTGTTGAATGAACAAGAAAACTAAGGGGGTGTGAATCAGTTGTATGAAATTAAAACATAAAAACCCTCAATAGTACTCAAATCCACATGTATTCATTTAACCTTTAATCTGTTATAATTTTTAAATATGAAAAGTGGATAAAAAAACTAAAACAACCAATACATACATAAGAGAACACTATATTTACATGGAAAAACTAGTGAGAAAAAAACAATGATGAGAATTAGCTCACAATATAAGTAACTAAAAAACTGGTACAAGGAGGCTCACTATTAGAATATGACACACTATCTAGAAAGGCTCACTACCAGAATAGAAAGAAGAAATAAGATATAATGTTACACAAAGAAACATTATCTCAATGTAATAGATATTCCACCATAATATCTCCAATCAACACTGGAAGTCTTCAAGAGATCATGATACATCAACTCACCACATTCAATAATCTTGCATTATAGCTCATACTACAATTCACACTTCTACACTTAATTCCACATCACATCACTCAACTCTATTCCACACCCTACAACTTGCATGAATTCATCTTGCATTTATACCATTAACAACTTGAAAAATATCTTCAAGTCGGCTACACTCTTCTTACCCTTTACAAATTCAAATTAGGTCGGCACTAAAAATTCTCATGGTGGATAGGAACAAAAAGTGGACCAAAAAAAAACTTAGTTGGGACCCAAATTAACTCTCACATGCCACGCTACACCGTCATTGATGTTCAAACATATTCAAATGTAGTGTAAACACTAGGTCAATTGTTACCCATGCAAACACCATTAAAGTTTGAATTACACACTTCCTCAAACCCAAGATGACTTGTGAGCCACATACCGCACTTCATCATGATCTAGAATATTCCTCTATAAACAACACTACAAAACTAGTTCACGCACTGGTGAACATAAATTTCTCTAACTTTCAATCTAGAAGACAAAATTATGGATATAGAAACTCTGAACACCTCTATCCAACATATCTAAACCACAAAAATAGATCTTCAACCCAAAAAAATGAGAAGCAAAACCAGAACACCTCTACAACACCATGTTTCGTTATTTTATCAATTTTCTCAACATCCTCAACATCTGAACCATAAATAGAAGCTTGTCAAAGCAACACCAGAGGTTAACATCAACAAATTAACTAATGAAAACATAATTCAACTAATCAAAGAAACAATCTCTTCTCAATCATTGTCAAACTATCATCAATAATAACATAGGCTTGTTAACATCAATGACAACACCTTCATACCTGCAACAATATCCCCCTTTGTCATTGATGGCAACAAAAGATGTGAAAACCCATAAAAGACACAATATATTTGAACATACTCATTTCCTTTTCTCTTTTCTCCCTCTTACACAACTATCTCATTACACTCTCTCTCCTTTTTCACATGACTTCTCTTTCTCTTCCCCTTTGACATCAATGGAAAATGATAAGGAATTTTTCATTTTACTCCCCCTAAATGACATAGAACCAAGATACTTGCAACTTCTCTAAATACCCCCCCTTAGGAGTACACACCAATAAACTCAACAACCTCTACACCATTAAAACACAAATTCCATATTGCAACAATGTCACTACCTACTTCCCCTAAGAGATAGCCACCAACATTAGTCCAAAAAAAGAATGAATCCATAGATCCATTGGACTGATGCATCTCTATATGCATCTAGTTCAAAGGAGGGGAAATAACCCCCAAATTCTCTTGAAGATACTCAAAAGTATCTTTAGGAAGAGCCTTATTAAATATATCAACAATCTGATCCTTTATAGGTACATATTCAAGCTTTAATTCAGTCTCCACAACCTTCTCTCTCAAAAAATGATACCTAATTGATATATGATTTTTTCTTGAATGCATCATTAGATTACTTGAAATATTGATTGCACTTCTGTTATCACAAAAGATAGAAATAGGCTCATCATACACTACTCTAATATCTTTCAATGTTTATCTCATCCATAATACTTGTGTACAATAGGATGTTGTTGCAATATACTCACCCTCTGCAATAGATAAAGAAAAAAAATCTTGTTTCTTGCTAAGATATGATGCCAATCTACATCCAAGAAAGAATGCACCACCACTAATACTTTTCTTGTCATCAACATAACCAACCCAATTTGCATCTATGTAAGCACTCTATGTGAAATCAATATCCTTAGGATACAACAAGCCATAATCTAGAGTGCCCTTCAAATATCTGAATATTCTCTTCATTGCTGCAACATGTGTCTCTTTAGGATCTTCTTGAAATCTAGCCACAATAAAAACCATATGCATGATATTCCGTCTAGTAGCAGCTAGGTATAAAAGTCCACCAATCATAGTGTTAGAGTAAAGGTTTTAACTTGATTATTTTAATTAAGTTACCTTTATTCCTCTCTTAAGATTTCTCTTTAGTTTGCATAATGTGACATTTAATAATTATATTAATTATTAAATGTCTACCTATTAGGGTTTATTTTACGTTTTGCATGATCTCCTTTCTTAAGGATTGATCCATTATATTTATTCATTCTATTGTTTTGATAATATAATCTCTCAATATTTCAGAGCTTCAAACCCTCATTTTCTTTTTTGTCCATTCTCTTTCCTTGTGATAGGTATCCATTTGCATGTAGGTGTTCTTAGACTTTGAAATTGATTTTGACAACTTCTACATGGTATCAGAGCTCAGAACTGTTGCAACCTATTCTTGTTTGAATAATTTGGAGCTATGAGGGTTGGATCAGGCTTTCAAAGTTTTATAAGTTGTTTTTTTGTGGATCTGGGGGTTGCCTAATTTTTTGGGAAATTTTAGACAAACGAACCTCACCATTGAGTTCGGAGCATCCAAAAACCCCTATTTTCATATAAAATTTGTCCAATTTGGCCTCTATTGACCAAAAAGGGAAAATAAAATTGGCCCCAAGGTCGTACGACCTCAAGGCACAGTCTTCGAGAATTTTTTTTTTCAAAAAAAAATAAATAATCAATTTTAAATTGATTTTCTAAAGTTTTTAAATTTTTTTTGGCACTCCCAGTGTAATTGCAGGACATCACTCACCAACCACCGATTGGCCACCCGCTAGCTGCTCCCATCAGTAGAGCCACGCAACCAGCCACCAACCAGACACCGGTGGTCCGCCCGAGCACCACCAACATCCAGCCTCGGTGGCCCCCTATACCCTAGCCACGGTGATATGGGGAACCAAGGGCTGCACTCCAGCTCCTACGCATTAGCCCCCTAGTTGTCCATGTGACTAGGGGCCGAAGGTCTTAGCCCCTGAGGGCTGTGTAATTTTTTTTTAACCCTTTTGAGCAACTTGCACTAAATCAGGCGTAAAATGGGAATTTTTTCTCGGATTTTGAAATGAAAATAGGTGTCGAAAAGCTGGTTTTGAGCCCATTCTGATGATCCAGGAATTTTTTCAAAAGTTTTTAGTTTGCATGCATTTTTTCGCAGTCAAAGACATATTTTGATTTTTGCACTCTGAGAGACATATCGTTTGCATATGAGCTCCATTTTGCAAAAACAAATAGGCATTGGAAAGCTGGTTCACTGCTCTATACAATGATTAGACATATTTTCCTTGATTTTTCCCCAAGTATATTTTATTCAACCTTTTGTGTTTTCACAATTTGCTTAATTACTTGGATGTTTTGGCACTTGGGAACCTCATATTTGCGTCATTAGGCTCTATTTAATTTGATCTACATGTAGTAAGGTCAGTTTTATCAATTTTTTTCATTTGAAGAGTTATCATGGGTTTTTCTACTCACCCTTTAGTTGTAATTTTGGAATAGGGTAATTATGAATCATGGGCAAAGGGCATACTTACACATTGTAGGTGGCTTAATATTTTTCCTTATTTGTATGATCTCATACCTGAACCAGCTACTTCAGAGGGAAAATTAGCATGGGATATCATTAGAGATCGCGTATTAGGACTTATATTGTCTAGTGTTAATCATGACATTATGTTGGCTATATCAGACATTGATTGTCCTCATCCACTTTGGACACATCTTTGGGAGATATATGGAGACCCCAATCTCTCTCTATTCCCAGAGGATCCTACTTTAGATTGTCTCTTACCCATTGCTTAGAGAGATAATACACCCTTTGATCATGATACTTTAGATGATCTTGAGTATTTAGAAACCCTTACATGTTCCGATGGATCAGAGCCTTGTCTCACAGTTCCTACACTTCAGACTGAGACTTCATTACCATCTCCTATTGTTCTCGATTTAGTGCAGTAGGAAATCATACATCTTCTAGACATAGCTACTTTGGACTCTTATATTGAAAACATATCTTTCTTGTTTGTGGAGTCCCATATTGAATATTTGGAGGATTCTTATGAGGACATTCATCTCCTCTACCTTGATAGTAAGGTTATCACTATATGCCCACCATTATCAGTGCATTTAGGGGTTGCATTTTAGGATTCTCCACATCAGTTTGGATTCGACATCATTTGTTTCAGTTCAGACATAGATATTCTTCAACATCCTATCATGGCACACATCCTGAGATATACTGGTTCATCACTCTTCACAAGGTTTCTTCGACATCATCCTTTGGATCCATTTCTTCCCAAGGGGAGGAATATCATTTTTCACTTCAGGATCTCCTTTTGGATTCTACATTAGGCATCTACCATTGTGACATGAGTTTCTTCATTGTGGGAGGGCCTTCTTCTCTCTTTCTATCTCTCCCATGGAGACCATTGTACATGTACTCATATGATAGAAGGTATCTATGGGGGGTATCATGTAATCCACCTCCTATCCTTCTTTCATTAGTGCATTGCATTCCTTCTTTGCACTCTATTTTGGGGAGGAGTTTTGTTCCCACTAGGTTTTCTCCTTTACCCCATTTCATTTAGTTTGCATTAATTTTGTAAATGGGTACCTGATAAGGCCTAGTTGTCGAGACCCATGTTTACTTTCATACATTGTAGTTACTTTTTATTTCTTGCACTAGTTTGTAGCTTCACTCTTGCTCATCTTAAGGGGGGGTGTTAGAGTAAAGGTTTTAACTTAATTATGTTAATTAAATTACCTTTATTCCTCTCTTAAGATTTCTCTTTAGTTTGCATAATGTGATATTTAATAATTATATTAATTATTAAATTTCTACCTATTAGGGTTTCTTTTAGGTTTTGCATGATCTCATTTCTTAAGGATTGATGCATTTTATATTATTCATTCTATTGTTCTGATAATATAATCTCTCAATATTTCAGAGCTTCAAACGCTTATTTTCTTTTTCATCCATTCTCTTCCCTATGATAGGTATCCATTTGCATGCAGGTGTTCTTGGACTCTAGAGTTGATTTTGATAGCTTCTACACATAGATCTATACTGTCTTTGACCAGTCTTAGGGGGTTCATCATCCTTACTCAGTTTGCAGCCAGTAACCATAAGAGTACATACCGGTTTGGATTCATCCATTCCAAAATTCTTCAATATCTCTTTAACATACTTTGATTGTGAAATGAATATTCCTTTATTTGTTTGATTGATTTTTAGCCCAAGGAATAAATTCATCTCCCCCAACATAGAAATCTCAAACTCTTTCTACATATCTTCTACAGATTTCCTACACATAGCTTCATCACCTCCAAAGATTATGTCATCAAAATTCACAACCACTATCAAGATTCAATCTTCCGCAAATTTAAAGTAAAGATTACTATCTGTAGTGCCCTTATTGAATCCTTTGTGTATCAAATATCTATCCAAACTTGCATACCAAGCTCTGGGGGCTTGCTTCAATCCATACAATTCCTTTTTCAATTTGCAAACCATATTAGGTTTATATGAAAAATGAAATCCTTCTAATTGTTCCATGTAAGCTTCTTCTAATTCTCCATTCAAAAAAGCAGGTTTCACATCCATTTGATAAAATTTGAAGTCTTTATGTGTTGCAAAAGCAAAAAAAATCCTGATTGCTTCCATTCTATCCACTAGAGAAAATGTCTCCTTAAATTATATTCCTTCAACTTTTGCTTATCCCTTACACACAAGCCTTGCCTTGTTTCTTACCACTTCTCCATTCTCAATCAAATTGTCTTTGAATACCCACTTAGTTCCAATAATATTTTTGTTTTCAGGTCTAGGAACCAGTTCCCAAGTTTGATT
This sequence comes from Sequoiadendron giganteum, assembly GCA_007115665.2. Lineage (NCBI taxonomy): Eukaryota > Viridiplantae > Streptophyta > Pinopsida > Cupressales > Cupressaceae > Sequoiadendron > Sequoiadendron giganteum. The sequence goes on from CM021107.1 coordinate 41,246,483, forward strand.
CTTCTCAATATGCATAAGTTCTTCTTCCATCTCCTTTATCCAATGTTCATCTTTGCATGCTTCAATTAATTTCTTAGGTTCAATTTTAGAGAGTAAACACAAATTACCTCCACTTCAATATCACTTCTTCTCAACACTCCTTTATTTTTGTCTCCAATGATCTATTCTTCAAAACAATTTATTTGTACATACTTAGGGGTCTTAGGGATATTTTACGAGACTTCTTCCTCTTCATTCTGCACTTATTTCTCCTTCACTTCTTCTTATTCTTCTTCTCCGCAAGAAGGATCATCCTAAGCATATGCATATATTAAGACTGAATTCTACATATCTTCATCAACCTTAATACTTTCACTTTTAACAATTCTTCCTAGTCTTTTATTGTAACACCTGTACACTTTTATTTTAGTAGAATATCCAAGGAAGATACCTTCATCAGACCTTGCATCAAATTTTCCTAAGTTTTCTTCATATCTTATTGTGATTGTAATCTTAGTATAGGTTAAATACACCAAATCCTAATGAATTTAAGCATTATTTAACCCCCTAAGCTACAATCCCAATGAGATGTTCAAAATCTTCAAAAACTAAGAAACCATTTAACTAAGCATGAAATAAACACAAAAGCTTAAAATAAACCTAATCTAGAATTCCAAACCTTATCCCATTGGGGGAGTGGTGTCGTATTAATGTGGAATAATAACCCTTTCCCAATCCCTTGGATAGAATAAGCAGTTGACCAAACTCGATTATTTAAAACTAAGCTAAAATTGATAAAGCGATGCTATGGGTGGATGAAAAGGATGAAAAATATTGATAATGGTGCAAGTATGAATAAAGATAGTATTAAAATAGGAATCATAGCTTTTCTTTGATGGAAGTGGATTCATTTCTCTCTAAATGTGAGATATTTATAGGAGAGAAAATGAAGAATTAAGGGTCAAGATGAAAAGGATCAATCAATGGTCAAGATGGAATCAAGGGTGAAGACATGGATCAAAGATTCTCATCAATGGATGAGAATCAAAGATCACATAAATCAAAGAAACCATCAAGGGCTCATAATGATTCAAATAAACACATTTTCTAACAACTTTGAAAGTTTGTTACAAATCTTTTTAGGAAAGATTATTCCCTATGAAAGTGGATGGGTGAGGAAAATTAGTAATTTTCTAATTAAAACTAAGTTTTAATTGTGCAAGTTGAGGGGAAAAGAATTCTCATTAAATAATTAGTTTATTTAATGAAAAAGGGGTGCAAATGACATTTAATTAAATGATTTAGATTGATTAATTTAATGAGGAGATAAAGGGGAGGTTTAAATTAAATGATTTGCATTATTTAATTAAACTGGACGAAATGTTAGTGTGAGAGGGTAGGAATTAATCTAATTAGATTAATTACATTAATAGATGAAAATGATGCATTTAATTAAATAACTAGGATTTGTTAGAGTAATAAGTTATTTCACTTAATTAATTATATCACATTGGTTAATTAATGAAGTCACTTATCACTTTAGTTACTTAAGCTAAACTTAGACACATTAATAATTAATTATTTATTAATTTTTAAGTGTGCACACTAGGGTTTCCCTTTTAGGTTACACTTTAGGGTTTCTTGATCTCCTTCATAAGGATTGATCTCATTGTAATTATTGATTCTCTTAATGCATTTATCAACTTGAGGCTTGTAGAGCATCTTTGTTGTTTTGTACATTCTTCTTTATTTGTGATAGGTTATTACATGCGGGTGATTCTTGAGGTCTATGAAGTTGGGTTTCTCAACTTCTACATGGTATCAGAGCTTTAGATCTATAGCTGCCTATTCATCGTTTTGAAGGATTTTTCCTTACAGTGTTTTTTAAGTGCAAGGGTTTCAACTAGGCATCTTTTTGCAAGATCTGGGAGTAGCCAATTTTTTGTGATTGTTTAGGCCAAATGAACATCACCATTGCATTCAAAGCACCCAAAAAACCTAGAAACGCTTGTCGTTTCATCAATTTTGGAGAGGTTGGTTTTTGAGGCAATTTTTTTTTCCAGAGAGGTCATATGGCCTCCCCAACATGCACTTTGAGGCAACAATTTAAAAAAATAATTAAAAAAATAAAAAAATCGATGCCACTAGAGCGCCGCCCATGGGGCAGGGCCATAGTGGCACACCGCTCGTGGAGTGGAGCTCTTGCAGAGCCCGCCACCTGGTGACATGTGGTGCCCACCCACTCTAGCAGTGACCACTAGCCATCTGGCTAACCGCCAGCGAGGGGGATGGGGTTTTTTTTCTTAAAAAAAATAAAATAAAGCCACTAGGTCACATGGGCAACCAATGCCTAGCCCTGGGTGCCAATTTTTTTTCTTTTTTGCAAAATAGGTAGAATTGGGAAAACAAACATAACTTTTCACTCGGTTGTCAAAATTGGGTAAACGAGATATCGTCAGAAAGCTGGTTTTGAGCACTATCCAATGGTGCTATTTTTCTTGTTAGTTTTTTCTGCTAGTGCATTTTATTACTGAATGAAGTTAGATCTTCATTTATGCCTCCCGAGCTCATAATTTTTGCCACAATCTTTGATTTTCATGATTCTTGCGGCATTGGAAAGGTATTAAGGAGCTCTATTTTTTCAATCATGCACTTTTTTTGTATTTTTCCCAAGTTGATCGCTTAGTCCAGATTTGGCTCGATGGGTGTTTAGAGATTATTTGGATGTTTTGGGAGTTGGAAGGGTGAAACTTGAATCTTTTCACTTCATTTTAGTAATACATCATTCAATAATCTATTACTGCTTCATAGATTCTAGGGTTGTTCCAGTTTGGAGTTTTTGAGTGTTCTTTGGCATTGGGTCTACTGTTGCATTTTCATGATTTCGCTTGAGTCCTTCAGTGACTCTCATCTAGTTTCAATAGTAAATAGAAGTATCTTTCCTTGCTTAGTGGATTCAAGTTCTAGTGTTTCTCCACGATATTCTTCCAGTACTTCTTTACAGCAAGTAATCTCATTGTAGGGGGGGTTTGTCCCACTAGGTTTTCTTTGTTAGAGTAATAAGTTATTACACTTAATTAATTATATCATATTGGTTAATTAATTAAGTCACTTATTCCTTTAGTTAATTAAGCTAAACTTAGGCACATTAATAATTGATTAATTGCTAAGTGTGTGCACCAAGTTTTCTCTTTTAGGTTTATTTTAGGGTTTCTTGATCTCCTTCATAAGGATTGACCTTTTTGTAATAATTGATTCTCAATAATGCATTTTTACTTTGAGGTTTACATAAAATTTTATTTGTTTCTGAATGTCTTTTGTATGTGATAGGTATTTGCATGCAGGTGATTCTTGGGGACTGTGAAGTTGGATTTCTCAACTTCTACATGGTATCAGATCTCCAGAACTGCAGCTACTTGTTCATCTTTTGAAGACATGGCCTTTTAGTGAGTCTCAAGTGGAAGGGTTTCTACAGGCATTTTTTTTGCAATATCTGGGGGTAGCCAACTTTTTGAGACACTTTGGGCTCAAATGGAGGTCACCATCGCATTCACAGTGGCCCAAAACCCTAGGAATGCCTATCAAATCATCAATTTTTGAGCAGTTGATCCGGAAGGAAAAAATAGTTTGCCAGAGAGGTCGTACAACCTCCCTAGCATGCATTTCAAAGTCGAAAATGGCACAAAAATAAATCAAAAATCAAAAAAATGCATTTTTTGGGATTTGGGTTAGCACTCATAATTCAAAAGGCACCTGCCACTCGGCGGCCATTAGGCGACCGCTGGCTCGCCACCACCAACAACCTCCTCTACCATCCCACCGCCGGTGCGAGTCAGCCCGCACGGGCCCTCTTCTGCACTTGACACTGGTCATATGGGGGACCAGGAGCTCTATACCTAGCCCTTGGCCACCTCCAACCTATGTCATGGTCCTATGGAGGACCAGGGGCTTTGCCCCAACCACCTGCCCTACGCCTTTGGTCACATGGGTGAACAGGGAACCAAATTTTTTTGTAGGGGGGCCGATGTTTTTGCGGCAATCGTTGTCAAATTTTTTTCCATGAAGTGTTGATGTCAGCATTATTTCATCAATTGTACGACCCTTCTTTGACCCCTCCTAACCCCAGTTTTCCCTAAAGGAGCAGTTGTTTTCTTTTTGGCATAATTTGGGCATAGAGTATCAAAATCGGGCAAACAAGATATCGACGGAAAACTAGTTCCAAACACTATCTTGTGGTGCAATTTATTTTTCAGTATTTTTATGTTTAGCTAAATTTATTGCTGTTTGAAGTTAGATGTTCATTTTTCTCTTTCGAGCTCATAACTTTTTTCCACAATCTTCGATCTACATTGCTATCCATACACTTTTTTTGTATCTATCCCAAGTTGATGGCTTAGTACAAATTTGGTTTGATGGGTTGTTTGGAGATTACTTGGATGTTTTGGAAGTTGGAAGGGTGAAACTTGCATATTTTCACATCATTTTCAGTAATAATTCATTCAATAATCAAGTGCTGCTTCATAGATTCCAGGGTTGTTTCTATTTGGAGTTTCTAAGTGTTTTGTGGCATCGGGTCTATTGTTTCTTTTTCATGATTCCTAGGTCAATCAGTGACTCTCATCTAGTTTTAGTAGTAAACAAAAGTATCTTTCCTTGCTTGCCCAATTTTTGGTTCTAGTGTTACTCCATAGTGTTCTTCCAATGCTTCTTTGCAACATGTCATATCATTGTAGGGGGGTTTTGTCCCACTAGGTATTTCTTCTCTACCTCTTTCTTGCATTTGTAAATGGATGCCTGATCAGGCCTAGTTTTCAGAACTCATATTTTCTTTCATGCATCTTTGTTCTAGTGTTTTAGCTACTTCCTAAGTTCATATTAAGGGGGGGTGTTAGAGTAATAATTTATTACACTTAATTAATTATATCATATTGGTTAATTAGTTAAGTCACTTATTCCTTTAGTTACTTAAGCTAAACTTAGGCATAATAATTGATTAATTATTAAGTGTGCACACTAGGGTTTCTCTTTTAGGTTTATTTTGGGGTTTCTTGATCTCCTTCATAAGGATTGATCTATTTGTAAAAATTGATTCTCAATAATGCATTTTTACTTTGAGGTTTACAAAACATCTTCTTTGGTTCTGAATGTCTTTTGTATGTGATAGGTATTTGCATGCAGGTGATTCTTGGGGACTGTGAAGTTGGATTACTCAACTTCTACATTCTTCTCTACCTCTTTCTTACATTTATAAATGGGTACCTGATCAGGCCTTTGTTTTAGGGACCCATCTTTTCTTTCATGCTTCTTTTCTTTAGTGTTTTAGCTACTTCCTAAGTTCATCTTAAGGGGGGGTGCTAGAGTAAGAAGTTATTTCACTTAATTAATTATATCATATTGGTTAATTAATTAAGTCAATCACTTTAGTTACCTAAGCTAAACTTAGGCACATTAATAATTAATTAATTGTTAATTATTAAGTGTGCACACTAGGGTTTCCCTTTTAGGTTACACTTTAGGGTTTCTTGATATCCTTCATAAAGATTGATCTCATTGTAATTATTGATTCTCTTAAGGCATTTTTTAGCTTGAGGCATGTAGAGAATCTTTGTTGCTTTGTACATTCTTCTTTCTTTGTGATAGGTTATTGCATGCAGGCAATTCTTGGGGTCTGTGAAGTTGGGTTCTCAACTTCTACAGGATTATTTAATCAAACAGGTGAAAAGAGGATGAATTTCAGGATGAAATGATGTTAGTATATCATATTCAAGTGTGTAATACCATTCAAGAAAATTTTAAGTGTCTACAATTATCCCCTCTTTGAAGCGACCTACCTATTACGTTGGTTCAAAGACTAACACTTTTCAAATTAATACTACTGCTCAGATCAAAAAATTTAAAAATTATTAATTTTTAATTTTTTCAGATGCCCCACTATTGCCCCAATGGAAGGAATTAATCTAGTACCCTAACCCCTTGAAAGATCAGGAAAAAATTATAATTTCAAGTTGAGATCGTGACAAACATTCAAGATCAGTTCAACTCAAAGAGGACTAGAAATATTAGATGTCTAATGTAGAAAGTGTTGAACAGTCTGGATAGCTGAGAGGGGGGGGTGAATCAATTATCATTAAATATTTTTTTTAACCTCAATTAATCCGGAGCAATCTTAAATCAATTAGATAATAATTAAAAAAAATATGAACATGAAATCACATAACAACACCATGCACAATGAACACTAGAATTTACGTGGAAACCCAAGATGTGAAAAACCATAGAGAATGCTAATTCTCAATTATAAAACAATAGTTAAGGTGATTTTTATAAGGGCTCACTGTCGGTGGGCTCACTACTCGGCTATTACAACCAAAAGTAAAAAGGGCTCACTGCCAAAAGAAAAAGGCTCACTTATAGAAGAATGATGAAAGAGAATCCACCGTTGAAAATAACTGTCACCAATAGTCACACCAGAAGAATCTCACTATCTACTGCCTTCGATCGTATACTTTCACATACTTCACAATATTAGGATTTTCAGATTCACATTCACCATGCTTACTTTCATCAAACATAATAAACTTTTACTTATACCATTCCATGCCTTCATAATCTCCTAAGTTGACCAAACACAATTTGAATTAGGTCACCACAAAAACATTCTTAGGGTGGAAAGGAATGAAACATGGACCATACAAAACCTCCTCACTCAAATCAACATGCTACATATTAACCATGATATCCAAAACCAAAGAATAGAATATACATGTTACAATGTAAACAATGTTTTGGGGCATGTTAACCAATTTCCATATCAATCCAGACCTAAAAGAGTGTATTTTATTATGTTGAAAAATTAATGGAACCAAGACAAGCATGACCAAAGATACATCATCACAACACAACATCCAAAGCAATCCAATTCAAATCACCAAAGCATCAAACCTGAACCTTAATCAATCAACCAAGATATGTTGACATCAATGACAACCATTAATGACAACAATCAACAAAATCACATTCCAACAATCTCCCCCTTTGTCATTGATGGAAACATTCATCAACAAAAAATAACTCAATGTAAGCATCAACAACATCAAAGAACTTATTTTCTTCTCCCCCTTTGAAATCAAAGACAAAGGGAAAAAACTCCCCTTGAAAAAATTACTTTGCTCCCCCTTATGAGGAAGCCACCAAGAATTGATCTAGATAAGAGTGAGCATTTAATACCCTAGAATAATGCACACTCTAGTGCAAATTATTATAGACTAGGAGGGGGTAGAACCCCTAACTTCTACTGAAGATACTCAAAAGTATCTTTTCTCAACGTTTTTGTGAAAATGTCCACAATTTTCTCTTTTGTAGGTGCATATTCAAGTCTTACCTCATTTTCCAATACCTTTTGTCTCAAGAAGTGATATCTAATGGATATATGTTTCATTCTAGAGTGTTGTACCAAATTCTTGGAAATTTTTATTGCACTAGTATTATCACACACAATTGAGATCGATTCATCAAATGATATGCCAATTTCTTTCAGCGTTTGTTTCATCCACACCTGAGTGCAACATGAGGATGCTGCAATGTATTCAAATTTTGTAGTAGATAAAGATACATAATATTGTTTCTTGTTTGACCAAGTAACCAATCAAGAGCCAAGGAAACAAGCTCCACCACTTGTGCTCCACCTGTTATCAACACACTTGACCCAATCAACATCAATATAAGCTGTCAAAGTGAAATCTAAATTATTTGGATACCATAACCTGATATCTTCTATACCCTTCACATATCTAAAGATCCTTTTTACTATAACAACATGTGATTCCATTGGTTCTTTTTGAAATCTAGATGCTAAACAAACAACATACATAATGTCTGGTCTAGTAGCAGTCAAATATAACAATCCTCCAATCATTGACCCGTACATACTTGCATCAACTTTAGGTGAATCATCTTCTTTTGTCAACTTACATCCATTAACAATAGGTGTACAAGCCAGTTTGGAGTTCTCCAATCCCAAATTCTTCAATAATTCTTTGGTATACTTGGATTGAGAGATGAAAATTTATTTTTTTGTTCTCATTTACTTGTAATCCAAGGAAGAATTTAACTCACCTATCATAGAAATTTCAAATTCTTTTTGCATTTCATCTACAATTTTTTTGCACAAATAATTATTTCCTCCAAAGATTATGTTATCAACATAAACCGCAATAATCAACATTTGATCTAATTAGATTCTGTAGTATAAATTACTATCAGCAAATCCCTTTCGAAATCCTTATCCAGTCAAATACTTGTCTAATCTGCCATACCAGGCTTTAGGTGCCTGCTTCAATCGATATAAAGCTTTCTTCAACCTGCAAACAACATGTTTATCATTTTTGGACTTAAATCCCTTCGGTTTCTCAATGTAGACTTCTTCCTCCAGTTATCCATTTAAGAATGTTGATTTTGCATCCATCTAATAGACTTTGAAATCCTTAAAAGATGAAAATGCTAAGAATATCTGGATCTCTTCCATCTGGGCTACAGGGGCATATGTCTCTTGAAAATCAATACCTTTGATCTGAGTGTAACCTTTGCAAAATAATCTTACCTTGTTTCTTATTAATTTTCCATTTCCATCCAGCTTGTTTCAGAATGTTCCAATTACATTTTTGTCTGCCAGTTTGGGCACAAGTTCCCAAGTTTGACTTTTCTCTATCTAATCAAGCTCTTCTTTCATTGTCTTCACCCAATTCTGATCATTACATTCTTCTTCCATGGTCTTTTGCTTAGTTTCTGAGTGTGAACACAATAATACTTGTGCTTGAGCTACTTTGCTTCTTGTGATGATTCATTTATTCTTATCTCCTATAATCTGATTTTCTGAGTGGTTTCTCTGTACATACCTTGGGGTTTTAGTTGTAGATGTTGGAGCCTCCTTTGTCTCTTCTTATTTTGTATCCTTCTTTCCTTTGTCATTTGAGTCATCCGATTCATATTCAATATTCCTCTCAAGATTTCTTTGAACATCTTCATCCATTTTCACATTCGCACTTTCAACTATCTTGTTCAGTCTCTTGTTGTAACACTGGTGCACTTTTCTTCTTGTAGAGTAACCCAAAAATATTCCTTTATCAACTCTATTGTCAAACTTTCCAAGATTCTACTCATCTCTCTAGAGGTAGCATTTACTTCTATTTTTTTTGAAGTAATTTACTATGGGAGCTCTTCCATGCCATAGCTCATATGTATTTCCATACCTCCTCTAGAATAGTACTATGTCAAGGGAGTAAACTATTGTGTGTATCACTTCTCTCCAGTAGACCTTTGTTAAACCTGCTTCCTTGATCATTGTTCTAGCTACTTCTTGAACTATTTGGTTCATTATTTCCACTAAACCATTATGTTGTGGTGTTCTAGGGGCAGATAGCTATCTTTTAATGTCGTGTTTCTCATAGAAATAATTAAATTCATCAGAAGTAAATTCTCTTCCTCTATTACATCTTAAACACTTGATTCTCCTGTCAACTTCATTCTCAAGTCTTGCCTTGAAAATCTTGAATTTTTCTAAAGCCTCTGATTTTTATCTTAAAAATGTAAGCCAAGTTAGCTTGGAATAATCATCTATTAAAATCATGAAATATATATCACCTTGTAAGCTTCTTTTTTTGGTTGGACTGCATAATTTAATGTGTACTAGGTCCAACAATCTGGTAGATGATTCTTCTTTTCCTCATAATGTTCCTTTGGTATGTTTTCCTTCTTGACATCCTTTGCAGATAATGTTGTTTGATTTGGCAAGTCTCTGACTGCTCTTGTTGAACTTATCCTTACCAAATTGTCAAAGTTGATGTGACACATCCCCCAATGCCATATCAAACTATCATTGCACTAAGATAATAAGCATATCTTTGTAGCTCCTTCTAGTTGATACATATTCCCACTTGTTCTTTTTCCTGCTGCAATAATAGTTCTAGAACTCTTTCGAATCTCACATCCATCATCCTAAAATACAAAATTATAGCCATTCTTAAACATTTTTCCAACACTCGGAATATTATGATATAAACCCTTCACATAGTAAACATTGTCAATGTTATATTTTCCATTAAAGGCAATAGAACCAATTCCAAAAATCTGTGTCATTTTATCGTCTCCAAATCTAACAGAACCTCCATCATATTTCTCAAGCTTCACAAACTTAATTTTATCACCAGTCATATGATTCGAACATCCACTATCAATCAACCACTCATCTTTGTTTCTTTTAACATATAATGCAGCTTCAGTGTTATCATTAGATTCTCAACAAATATTAGAGATATTAAATCTAGGTTCATCCTTTTCCACCAAAAACAAATAATCCTCTTGATCTGATTCATCATCTGAATTACTAGCATTTTCATAAACATAATAGGCCTTCTTATTGATTCTTTTAAAAAAAATTCTTGTTCCTTTTTTCGGACATCTAGTTGCTAAATGACCAATCTTTTCACATCTAAAACATTTAAAAGGTAAAATACCTTTGTACTTTCTGGTACTTTTCTTCAGTTTTCTTGTGAATTTTTCTTCCAATTCATCTAACTTTCACTATTTATATCTTCTTATATTTTTGTGGCTTTGAAGGTTTTTCCAAATTTCTCCTTTTCTTTTCCAAATTTCCTCATCTCAAATGCAGTCAAGGTGCCAAATAGTTTCTCTCTAGTGAATTTCTTCGGATCATAAACTTCCTCAATAGCTGAGATCTTGTCACTGTAGCTCTCTGGTAGGGTCATCAAAATCTTCTCCATAACATCTTCATCTGTCAGAGTGCCTCCTTGATATTTTACTTCATTTATTGCATGACCAACTCTCTAAAAGTAGCTTGCTATATCTTTACCTTCTTTGATCAACAGGTTTTCATATATGCACTTAGCTGTCAATTTCTTTGATAATTTGACTCTATCATTTCCTTCATATATTTATTTCAAATTTTCCCAAACTTCATAAGTAGTGCTCAATGAAATATTTTTTGTTAACTCAATCTTAGACAAAGCACTATAGATTGCATACCTTGCGTTTTCATTTTCTTCATAGGATGAAATCTCATCCCCAATATTAGGACCATTTATCGGTACAAAATATTTTTTCTCATAAACTTTCCAAGTATTGTAGCTTAGAGATACCAAGTAACCTCTCATATGCACTTTCTAGAAACTTTAGTCAGATCCATCAAATGTAGGGATTATCAGTTTGTGCGCCATTAGATCTACCTCAAGCGGTTAAGCTCTTCTTTGAGGAATCAATGCTCTAATACCAATTGTTGAACAATCCAAGTAACTAAGAGGGGGTTTAATCAGTTATCATAAAATAATTTTCTTAACCTCAATTAATCCAGAGAAATCTTAAATCAATCAGATAATAATTAAAATAGATATGAACATGAAAGCACATAAGAACACCATGCACAATGAACACAAAAATTTACATGGAAACCCTACATGGGAAAAAACACGAAGAATTCTAATTCTCAATTATAAAAAATCGGTTAAGGTGACACTAGTTAGGGTAATTTTTACAAGGTATTAGTACCAAAATTCTCACTGTAGGTATGGCTCACTACCGGTGGGTTCACTACCTAACTATTACAACCAAAAGTAAAAAGGGCTCATTGCCAAAATAAAAAGGCTCTCTGCCAGAAGAATGATGAAAGGTAATCCACCACTGAAAATAACTATCACCAATAGTCACACTGGAAGAATCTCACTATCTACTACCTTTGGTCATATACTTTCACATACTTCACAATATCATGATTTTTAGATTCGCATTCACCACACTTACTTTCATCGAATAGAATGAACTTTCACTTATACCATTTCATGCCTTAATAATATCTTGTTGGCCAAACACAATTTGAATTAGGTCACCACAAAAACATTCTCATGGTGGAGAGGAATGAAATGTGGACCATACAAAACCTCCTCACTCAAATCAACATGCTACATATTAACCATGATATCTGAAACAAAATAATAGAATATACATGTTACAATGCAAACAATGTTCCAGGGAATGTTAACTAATTTCTAGATCGGTCTGGACCCAAAAGAGTGTATCTCATTATGTTGCATAATGAATGGGACCAGGACAAGCATGACCAAAGATAGATCATCACAATACAACATTTGAAGCATGCCAATCTGGATCACCAAAGCATGAAAATTGAACCTTAATCAATAAACCAAGATATGTTGACATCAATGGGGACCATTAATGACAACAATCAACATCAGATTCCAATAGATAGATTTGATGATGTATAGATAGTCATCAACCATGGGTAGCCTCATCTATATTTTGATATATCACACATTTTCGACACTTGGATATAAATTTTAGTAAAGATGGGAGAATAAGAATAATAAGATGGTTAGATTAACCATTGATTTTGAGATTGATTCAGAAGTCCAACAAGTCCATGATTCTTCAAGAATTTTTTAGATATGGTGATAAGATTAATGATTTTCTTAATTTTAGGATTAGGACACTTCATCATTCCTTATTTTTGATATAAGACATAGACACGATGTATCAAGGTATTAATAACAAAGATGGTGTTGTATCTAGTGCGATGGACTTTGAATCAACAAACAAATAGGATAATCCTTGTTCACACCTTGACATACATAAACCTTGTTGGAATGTAGTTTATAAGTTTAAAATATTTTAGACCAAATCATACACAATAGTCAAAAATCTATTCAGAACAACCTCCCTACACACAACTAAGCAACTGTTTTCAAAAATTATTTTACAAGAATATCTCACAAGCATAGCAAAAAAAAGATATTGATAAATGACCCATTATTTTCTCTCTAAATAATTTTGATATAAATCATCAAGAGGTCCTTGGAATGGTTCAATACGATAAATCATAAGACAAGATCAAAACAAGCAGTCAATGTTATCTATATATCTTGCTAAAATTTGTAATGTGTTTTGAGGATAAATATCCAAAGTGACTACCAAAGATAATATCCATTGTAGGAAGGATACTTCCTAGGACATATAGTGGATGGTGGAAGGTTGATAGGATGTTTAAAAATGTTGTTGATATAAGGTTTGATTGACATGTTTGATAATGATCAAGATTTTTATTTTTTTGATGTTTAAGGTTCTACTTTTGTTGATTGTTGTACTTGTTTTCCACTTGTGTTACCAAAGGGTGAGAGTGACAGTCGATTTATTATGGATGGAGGTTTATTGTGGGTGCAAGTGAAATGAGATGGGTTGTTTTGGAATTTTTTGGAATATTTCAATGTTTTTGACATTTTACAATGTTTTGAGGTTATTTTTGGTCTTTTTGAATGTTTATGTGAATGCTTATATTTTAAGTTTATGTGAAGTTGTTTAGGATTTTTGAATGTTTTCCAATGTTTTTAATTTTCAAGTTTTCAAATGTTTTGACTAAGACCTAAAAGGGACTAATCTAGGGCCTCAAGGGCTCATCATTATAGATTAGCCTTCCCTACATTATACATCTAGAGACCACATAGTTCGACTGACTTTGACCAGTTGTTGATGAGATATGAACATTGATAGATTAAAATTTTATTATGATAGACTCCTAAAGGAATAACCTAGGGTGTCTCAGGGGCATATCAATGATGTCCTTGCCTACGTTCAAGCTCAGAGACTCGTAGTTTGACATGGTACTATTTTTTATTTTTTATTTTGATGTTTTGACCTGTTTAAGGATTTTGATGTGTTTTGGATGTTTTTGATTTTGAATTTACAAATTTTTGAATGTTTTTGGATTTTTGGTTGTACAAGATTTTGATGCTTTTGGATTTTGATGAGATTTTATGAATTTTTTTGGGATTTTTGATGATATTTTAAATAACCTTAAGATATACAAGATCCCAATCCGATGTAAGCATAACGAATTTCCCCCAGTGTGATGTGATAGACTACCTCGATATAAGTAGGACACACTAACCTTAGGAATGTGCCAAGTAGTACTAAGGGGAATATGCTACTTTACAATATCAAGCTATGATATGGACATAGATGGGTGTTGGAATAAATATGATGAGTGATGTGATGGATGAATGGGATGGGAATTAAGCATGATAAGCTAAAGAGCCAAAGATAGATGGAGGTAATTATTGACACAAGGTGCCTATTTTCTAGCTTTTCAACAAGGTACTTGCCCAAATTTCCATGGAAGTGGTTTTCACTAGAGGATAATTTTTTTCTTTACTTTTTTCAATCCTTTTTATTATTATTTTTTGGATTTTTGTCAGTTTTTTTGTATTTCTAGATTTACACCCTTCAATTTTAGGCATAAAACTTTTTGAGATGTAGATTTTTGATTGGCTATTGTAAGGGTTATCCTTCAGAAATTGATAATTGGTAAGCTCCCAATCCATAGCTCGTTGTGACAAAAAATGGGCCCAACCAATTAGGCTCAAACTTTCCTTTACTATCTTGATCTAGAACATTGTTCTAATTCTACTTGAAGACAAGATCCCTTAAATGGAAAGAATTAATATTGATCTTCTTATTGTAGTTTCATTTCAATCAGTTTTGGTATGCTTTTAAATGATTTAGGGAATCAAGACGATGCTCATCAAAAATTTCTAATTCATTTAGTTGAGATACCCTATATTCTTCATCAGTGATCAAATTTTGTACTGATACTTGCATTGAGGGAAGCTCGGCCTCCATAAGTAGTATGTATTTTGATCCATAGACCTAGGAGAAAGGGGTTTCACATGTAGGCGTGCAAATTTTAGTTCTATAAGCCCATAGAGAGGGGTTTAAGTATAGATACCCGTCACGACTAGTTTCATTGACCATCTTCTTTAGGATTTTCAGAATGGTCTTATTTGTAGCCTTAACTTGACTATTGCCCTAGGGGTAATAGGGGGTAGAGAACTAATGTTGGATGTTAAATCATTGGCATAACTCTCTTACATTTTGATTCTTGAAGGGTTTTTTGTTATCTAAGATAAGGGATTGCAGGACACCATAGCAAAAAAAAAGGTAATTCAAGATAAACTTGGAGATTTTCTTCCCCATTATATAAGTCGTAGGAATGGATTCCACCCACTTAGTAAAGTACTTAGTAATCTTTCCTATGAGGTCAGGCCCCCACTATGAGAAAGGTCAAGGTGTGATAATTGGATGGAGCTCCTCAGCTGGATCATGGATAAGGTCTCCATGTTGTTGACACTAGATATATTTTTGCACAAACTAATGAGCCTCACGTTCCATGGTTGGCAAATAATACCCCATCCTCAATAGTTTCTTGGATAAGGTCATACCAATAGAATGGGAACCATAAATTCCTTTGTGTAATTCTATTAAGGTGGTCAAGGCTTTCTCTTGATTGATACATTGAATTAATGTCCCCTCGATGCTTCTATAGTATAGGGTATCACCTAAGATAATGAATTGGGAAGCCTTTTTAATGAAGGTTTTCTTAAGTTTCGAGGTGATATCAGATGGAAGGGTACCTCTGCTAAGATAGGTGAATATATCATGATACCACAAGGAGCTAGGAGCAACGATTACACACATAAATTCAAATTCAAGTATTTTGAAAGCTAGTATGAGAAGCTATTCTACCAAGAATTCACATTGAAGGACATTGTGTGGCATGTCTAACAAAGACCCAATTGTCACCATGGCATCTGTTGCTTGATTGTTTACACAAGATATCTATTCAAAATTCATATCAATGAAGAAGTCCTTAAGATTCTCTACCATCTTCTTATAAGGAGTGAGTTTATTGTCCTTGATTTGCTAGTCATTGTTGACTTGGTTAACGATCAGGTGTGAATCTCCATGGAATTTTAACTCTTTTATTTTCCACTGGACTACTATTCTTAACCTCGTTATTAGAGCTTCATACTCAAAAATATTGTTGGTACATGGAAATGATAGCCAATATGACTTTGGAATATATTCACCTTGAGCCCTATGAAAAAGAGAATACCTACTATTGGTCCATGTTGGGTATATGATCCATAGAAGTACATTATCCATTGATCCACTACACTAAGGAGAAAGACCGAGTCGTTAGGAAACTTATATATTAAGATTCTCCACATAAATGGGTTCTTATTCTAGTTGATCCATAATTACTTGTACCTTGATAGGCTTGTGCTCCACATATTCTATGTCAAATTCTATTAATTTCATTACCCACTTGTCCATTCACCTAATGAGAGTTGCTTTGGATAACATCTATTTTAATGGGTCAATCTTAGCAATAAGTTTGACTTTATGTGAAAGCATGTAATGCCTGGATTTTTTGGAAGCAAAGACCATTACCAGCTATGTCTTCTCAATGGATGAGTAATTAATTTCATATCCTACCAAGGTCCTGTTGATATAATATATGGCTCTTTCTTTTCCTATTTAATCATGTTGGGATAGAAGAGCACCTAGTGCTACTGATGCAACTGAAATGTATAAGATCAATGGCTTTTTTGGTATTGGAAGCATGAGAACTAGAGGTGATAATAAGTACTCCTTGATCTATTGGAAGGCTTTATCACATTTCTCATCCCACTTGTATGTTATTCCTTTATGAGGAAGATGTGAGAAATGGTGGATCTTTTTTGACAATTGCGCGATGAATCTTCTAATGGATTGCAACCTTCCCTATAGACCTCTCATCTATTTCAATTTTTGTGGTGGCTCTGTGTCTATGATTGCTTTCACCTTTACTGGATCTATCTATATCCCTCTTAATGATATGATGTAGCCAAGAAGCTTGCTTGATGTTACCCTAAATACACCCTTTTTTGGATATAGTCTTGCCTTATACTCTTCAAGCCTATCGAAGATATGTCCCAATACCTCTATGTGCTCCTCCCTTGTCTTTGATTTGACCAAAATATCATCCACATAGACTTAGACTATTTTATGGATCATATCATGAAAGATTAGGTTCATTTCCCTTTGATAGGCCACTCCAACATTATTTATCCCAAATGACATCATGTTCCAATAGTATGTTTCCCATGGAAAAGTCAATGTAGTTTTATTTTGATCCTCCTTGGTGATCACAATTTGGTTATAGCCTAAAAATCCATCCATGAGTGATAAAATCTCATGTCTTGTTGATAAATTAACAATGGTGTCGATATTGAGAAGGGGGAAATAATCCTTTGGACATGCTTTGTTCAAGTCCCTAAAATCTATGCATATTTTGATGCCTCCAGTGGGTTTGGAGACTAGTACCAAGTTGGAAAACCACTCAGGATAGTTGATTTATTAGATGAATCTGACATTGAGAAGCTTCTGTAGCTCTAACTTAACTAGGAGTTCTATCTAAGGGTGCATCTTTCTCAAAAAAAAATTCACTGGTTTGGCTTTAGGATAGACTGCTAAGTGATGTACAACCACTTCAGGATCAAGTATAGGCATGTTTGTGTAGGACCATACAAATTTTTGCCTTCTTTCTTTTAGGAATGTTGCTAATTTTTTTTTTTCTTCGTCTAACAATGATTCAACACACAAGGTTATCTTAGGTGCCTCCTCTATTCCTACATTCATTGGAGTAGTTGTCTCCACTAGTACTATTGATTTTTTTGGATGCATTGCACTAAGGGGGAGATTGAATCCCTCATCCTTAGGAACTTCAGAGATGTTTCACCTTCAAAATGGTCCTTTCTTTTTACTATTTTGTTATATAAAAGTGCCACAGTGGGGATTTCACTTAAAGACCTACATGTTATTCTTATGTCATCAATTTTATGACTGAGAGATTCATTCATCTCTCCATAGTATGCCTATGTGTCTAGATCTATATAAATCCTTGCTTTATGACCCCATCATTAGCTATTATCATTTATTGTTATCTTCCATGGGAAGAATGAGAATGGGTAGGTTGTCCTGATAGAGAAATTTAGATACATCTTCCTCATTGAAATCCTCTTTTTTCATGTCCCCCCACTTGGTGAAGGTGGTAGATGCAATGTTTAATGTTTCAACCACTTTTTTGATAGGTTGGGGTTTTCCATGAGATTTAGGGGAAAGAGGTAGCTCTCCCAACACAAAAGTGTCCTTCAGTTTATAATCCTACAACCATCATCCTTGATTACTGCCTTGATGTCGGGTATGTTTTGCACAGTGGGTATTTTGGATTTTGACATAGATGCAAGGGAAGATGGGTCAATAAATAAGGAGAAGGATGTAGGCCCTTTATCATTCTTAGGTATTTAGGGGATCTTGTAGAACTTAGCCTCAAGGTTCTTGTAATAGTACAAAGTCTCAAGATCTCCATGGATAGTAACTTATCTATCCTTAAAAGGAAACTTGACATATTGGTGACAGGTGGAAGCTATAGCCTGCATGGCATGAATCCATGGTCGAACAAGAAATATGTTGTAGGGGAGGTCAAGATTTAGTACTTGGCATGTGGTCTCAGAAATGATGGGTCCTACTTGGATAGGTAGCTTGATGATGCCTTGAGACACCCGTTCTTGATCGACGTATGCCCTTATAGTTGTGCTCTTTGTCTTTTCAATAGTATCCTTTGAATAATCCAAGTTCTTGACCAACTGAAGGGTGAAAATGTTTAGACCAGATTTTCAATCTACTAAGACTCTTTTAACCTTATTCTTATGAAAAATGACCGCAAGGTGTAAAGCACGATTGTGAGATGGTTGCATTGAGAGATCTTGTTCTAAGAAGGTAAGAAGATGGGATGTGGTGATATGCCCTATCATAGCTTGAAAATTATCTGTATCAATATTCTCAGGGATGAACGAAGCTAATAAATCCTTTTCTAGTCTATCCCTATGTGCGGAGGATAAATTCAATAATTCTAAGATAGAGATTTGTGGAGGGGTTTTCTTGAGCTGGTCAAGGAGAGTGTAGTTGCTAGGGTTTGACATCAACAGTGTAGATTCTTCCCTAGGTTGATATTAAGCTCCTTGGATCGTAACCTTGCCACATCATGTGGTGAATCCACACTTTGTGCTAGGTCCTCAAACGGTGACAATTGTTACAACATTATCACAAGAGGCAACCACGTTTGAATATACATTCCCTATGCTAGTGTAATTTTTCCCCTTGCCATTGTTGTTCCCTTTGATACGATCTAGCATAGGGTTCTTGTTTATTTTGAGGTCTAGGTTTCCTGTTGGTACATTGATATTTATGTCTCAACTTTTTATAAGATCTTGGATAATGTTTTTCAGCTTCATGTAGCTCAATTTTTTATGTCTTTCGAGTTTGTAAAAGTCACAAAGATCCTTTTCATTATACCAACATGGTTTAAATTGAGGTTCTTAATAGTTTTGGAAATTGGGGAGAATTATCAAGTTTGATTGTACCAGTTTCCACATGAAAAATTCAATAGGTTCCCCCAATCATGTGTATTTGTGTTTAGGGTATTTATTCCTATTGGGGGGTCCTATTTGTTGGGTGTTGGTGTTATTGATTTGATTATTTTGTGGTGGTGGTGTGGGTTATTGTACAGTTGGTTATGAATTGGTTGGTTGATTGGTGTTTTGTCTAGGAGCACTTATGACCACTTTAGCATGAATGATGCCATCATTTGTTACATTCTTGTTCTTAGCCCACATGTGGGGCTTGCCAATAGAACTAGTTGATGGGAATTTGTCTCGATATGATTGTGTGTTTCCCTGTGAGATTAGGGCTCTCTCGATGTTGAGGGCCCTAGGAATAAGCTCATCCTAATTGGTGACACATTGAATCTTCAATTAGAAGGATAGCTTTGGATTAAAATTTTCTATGATAATCCCCACCTATTGCTCTTTAGGAATGGGCCACTTGCTCTTACTAGCTCTTTGCCTCCACTTTTGTAGGAAATTAGCAAAGGATTATGCATTGTTTTTCTTGAGAGTGTACAACTCTTCTAATCTTACATCCATGTCAAGATTGAAGGAGAAATGGTCTATGAACCTATTGATTATTTATTGAAAGTTCTTAATCCTTGGAGGAATTGTGAAAAACAATCATTGTTGGGCTCGCCAAACTGCGTTGGAAGAGGCACATCAAGTAGGAATCATTGTAGGCAACCTCAATACACATGACATGGAATTATTTGATCTGATCCACAAGATTTACCCTCCTTTGTGTTTGTCAAAATTAGGGACCTCAAAACTGGGTGGGAAAGGTACCATTGTGATGTTTCTATTGAATGGGTATGGATACAAGTTTTGTTGTGTATGCGACTTCTTATTTTTTCTCATTTGAATGTCCTAGATTTTTTGGGTGAGTGCCTTGAGTTGGAATGATACATCATCTTATAGATTTGGTGGAGGCATATATGTTGTGTATTATGGGATGGTGGATAAGTTGTAAGTGGTATTTTGATATGATGGGGTACTATATGGTGTGTAGATGGATTATAGTATTGTGAAGGTGAGGGTGATAGAGGTGGTGGTGTAAATGCTTCTTGTGTAGTTGGATTGATGATTTTTTTGTTGGAAAGAGAAATTGAAAATATCATTTTGGTGTTGTCATTGATGGAAACCCTAGTTCGTGATTCAATCCACATGTCATTATTTTCTCATATCAGAAGTCAGATTGAAGTTCTGTAATTAACTGTCAAGCAAGAACAGAGCATTCAAAAGAATTGTGTTCATTAGTTCATATGAAATTTCCTATTATCATTTTGAGTGGTGGATCTGATGGAAGATATTTTGGTGTATGTACTTATTATCTGAGAACCATTAGGATACACATTCATTGGTGTGCACGTTAGAAGATTTGGTTGATTAATTTTTTGTTTATTAGTAAAGAAATCCGACTTCATGAATATAATATGTTGTGGATAATTAAGGATTATTTGTTTAAGTATTTTCATGTTTGATCATATTGATTTGGTTCATTACTATGCTATGGCCGACTTTGGTAGGTATGCATTGAGAATTAAATTTCTATTGAGCTGACAGTTTGTAAATATTTTTATACTTTTGTTGGAGCCGATAGGTAGTGATTAAATCCTTGGTGGAAGATATATATATGCAATCAATTATATCATTTTTATATAGGCATGCAATGTGTGTTGGTGTGTGTTGTGAATAGAATAAGGATTATGCACAGTTTCACTTGTGCATAAAAGGATTTGTGATACGAATTGAAGTAGAGTAGAGAAAAAGAGCATAATTAGAAAAAAGGTCAAGAATTTGATTATTGAGCCTAACTAGAACTATGATCAGGAATTCATAGATGCTACTCTTTCGGTTCAAATTTCTCAGATGGATTTAATCTTAATATTTTGTAAGATAGCGAGTCTTCATTTCTGAGCAGTGAGCTCTAGGTAGTGTGCCTGAATGCACGTGCATTCCCATTTTGTAAACACTTATCTCTGAGTATACTCATATTGTGGATTGGCCTTCCACCGTGGTTTTTCCCCTAATAGGTTTTCCATGTAAAAATATTTTTGTTATGGTGTTATGGTTTTTTTCCTTATGTTCGTGCATATTTATTTTGGTTGAATGTTATAAGTGATTTCAGGATGAAATTAATAAAGTTAAAAATTATAGAACACTGATTCACCCCCTCTCAGTGTTCCTTGATTCCAACAATTGGTATCAGAGCCTAGTTCCTTGGAAGAAGTTTAACATCTTGGGGAGGATCCAGGAAATTAATTCAATTGACCTAGACAGTCTTCAACAAAAACTATCAGTGGCCCTAGATGATCTTGATTAGTCAAAATCTAAAGTTTGTAAATTGCAAGAAAACCTCATGGATGCTGAGAAATTCATTGAGTCTTTGAAAGATAAAATCAATAAGTCCAGGGAGAAGAGAAGGGAACTTTGTGATTAAATTAATTAGAATGATGGAAAAATCATGGAAGATGAACAACTGAGTCAAGCCCTGAAACAAAAGATAGAAGAATGTGAAAAGCTTGCTAGAGATTATACAGTCCTAAAGCATGAGATGGAATCTATTATGATGAGGATGACCAAGGAGATTGAAGAAAAAAAGAAGAATGAAGAGAACCTTGCTCATTCCTTGAAAGAGAAATATCAAGAATTCAAGAAAATTAATGATGGATTCATAAATTTGGCACTTGAATTGCAACAATCCGAAAACAATGAAGAAGAATTTGAAATACATGTTGTTACCCTCAAAGAAGTTCAAGATAAAATCAACCAAGCTTGATGAACTGATTAAAATTCATAGGAATGAAGGTGACAAATGAGGTCTTGGATATGAGGAAGGAGAAAGTTCCAGATCCAGATAAAGAAGATTTAGACAAGAAAATTAGTTGAAAAAATCTAGAAGGTATCCGGTAAGAAAACCTAATCCTCAAAAATTAAATAGTTCATATTTTTTTGTAATAAATTTGTTCATATGGCTTCTCAATGTAGAAGTAGAATGAATTCAAATGATCCATCATTCTTTGGTTAGTGTTGTAACTGCAAGAAGTATGGTCATAAGTCAAATGAATGCAGAAATATGATGGAATTTTATAGAGATGTGAAATGCTATACATGCAATAGATTTGGCCATATTACTAACCAATGCAGATCAATAGAAAATAAATGGAATGATTGGTCTCGAAAAATAAATGTGGTGTGCTACAATTGCAGCAAATCTGGTCACATTGCTAGATTCTCTAGAAACATAAAGGGTCCAGTAAATCAAAGAAGAAACATGTAGACGAATGAAATAGGAAAAGGGAAACTAATTATAGGTGAGATCAAGATGGAAATGAAGAAGATATGGGTGAAGAAGAGTTCTTCTATTTCTGAAAATGAGCCAACACCAGAATTTGGTTCTGGTAATTCATCCATGAATCAGTTCATGGTCTTTGGCCTAGGGGGAGTTCTCAAGAAAATCCTTGAAACCCCTTGTTGGTAGTTGGTACTAGGATATACAGTGATCACATTTATGATCCACATATACTACTTAAATATTTGGAGAGACTACTTATTCTAAGTTGAAGGTTCACAAAAGAGTTATTTTTCACAGTGTATGGAGATAGGGTATGCAGATGAGTTAGGGAAAAAGAATTTATTGCGACAAGTTAGGTATGCGAATGATAAAAAGTCATTTTTATTGTTCATTTGTCACTTTTCACTTTAAGAATAAGAATTTTGGAGAGCTCTGAAGTAAACTTTGGAAAAATTTGGCAAAGATTCAAGTGTGAAGGCAATTCAGTGACAAAACCCCAAACCGATGAAAAGGTATTTATCAGGAAAACTTGTGAACTTGTGAATTTGAAAAAATGGCTACTCCATTTTTAGTTGATGTCAAGGATAGACCTCATCCGAAATTCAAGTGGCATCCTTTCAAATCTTTTGAGGCAGATCCCTTAGGTGCACTTTGATCCATTTCATACAATATCTTGAATATTGAAGACATTAGGGAATACATTCATGCCAACATTGAGGAGTTAGGGAGCTCACAGTTATTGATTTTTTACAACAAAAACATTATAGGAGAGGATTTCCATGTTAAACTTGAATTCAAAATCCTAGAGGAAAATAAATTCATGCAGATTGTAAAATTTCCCGTGTTTGAAGAAAGCGAGTGGGTCTTGTATATTTTAAGTTGAGTTCATGCTGAATTTATGTGGTTGAATCAACCCTTTAAGATTACAAAATAATCCATAAGCATTGTTACTGGTTTAAATTCCTTTGGTGGATTGCCGATCTTGAAGTTTTTGAAGAATCAGATAATTACTGATATAACCGGTTCGGTGTATGATAAAAGAGCTATGACAATTAATGATATTGTTGAAGCAGATGTCAAATTTTCATCGATGGTCATTGCTTACAAAATATATCATTCTAGTTGATATAATTTTGTATCTGGCACAAGTATCTATGCAACATATTAGATGGTAAAGGAGAATGAATAATATGATCTATGTGAGCTACTCAAAAGCTAGTTGATGGAAAATATTGGTAAAATCAAGAAAGATAAGAATAATTCCTTCAAATATGGTAATATGTTGTGTTTTTTTTTGTTATTTTATAAATGAAGTTTCAAATTTTGGAAAATTACAATGGCAAGGTAATAAAATTGTAGCTACTCAAATTAGAGATATCTTGTGCAGACTTGGTGATAGAAAGAATACTGCAATCTAGGGTTATTTCAAGAACTTTCAAAATGATATGCAAGCAAGAGAAATAATTTCTAAGTCTACTATGGAGAAGTACAAAGATACTATATGTTTTATGGTTGACATTGATCAATGCCTTATGGAAGCTACAAATCCTAGAACAGTCTAGATTATTCCGATGGTATATGAGGTTGAGGAACATATTTTGGAAATGTATGCTGAACATTTGTTGAGAAAACCTTGAGATCCATCAAATGAAATATTTGGTACTTTTTCTAAAAAGGATGTACAAGTACACAATCAAATAAGGAAGCCTGTAATATTCAAGAGAGTAAGAAGAGAACTGGAAGCCTTTGCAGAAAGCATGGGTATATCTGCAAAAGTTGTGAGAGAAGCTAGAAGAAAGAGAGACCAAGCTGAAGCAAGAGAGCCAACTGGAACTGAATCTACTAGTCCGGTAGTATCCACTGCCTGAAATAGATCTACAAGAAGCTATACTCTCCCTTTTGGTTCTACAAAAAGGTCAATTCTTGTGAAATCAAAAGCCAATTCATTCGGTATGGAAGGGAAAAGGGAGAAGGACAAAAGAAAAAGAGTTTATATTGTTGTTTTTGAAGATTAAGAGACTCAATCTGATGAAGAGATAAGAGAAATCAAGCAAAAAGACACAAAGGAAATAATAGTTTCAAAAGACAAGCCCTCTAGTGAAGAAGTGAAAGCAAAGAAGAAGATGAAAACTGACAAAAAATCTATGTCTGTAAAAGAAGTGGAGAATGCATTGATTAAGGATGGAAATCTTAGGCCTCTTTATGAATGGTATGAAACTTTTGACAGTGTCGATCAAAAAATTCTTGAGGAAGCCTCAATAAAGTACATGAATAATTTCAATAAGGCACTTATTGAAATAATGTATGCATTACCCAAAAGTCTTTGTGAAATTTTTGAAATGAGAAGAGTGAATGTTAGAATTGAGGATGAATAGTTGAAAGAGCCAATTCTTGCATATTTATGTTTGGTAATGTCTATTGAGGAAATGAGGACAATTATGAATGGTGCCAAGAAAGACTTCAAGAGAAAAACAAGAGTAAACAAGATCATGATTGGTCAGACTAAAAAAGTAGAAAAAGAAACTAAAAAAATTCTAAAGGAAGTTTTGTTAAGGAACACAATCCATGTTGTTCCTAAGGAAGTGCATGATAGAAATGTTTCACCTAGTCCAACAGTAGAAGAATGAAAAGAAGATGCAATTGAGGAAACTCAAATTCCTCTTGATGTGCATGATGCAAAAATTCCAATGGAGATTGAATCTCCTAAGGTTGTGTCAATTGAAGAAGCTAATATTCCTAAATACAATCAAGAATGTATAGCTAAGGAAACAATGATTGAGGAAAAGAAGGTTGAAATAAAGTAAGTTCTAGTAAAAGCAAGAGACATTGCTAAGACAGTGAAAGATTTTTTGGAAGAAAAACATGAATAATTTGATTATGAACTACTAAAAGGTCCTATAGACTTTGAAACTTTATCCCTTATTTAGAAAATGAAGGTAGCTTCATTTTCTCAGAACAAGGCAAGGGAAGAAATTCTGAAATCACATATTGAAGATAGTGAGTTGTTGAATCTTGCATCCGGTATTCTAGAGAAAATCATGCCTACATATGTTAAGCATCCTTCTAATTCTTTATCCGGTGAGATGAAGAAGCTTATTAATGTTGTAAGTACTCATTTTGAGTCCCTTGAGAAATCAGCTAAGGATAAGGTACAAAAGGAGTTTGATGATAAAAGATTCAGTAGATTGAAAGGGATGATAGCTAGGGATAAATCTTTGGTATCTACTTGTATAAAGAACATTCAAAGTGCTTTGACTAAAGGTGGTAATATTTATAAATCATGTCTCTCTTTATTTAAATTCATTGAGGAATTTGAAAATAAAATAAAAGAATGTGAAAAACAGTTAGCAAATATCACTCAAGCATTCAATCCTATCTGTCTCTATTGGAAAGAAGTAAAGTCAAGTCATATCCTTACATGACAAGATCGAAATATTGAAGCATGAAGAAAGTAAAATGGTTGAAAGAGTTTGTGAGCTTAGAGGACTAATTGGTCCTAATATGGAAACAATGTTAAGTGCTTTGAAGGAAGCACAAGATGCTATGGTGGTCAATGATCCGACAAACCTCAAATCTATAGATATGTAGTCTTACTTATTATGTGGTTGCATATTTATCTTGGAGAGTCTCAAGAAGGTTTTGGACATGAGTTTGAACTTGTTGAAGAAATTTTTTTCAGATTTATTCAAGTCTATGTAAGTTCAAGAAGCCTATTTGTACATATACAATTTGTTGATAACCGTTTTGTTTGATTTTTGGTTTGTGGATTCCTACGTTTTCCATTGATGTCAAAGGGGGAGAATGGGATAGTGAAAAATGCCTTAATCATCTTAGGGGGAGTTGTGTTTTTGAATTTTGAAGGGTGGCAGTGTATTCATGTTGGTATTGATCCGACACTTAGTCATTTTTCTCTAAGTGTTGCCATCAATGCCAAAGGGGGATATTGTTGGTAAGAGACACTGCAAATATCATTTTGGTGTTTTCATTGATGGAAAGCCTAGTCCGTGATTTTATCCACACGTCATCATTTTCTCATACCATAAGTTAGATCGAATTTTTGTAATTAACTATCAAGCAAGAACAAAGCATTTGATACAATTTTGTTCATTGATTCATATGCAATTTCCTATTATCATTTTGAGTTATGGATCTCAGGGAAGATTTTTTTTTTACATACTATCTTATCCAAGAATCATTAGGATACACATTCATTGGTGTGCAAGTTAGAAGATCCAGTTGATTAATTTCCTATTTATCAGTACAAAAAGCTGACTTCATGGATATAATATGTTGTGGATAATTAAGGAGTAATTGTTTAAGTATTTTCATGTTTGATCATATTGATTTGGGTAATTAATATTCTATGGCCAACTTTGGTAGGTGCACATTGAGAATTAACTTTGGATTAAGCCGAGAGTTTGTTAATATTTTCACACGTTTGTTGGAGCCAACAGGTAGTGATTAAATCCTTGGTGGTGGATATATAAGTGATCATTTATATTATTTTGATATAGGCATGTGATGTGTGTTGGCACATGTTGTGAATAGTATAATTAGTATACACAGTTTCACTTGTGCATAAAAGGATTTATGATACAAATTGAAGCAAAGACGAGCATAAGAGTAGAATTAGACAGAAGGTCAATAACTCGATTGTCGAGCCTAATTGGAATTATGATCAAACATTCATATATGCTACTATTTTAATTCAAATATCTTAGATGGATTTAATTTGAATATTTTGTAAGATAGTGAGTCTTCATTTTTGAGCAGTGAGCTCTAGGTAGTGTTCCTGAATGCAAGTAAATTCTCATTTTGTAAACACTTATTTCTGAGTATACTCATATTGTGTATTGGCCTTCCATCATGGTTTTTCCCCTAGCAGGGTTTCCACATAAAAATATTTGTGTTATGGTGTTATGATTGTTTGCCTTATGTTCATACATATTTATTTTGGTTGAATGTTATAAATGCTTTCAAGATCATATTAATAAAGTTAAAAATTGTAGAACACTGATTCACCCCCCCTCTCAATGTTCCTTGATTCCAATAGTTTTGTTGGGGATTATAGTACAAAACTTGTTCTTATTGTTGTTGGGTGTATTATTGTGCTAGCAATTATTTTTTTTGGGCTTGTTGTTGTTGGTGGATGATCGAGGCTTATTGTTGAGCTTCTTGTTGTTGTTGCAAAGATTGAGCTTGATCTTGTTGTGATTTTAGGGCTTGAGCTTGAGCTTTTTTTGTTGTAATTCTTGTTGATAATATTGTTGTGCTTGTTGTAAAACTATTAATTGGGATGGAGGAATGTAGTTTTGGGGCCCTGTTTGATTTTTCATAGTGTGGGGAGCCAATGATAAAGATGATGATGTAACCATTTGGTATTGTGATTTCAATGGCATATTCTGACCTTGGATCAATTTATTAGAAGTATAACCTTGATTGATGTGTTGAGGGTTCTCTTTTTGTGATTGATGTGGGACCAAGGTATGACCTTGGCTAATAGGGTTTATGATCAATGTGCTGCTTTGATTTGGATTAATGATAGATGGGGTTGATATGAATGGTGCATTGACTGGAGTAGTTTGTGTAACCATATTTTTTGATGTGTCAATGTGGTTTTTGGAACCACATATTAAGGGTTGACTTTGTGAGAGGGTGTTAACTTTCCCTTCTTGTCATATTTGAGGTACTTGTTCACATTTCCTTACATAACATTGGGCACACTTTGGGTATTCGTGGGGATGGATGAAGATGGTTGCACTCAAAATTTTGAGGTTGTTGTAGTGTTATGGAATGTAAGTGGTTTTTGTGGATGTAGGGGATGCTCAGGAATGGTTTTGGAAGAATGAGACGGGGCATGGAATATTGGTTTCCAACTTGTGTTTTGTGGAAGGTTGGTTTTTTGAGTACCCTAAAGTGTGTTTCCTTCCAAAGGGAGAATGTGACCCAGATCGGTGGCAATCCTAGTTGCAATACTAGGATTTAATGTTTGAATTGGAAAAAGGGATGGAGTAGATTGGGTCAATCCTTGTGTCAAAGTTTATGCAAAAATTTTTGGGAGACTTGAAGCCACATTTTCTAAGGGTTTCTCCATAATTGTGTTAAAGTCAAATGTAGACTATATTTTAGCCCCTTATTTTGCTAAATTCATCATATATTGGGTAGGGTTCATCTTCATCAAAGTGTTAAAAATGTGGCTTGTAGATTAGGATCTTATTGATATTCAAGGATTTATTCCTTAGTGAGCTCAAGGGGGTTGTTTGTGACATCTTCTACCTCATATCCTAATGGATTTTGTGGTTGTTGTGAGGGGGTAGAATGGATCCTTGGATCAAATTATTTTGGAATAGTATCACTTGTGGTAGATGTGTTTTTAGTTTGCTCCATGATCTCTTGTGTTGTGATCTTGTTGTAACCGTAAATTGTGGGTCAACTATGGGAGAGATGTGTTGAGATTTATAGTGTTGAAACTCTCTAGTTGACTCAAATTTTAGTAAAAGGGACCCTCTAAGTTGTTTTCGACCAATGATGTGAATGGATGATGACAAGAGTGAATGATATGGAGGATGAAATTTATAAACTTTTAGACAAAACTTTTAGACTATAGGTTTGATGTATTTGGATAAAAAGGTGCTTAATGGATTTATAGATCTTTAAGGTAGACTTGTGACCTTTAAGATAAACTAGTCCAAAAATGTGATGACTAACTTAACTAAGTGTATGGAAAAAGATTCATTTCGCACACAACATAGCTAAGTTAGGGGTTTGGTTTGATAATTCCCTAAGTCTAAAGAGTGTTGATGTGCACAAAAGTTTCTAAAGTTTGTTTGTGAAGTGAAATGTAAAATGTGATGAAGGTGGATGAAATGTTTGACCCAAAATGTGTTAACCTAAAAGGGACCTTTGTTTTACAAGACCAATATAGTGAGAAACATGTTTTACCTCTAAAGTTATAAAACCTTAAGAACTCAATGATTTTTATAATAGAACTTGGACTCAATGTTTGCAATACTTTCCTTATCTAAATTTGTTGGTGTTGGGGAGTCAATGTGTCTCAACCATAAGATCAATTTCTAGTGTGTTCATTTTGATTTTAATCTTTGATTTAGTGAGATTTCTTCATTACCACATCAAGAAAGTCTTAATTAATTTCAAACTAAAAAATGTCTATGTCTAAGCAACCCTCATTACACAAATTCCAGCATGTGAAAATCAAGAAGCTAAGACCATAGGTCTCTATGTTAACTTTGGAAAGTGTGAATTTAGATATAAGTCCAAATATTTAGAAGCCTCTAAAGATAAAACACTTAGGGACAAGTTGCAATATTAGGAATTTTTAAGGTATCCACACTTAATCGAAAGGGTTTGAAATTTGATGAATCATGTTGATGTGTGTTTTAGATGTTTTGGAACCAAACAATGTATCAAACTGACTCACAAGAAATATAACATTCCTAGCTCAGGTAGGTAGGTATCTTCTTGGTGAGCTTACCTCATTCCCCAAAGGGATGATTTTACATGCAACTTGTGGAGAAGTCAAAAGAAAAAGAGTCCATTCTCTTTAAGCATTTTATGCCTTAACCCACAAATTGGACTTGGTAAGTAACTTCTTGGAAGTAAATTCCAATGCACCACTTTAAAGAACGCTTCAAAAATGGAATTGGTTGGCTACTACAACAATATTTTTAGTGACAAAAAATTGAGAACACCAGTACACATAATCCACCAATAAGCCATTTAAGGCTTTAACTATTCATGCCTAGTTCTAAAAAGATCTGGATAGGATTAGGAACATGTTTGTTACTATTCCTAGATTGAAGCTACTATCTTTTAAACTTCACAACCTTTGTATAGCCCACCGATAAATGTTCTTTTTGAGAGTCACTTGTGAGTTCTCCATTGTAGAATGTATCTCATAGTAAGCCATTTCTTAAAAAGAGAAATACTATTTCTCTTCACCCAAATCACACAAAGTTCAAGGGGAGCGTATACGTAGCAAGTTCATATGGGTGACTCAAAACAAGAAAGTACACTTGAGTGTTTTTCTTCACCCAAGATCACACGAAGTGAAAGGGGGGTGGATACACACTACACGTGTATACAAGCAAATCAAGCACATCAAACATTCATTCATTTTAACCCAATATAGAAAAATGACTTCATTTTAAGCACCAATGGAAGTGTGTGTTTGTGTTGTCCAATATTAACCACTATTACAAAATGGGGTTGTATGGGTTCAATCTTAACCAACTTTGAACATGAATTTTAAGGCCAATGGAAATTTAATGGTCCTAAAACATAAAGTAAGCAGCATATGATGGGTTATAATTGTCCCATAAGTGTAAAAACACATTTACAATGTATGGCAAAATGGTAGTATGCTCCTTCACTTAAAGTTTTTACAAATCTACAAAACCAGTTAGCCTCACAAAAGGAAACCAGGTGTTAGTAAAATATCAGAGAGCATATGAAACTGAAAATTTAAAACACACATGAAAATTGACTCTCTATTTTTTACCAGTAAAAAGTGTCGCTGAAATCAATTGTGTCATTGAAGCTATCAAAGGAGTCATTGAATTTGAAGTGTGTCACTCTAGTGAAATTCAAATGTGATGCTCTACACCAAAATAGGGACATCAAACACATCGCTATATCATGCACGTCACCATATTTAAATTTATGATATCAAAAAAAGATAAGTGTTTTGTCATATTAAATATGTGTCACAATATTAATTATGTGTCACTATGTTTGAATCAAAGTGCATCACTATATATAAACACATCTCAAATGCATCGTTGTAGCCATCAATAGCATTTCCATTTCTTTTGAACCTATAACTCATGGAAACTTAAGAGAAAATCATCAAATAAAGTTAGTAGGGTCCTCCTTCTAGCACCAAAATGTTATTGTAATAATATTATAGGTTAAATACTCCATATCCTAATGAATTTAAGCATTATTTAACCCCCTTAGTTATAATCCCACTAAGATGTTAAAAATATTCAAAAATTAAGAAACCATTAAACTTTTAGAAGAGGGGGACCAGCCACACCAAGGCTTCGGGTAATAGAGATCCAAGAGAGGAGGGCTACCCTAATCTACCTCAAGTTGGATAAGAGTTCTTAAGTCAAGGATAGTGAATGAAGAGCACTCGCAAGTGTTTCTACCACTCTACTAACCTAAGAGATTGAATGAAGCTAAATGAGCCAATTTCTAGAACCTAAAATGTACCCCAAGTAGCTCTCTTCCCGAGGATAGTAGCACAATTCAGGGATGATAGTGCAGTGCACTGACATCTCTCTAGGGTGTTGGCTTCTATACAACCATAAAGTATAAGAGTACAGTGGAAATGCTAGGAGTCTACTAACGGTTTAGTGAATAGAGTTTAAAGTACTAAATAAAATGATAAATAATAGAATGAACAAGAAAACTATAAATATTATAAAGGAGATGATGAAGGTTAATTCACAAAGAGTCCAATTTTCTAGAAAGCTCCACATGAATGTGTACCTACACACAACTAAGAGAGGAAAATATTGGGGCTGTATAGGGGTTTGCCTCAATCAAACCCCCACTTTGGTGTTTCCACCACCACAGACAACTAGATAGAGAGATAGATAGGAAATATGGTAAAGAAAGTAATAGAAAGGATACCGAATGATAGCAATAACAATATGCTACATTAATCAAATGAAAATGATATGGAAATTGAGAAATGAAACAATATCACCTTCTTAATTAAGTTTCCCTCAAGCACGTAGGGGAGGATGCAATCTTGGCAAGGTCTACATTGCCACAACAATGAAGAAGTAGTCCCACATGACACCAAGTCACAAATCCATTGGTGGAAAAAGTGTAACAAGATGTGTAGAAGATGGATTGAATTTCTCAAGAAATTCAAACGATGTCAAGCTAGTGTGTAGAAGATATAATGGAATTGAAAGATATGCATTTGAATAATTTTTAGGAGGAAAAGAGTCATTCTTGGGTCAGGTGGAAGGTGCAGAGGTGTTATAATTCATCACCAATGGAGAACATAACATCTCTATGGATTCTGAAGATAGGAATCTATTAGGGATGGTAGTGAATTGTGTAGACATATGCACGTCGCATGCACATCCCCAAAAGAAATTCCCCTGCCAAAACAAGAGACAAGTACCAATCGGATGCATTGTAGATAGGTGATGGATGTGGAATTTCTTAGTCGAGTTTGATTTTTCTAAAGTAGGGGGTGTAAAAGAGGCATTCACAAGAGGGGTGCAAATTCACTCCTATACATTTTTCCCCCACTTTAGCAAGCATGAATTCTAATGAATGTTTGGTAAAGTAGATCAAAAAGTTTAGAAATGTATACCTAAACCATCAAGGAACTAGACCACTAAATGGAAAACCCAAAAGTGTAGGGAAAGCAAAAGGCTCCATAGGAACTCTCCTATAGAGGATTGAACAAAGGAATCTATAGATCCTTAGAGATACAAAGTTTATCAAAGTACACTAAAGCCCCATAAACCAATGATGGACAAATCTCGTAGGATGTAAGTGCTTCCTAGGCCCTCGAACCTGCAAATAATGTACCCCCAAGTACTCTCTTCTAAAGGAAGCCTAATATGAGGGGACTCTACAAAGTCAGACTGGAAAGAAGCTTCACAAGCACACTTGCAAAGAAAAATGTTAATCCATAGATAAAACATGTTAGAAGAAAAGCAGGAACACAAGAAAAAACTCAAAAATTGAAGGAAGAGATTTCAAAGGGCTCCATCAAAACCCTTCAAAAGAAAAGGGGTCCACTAAAGGGATGCTCAATTTGAAAGAGATAAGAGTATTTTCATAAATCAATTCAGTATCAAGGAATCCTTTTGAAATATGTTCACATCATCAAGGAATTCAAAAGGAAGAAGGTCCCCTCACAAGGGGAAGGTCAGAACTTCCCCCATAGGAGAAGGTGCTCCCTCCTTAGAGAGGATTTTTTCAAATTCTTTCTTTACGAACCCATGATGAAGGAAAAATATTCCACTGGTAGTCCTTGTTTAGGAATGCAATTTTTCACAAATATTTTGAAGGGATTTTCAAGAAAATATTTATTGGCCACCTAATGTATTTAAAAAAAATAAAAGTGACATGATATCCCCCCTTTAGGATGGTGTGTGTTGAGCGCAGAGGCATGTGGCATCCTAAGGAGAGAAAAGAAAGAATGAAAAAGTGATGTTGTGGCCCATGAAATATAGCAAGATGTAACCATGGTAATGTTGTCGCACACACGAGGGACAATAAATGAGCACCAAAACATCACAAAGAAAGCAAGAAAGATAGGAGAAAAAAATATAAGACATAACAATAATATTACAAACAAGGGGCACATGGACGATCTAATATTTTGGGGTTAGAGTTGCTCATAAATATAGATAAATAAGTATAATAGTATATTAATGAAATTTTATCAAACCCATTCTATATCAAACCATATGAAGAATGCATAAGAAGGAAAAATAAAAATTACAAAACTGGGTCAACATGGAAGCGGAGCCTAAATTCCCCAACACTTTGCATTGTCCCTGATTTTCGAAAATCAATACACATAATAGAGGAATATTGATGCAACAAATAGAAGAATTTTTATGACACAAAAAAACTCTTGTATCCAAGCACCTATGAGGGTGACAAGGGTCATCCAAGAACTCATAATGCAATCATAGGGGAACACATTACACACACATAATATACTCTATCAATAAAGAAGAGGAACCACCTAGTCCTCACGAACCAAGAGGTCATCGACCTCCCAATCTAGATCATTGTAAGAGTAAGGTGGACAAGCCTGCAAGGGTAGAATATGAAGGGGGTAACCCTCTGACCCTCACAACAAGATCTAAGGAAGGATACCCCTCGAGGTCTTCTCCACTTAGTTCTTGTGGGGTAAATGTTAGTGATTTTGCAAAGATCACTAATAAGGTTAGGACCTCATCTAGAGAATTAAACATGCACTTCATAGGAGTTCCATGTGTTAACTCAATGGGAGAGGGAGGCAATGCTCGAGATTTATTGTTAGGCTCATCGATTGACTCAAGAGTAGTGAAAAGTTTTGGGGATGCCATAACTTTTTCTGTCACTAGGATGACACATGATAATGCAAAAACACCCTCTAAAGAAGGTGAAATCCTCTTTCGACCCCCATTACTAGCCAAGCCATTTTCCATCTTTCACTTCCTTAAATGATGCAAGATCTCCACAAATGAGGCAAAATGCATGAAGGAGGAGGAGAAAACCATGATGGACACCATCGAGGTATTCAATATATCCACAGGCTTTGAAATGGTGGGATGTTTGGGAGGGACTTCAGAAGAGGTGGCGTGACTAAAGGAGCAATAAAAACCTACACCCTCTTTGAGTGGATCACTTATTCTCATAGAAAGAACCAAAAGTAGACCCAAAGCCGATGGAACTGAAGTAGAGGGGATGGGGGAGGAGGATATGGAAGAAGGTGCCAGAGAAAAATTTGTTGACTCCCCCTCCTTCCTCTACAGGGTAGCTTGATCAATGGCCAAATCCTTTCTCTAACACTTGCACTCACACACAAGGCAGTTCTTGTGACTCTGAGAGCTAGAGGCTAAAACTTGAAATGGAACAAAAGACTCTTGTTCAACCATTGGAGTGTCCATCACATTTTTTCCCAATAGAGGGAGGGAATCTTGGACGGGAACAAGAGGGAGAGGTTGATAGGAGTTTGGAGCAACAACGAGGGAAGCAAGCTCTAATGCCTCAATGCCAGGCCTCCTCCCATTGACTACTTTAGGGGAAGGAATAGTAGGAAGCAGTGGAGGTCAAGACATAGAGGACTCCCCATGGGGACCCTTCCCCTTACCATATCGAGTGGATCGAGGCACCGTAGGTAAGACAAAAAGTTCAAACGCCGAAATCTTGGGCTTTCACCAAGTGGGAAACATCAAGCTCTCCAACAAACACCTAGGAGAAGATGATGATGGTTCCACAACAAGGTGAGTGGAAGCAATAGGTAGAAAAAAAAAGAGGAGGAAGAAGAAACTTGAGCACACTTATCTTACTCCCTTCTTCGAGCCAAGGTGGCATCGCTGTTAGCCTTCAAGTAAGCCCTATGCGAGATGATATAGGGGAAGGAGGGTATATCACCTTAGGAATTATGTACCCACTCTTGTACTTCACATGGATTCAGTACAAGAGATTCTTCCTAGGAGTAAATAGACCTATGGGGGCCGACCAAAAATAATCTAGCAAGTAGCCACCACATTCGAATTGGTAGTTTATAGACAATGTCGTGGAATACATGCACTATACCCTCGTGGATGAACTTAAAACACTTATGCACCACCAAGGAAACTACATTCATAATGATCAACCAAGGGATACCTAGTTTCACCCTAAAGAGTTCAAACCTCAAGATTATGTCAAAGAATAAATTTATGGATTTAGGTCCAACGAAGACTGACAAGGTGATGCAGCTAATGGGAGGTACATAAAAAAAATCATGCGTATGAATGGTACTCCTAGATTTTTCATACCCATCTTTGTGCAAGAATTCAATCAACATAATTTCCTTAGTGATGAAATTCACCTGACATGTGGGGTCAACAAGAACACATATTATAGTGTTTCCATTGATTCATGTGAGGATCTATAAGGGAGATGGCTCTTTGTTATAACTCATCGGCAAGTCCTGTGAGGTGAAAAATATTCCAGGGGATCCACACATAGGCTACACAAATGGGATGGATAGATGTAAAAAGGATCCCATTGCGTATACATGACATAACTTTCATGGAGCCCCCAAGGGTTGCAACTAGACAGTGACCCAACTAAGTTTTTATTTCGTGGTGCTTACAAAATATTCTAGCTATGCCATTAGGGTTCCCAAGTTGGGTTACAAGGCTAGATGCCTTGCAACACTAACACCCACAAGACTCATAGGATACGAGGAAAGGGTCTTTCAGCACTACTAAACGAAACCAAAATCATTCATGTTAGGTTCACCAAAATGCAAAAGAGGGGGACCAACCACACCAAGGCTCCAAGTCATGGAGAGTTGAGAGCAGAGGGCTTCCCTAATCTACTTGAAGTTGGATAGGAGTTCTTAAGTCAAGGATAGAGAATGAAGAACACTCTCAAGTGCTTTTGTCACTCTACCAACTCGTGAGCTTGAATGAAGCCAAATGAAATGATTTTTGGAACCCAAACCATTCTCCAAGTAGCTCTTTTCCCGAGGATAGTAGTGCAGGTCAGGGATGATAGCAAGGCACACTAGTGTCTCTCTAGGGCATTGGCGTCTATATGGAAAAAAATTACATGAGTACAATAGAAATGTCAAGAATATACTAACGGTTAAGTGAATAGAGTTTGAATTACTAAACAAAATGATAAATAATAGAATGAACAAGAAAAGTAGAAATATTATAGAGGAGATGATGAAAGAAGAGGTGAAGAAGATTAACTCATGAAGAGTTTAGTTCACCAGAAAGCTCCAAACAAACACATACCTACACACAACCAAGAGATGAAAAATATTGGGTTTGTATAGGGGTTTGCATCAGTCAAACCCATGCTTTGGTGTTTCCACCTCCACAGACAGCCAGATAGAGAGATAGATAGAAAATATGATAAGGAAAGTAACAAAAATGATACCAAACGAGAGCATTAACACTATGCTACATAAATCAAATGAAAATTATATAGAAATAAACATGAAATCTTACAAGAAACCTAATCTATAGCTCCAAACCTTATCCCATTGGGGGAGTGGTGTTCTATTAATGTGGAATAATGACCCTTTCCCAATCCCTTAGATAAAATGAGTAGTTAACTAAATTCCATTGTTGAAAACTAAGATAAAAATGATAAAATTATGTTATGGGAGGATGAAAAATATTGATAATGGTTCAAGTATGAATAGAGATAGTATTCAAATGGGAAGCATAACTTTTCTTTGATGGAAGTAGACCCATTTCTGTCCAAATGTGAGATATTTATGGGAGAGAAAATTAAGAATCAAGGGTCAAGATGAAAAGGATCAATCAATGGTCAAGATGGAATCAAGGGTGAAGACATGGACCAAGGATTCTCATCAATGGATGAGAATAAAATATTACATGGATCAAAAAAATCATCAAGGGCTCACAATGATTTAAACAAACACACTTTCTAACAACTTTGAAAGTTTGTTGGGAAAGAATATTCTATTTTTTGGAGTCAAATCAATGAATATTCTTGTAAAATATTCCCTATGCAAGTGGAGGGGTGAGGAAACTTAGTAATTTGATAATTAAAACTAATTTTTAATTGTGCACGTTGAGGGGAAAATACTTCTCATTAAATAATCAGTTTATTTAATAAAAAGGGATGCAAGTGACATTTAATTAAATGATTTAGATTAATTAATTCAATGAGAGGAGATAAAGGGGGGTTTAATTTAAAGGATTTTCATTATTCGATTAAACTAGATGAAATGTTAGTGTGAGAGGGTAGGAATTAACCTAATTAGATTAATTAGATTAATAGATGAAAATATTGCATTTAATTAAATAAAAAGGATTATTTAATCAAAAAGGAAAAAAGAGGATTAATTTCAAGATGAAATGATGTTAGTATATCGGATTCAAGTGTTTAATACCGTTTAAGACGATTTTAAGTGTGTACATTTCTGATATAGCATTTTCTTCCAAACACTCTAAAGTACTTGATAGTAGGGACCCTTTCGTACCATAACTTATAGGGAGTATTTGTGTTAGATTTTTCTTGAAATATGTTAATTATGTAAACAGTAGTATGAATTTCTTCTCTCTAGTAGACTTCTAGTAGATTAGCTTCTGCCATCATAGTCCTTGCAACTTCTTGGACAGTCCTATTTTTCCTTTCTACTACTCCATTCCATTGAGGATTCCTAGGGATAGACAAGTGCCTCTTTATCCCATGATTCTCACAAAATATGTTAAATTCATTGGAGGTGAACTCTCCACCTCTATCAAACTTCAAACTTTTGATGTTCAAATCCATTTCATTCCCAACCATAGCTTTAAATACTTTAAATGTATCTAAGGATTCAAAATTTTCACTAAGAAAAGTAACCCATGTCATTCTAGAGTAATCATCAATCAAAAGAATGAAATACCTATCACTTTGAATACTTCTCACTCTTGTTGAACCACAAAGGTGTGTGTGCACCAATTCCAACAATTTGGTAGAACATTGTTCTTTTCCCTTGAAACTACTTCTAGTTTGTTTTTTGAATTGACAATCTTTGCAAATAGCATTGATAGGCTTTGTAGTCCTCGGTAGATCTCTCACTACTTGAATTGAATTGATTCTAACCATGTTATCAAAATTGAGGTGACACATTCTCCTATTCCATAACCAGGTATCATTAATTTGAGTCATAAAACAGTGACCATCAACACCTTTGAGCTAATAGATATTTCCATCTATCCTCTTTCCAATAGCAATTATAGTTCTGGACCCTTTTTTGATCTCACATCCATCATACTGAAACATAAGATTATATCCTTTGCTACACATGTTTCCAACACTTAAGAGGTTATGTCTTAAACCTTTAACATAGTAAACATCTTCAATGTTATGCTTGACATCAAAATTGATTGAACCTATTCCATAAATATTAGCACCTAAATCATCTCCAAATTTAACAATTCATCCATCATATTTTTCAAGTTTAAAAAACTTACTCTTTTCTCTAGTCATATTATTTGATAAACCATTATCAATAACCCAATATTTCTTGTCTTGTCTAACATTAAAAGTAGATACCAAGGTACCCCCAAATTTATCCTTTTTCTCTGGGAAACCTTCCTTCATACAAATCTCAAAATTAATGGAACTAGATTCATCTTTTAAAGCCAAAAACACAAATTCCTTATCATCAACATCTCCATAATCAAATTCATCATCAAAAATATCAGCATCTTCTCTAACATAATAGCTTTTCTTGATCATTTTTCCTTTATTTTCCTTTTTCTTATTGTTCACAGTTCTGTTTGGACATCTTGAAGCATAGTGACCTATATTTCCACAACTAAATCATTTAAAAGGTAATTTACCTTTTTGCTTACCAGTGCCATTTTTCATCCTTCTTAAAAATTTAGGTTCCACATCATCAAGATCATCTCCTTATGAATCTTTAGCCTTTTCTAATTTTCTAGTCTTGAAAGCAGTCTCCAGTTTTGCACCATTTTTTGTACTAATTTTCCTCATTTCAAATGTAATTAATGTTCCATACAATTGATCTCTAGTGTATGTATTCAAATAAGAAAATTCCTCAATATCATAAAAAATTTCACTATAAGAATCAAGAAGACTTCTAAGAGTTTTCTTTACCACTTTAGGTTTTTTGACTTGTGCACCAAGACCCCTCATAGAACTTACTAGTTCATTAACCCTTTTCATCTAACTTGTGATTGTTTCATCATAAGACATCTGCAAAGTCTCAAATTGTGCCTTCAGATTTTGTAACTTAGCCTGTTTAACCTTATCATCTCGTTCATAAATTATTTCTAGCCTATTCCAAACTTCTCTAACAATTTTCAAATCCATAACTTTCACTAATTCAGTATGTACAAGACTGGTCAAAAGAAGAAGCCTTGTCTTACCATCTATTTCATAGGCCTTTATTTCATCACTTGTGTGTGGACCATTTTTAGATATAGTGTATGCATTATTTACTGCCTTTGCAAATTCATATCCAAGATAAATCAGATAGCCTTCCATCTTCACCTTCTAGATGCATAGTCTATACCATCAAACATAGGGATGTCCTTCTTGTTCGCCATCCAAATCTACCTGAAGCGGTCAATATTTCTCTAAGGAACCTTTCTCTAATACCAATTATTGAGTAAAAAAGAAAACAAAGAGGGGGGTTGAATTAGTTGTACCAAATTAAAACATCAAAACCCTCAATAGTAATTAGATCCACAAGCATTCATTTAACCCTTTATTTGTTATAATGTTTAAACATGAAAAGAAGATAACAAAAATTGAAACAACCAACATCATACACAAAAGAACACTAGATTTATGTGGAAAATCCAATGATGGAAAAACCACGATGAGGATTAGATCACAATATAAGTAATTGCAAAACCAGTACAAAGAGGCTCACTATAAAAATAGGACACACTATCCAAAAAGGTTCACAACCCAAGCTCACTACTAGAATAGAAAGAAGAAAGAGGATAAAATGTTACACAAAGAACATTATATCAATGCAACAAATATTCCACCATAATAGCTCCAATCATCAGTGGCAGTCTTCAAGAGATCAAGATACCTCATCTCACTGCATTCAATAATATTGCATTATAGCTCATATGGTAATTCACACTTCTACACTTAATTATGCATCACATAAATCAACTCAATTCCACACCCTATATCTCACACCAATTCATATTGCATTTATACCATTCACAACCTAAAAAAATCTTCAAGTTGGCTACACTCTTCTTACCCTATACAAATTCAAATTAGGTCGGCACTAAACATTCCCATGGTGGATAGGAATGAAAAGTGGACCAAAGAAAACTTATCTAGGACCCAAATCAACTCTTACATGCCACACTACAACTTCATTAATGTTCAAACATCTTTGAATGTAGTGTAAACACCAGGTTGGTCATTACCCATGCAAGCACCATTAAAATTTTAATTACACACTTCCTCAATTCCAAGATGACTTACAAACTGCATACCATGCTTCATCAAGATCTATACTATTCCTCTATCCTTCTAAAATCCATAAAAATCCTTCACGACAACTTGCACCATCAGAATGTACACAAATAGTACACTCAAACTACACTTCCAAACACTAAAACTATACAATCCAATTTTTGGAGTACCAAACCATAAATTCTCTTGACACAAGCAAGAGATCAACATCATCAACCTACCTTTAGAATCGCAAGACCTAGAGAAAAAATGTAGAGAAATGCAAAACAAGAAAATTTATCTCAAACACCTTTGTAAACAACACTACAAAACCATTTCACATGCGGGTGAAAATAACTTTCTCTGACCTTCGATCAACAAGCCAAAATTATGGATATAGGAACTTTGAACACCTCTATCAAACATATCCAAACCACACAAGAAGACCCTCAAACCAAAATAAATGTGTAGAAAAACCAAAACACATATACAATTCAAAACACCTTTGCAACACCCTATTTCCTTATTTTATCAATTTTCTCAGTATCCACAACATTTGAACCATAAATAGAATCTTTTAAAAGCAACACAAATGGTTAACATTAGCAACTTAACTGATGTAACTAATTAAAGAAAAAATATCTTCTCAACCACTATCAAACTATCATAATGACAACACAAGCTTGTTGACATTAATGATAACACCTTCATACTTGAAACATAAGGTTGATCAAAAAATTTATGCATTCTCTCTTTCCTTTGAAAA
Source organism: Sequoiadendron giganteum (assembly GCA_007115665.2). Lineage (NCBI taxonomy): Eukaryota > Viridiplantae > Streptophyta > Pinopsida > Cupressales > Cupressaceae > Sequoiadendron > Sequoiadendron giganteum. Next base: position 41,288,556 of record CM021107.1, read on the forward strand.
TTTTGTTTTTCATTGAACAAACCTGTAGCTTAGATATTTTATTGCAATCATAACCTTATCTAAATATCCTCTAAAAATGTTCTCTTACCTAAATTTACCTTTGGATTTTTCATAATCTTGACATCATCTCTTTTACCAACCTTCCCAAATTCTTTTCTATTACTTTCAATATGGAATGCAATCTTAAAAGAATCTCTCAATGTTTGAAGATATTTGTCCCTTAGTTGATATCCCATCTTGGAATCATAATCATTACAATATAGGACTAGAAACATTGGTTCACTTGGTCTGATATCACGTGGGATTTTATTCATAATTTTAACAAACCTGGTATTAAAATTTGAGACCAAATCATTCTATCCTTTTAAAATATTAGTTAATTCATCAATTATAAACTTGGGTCAGTTTTTTCACCATATTTTTCTTTGAATACTCTTTTAAATTCATCCCAAGATCTATTTCTTGCTTGAGGAAGAATCCTATACCGGTCTATGGAATCCTTAATTAATGATTGCATAAACAATTTCATCACAACATCCTCATCCTCTATTTCAAAATCATCAATCATATTCAGAATAGTTCTTAAATGATCCTCACCTAATAAAGAATTACTCCCTAAAAATATAACAAGCACATTTATAATGTCATTAGGGATGGGATTTGGGTAACTAGGAATTCCAGTGAAATCCAATTGTCTATATCTATCCAAATGTAAAGTCCTTCTTACAAGAATATGTCTTACAAAAGGATCTACTCATGGATTTCCTTGTGCATTATGTTGTTGCCCAAATATATTTTGATCTACTTGTGGGCTATATTGTGGGATATTTTCACCTATAGGAGTTGAAGTTTGAATGCCAATTGTTGAATAATTTTGAGCATAAGTCATAGGTGGGTTCTAAGATTTAGATTGGAAGTTGAAGAATTTCCAATTCCATGGGATGATTTAAAGAATCAATTGTTCCTTGCATTTCTTCCTTAACTACTAGCTACTCCATTATTTATAATTTCTTTTTAAATGTTTAAACTACTTTTGTAATTGCAAGTCCTTTTGATTAGGTACTCCGGATGCAAAATCCTTTTGAGATGATACATTCTAATGGAAACTTATGCCCTTCATAACATTTGTATTTAAGGGCGTATTTCATTTATCCAAACCCTGGGATACAATGTTTATATTAGAAGCTACTACTATTGTACTAGAAATAGTATAACTACTCCATGTGTTAGTATTTTTATTCTTCTTCTTGTCTTATTTTCAGTTCTTCTTTTCTATTCATTTCTTCCTACAACTCAAGGACTTCTTGCAGTAATTGAGTCTCAAACTGAACTGTAGATTCAAATCCTATAGTCTCATGGATATTTTTAGTTATATCTATAGGGGCTTGAGAAAAATTAGGGCTTACATAAGAGAAATTTCTAAGTTCTCTATAAATAGGGCTACCAAACAAATCATATTCTTGAGGATTAGGGTTATTTTCTTTAGGATTCAAACTTCAAGAAGCTTTCCTAGCATAAAATTCTCTTTTCAAGGTCTTTTCTCTTTGATTTTATTTTTTAGCCATGCTATCAAGATTTTTTTGATCATTATCATTTAATACAGGTCTAAGCACCACATTTTGTTCATTTTTTGGGGGCATCCCAAAGTACAAAATACTTGCAATATTATCATTAAGATCTTCATGAGAACATATAGTACCAAGAGGAGGAGAAAAATTACTTGCATCTTTTTTCTTCCATGATTGTCTTGATAGAGCTAATTTTGTCTCCAGCTTCTTCTTGAGGTGATTTTTGTGCAAAGATCTTCTACCTTCCATAGTTTATTGATATTCTTTATCACTTGCACTAACAAGGAGAATTTTAGAGTCACCAACCAATTAAGGGAATTGAAAATATTTAGATCTCTCTTAGAGAAAATTACAAGAGAAGAAGCAACAACGAGACTTGACACAACATAAAAGGAAATTAAGCCAAATATGAAAAATATAACCAAACATTCTCAGGGGTTTGTTGAAGTGATAACAAATTTAGTCCCTGGCAGAGTTGCCAATTTATTGATGTTTTAATTTTCCTAACCAATATATTATGAAATATAAAGAATAACCAATTCAAATGGTTAATTATATTAGGAGGCTGGCCAACAAATAGGAGATGGATTTTGAAATTATCTCCTTTACACTTCAGGCTCTACAGATCCTAGGAGGTTAGTCCTATACAATATTCATGTAGAGATTCCTTATGGCGATTAGGTGGATATAGAACATCCATAATTATAAAGAATATTGTCTTAAGAAGATATGTAATCACTAATTTGTCCAAAAATTACATATAAAACACAACTCAATGAGCTAGATCCTTAATATTTTATGCATTCATTATTTTAAGAACATCCTAAATAAAGTTAAGCAATAAATTATTACAGAAAGGGAAATTCATTTTACATTTAAATGACCATGGAGATGCATACAAAAAATATCTACAAACTGGTGCCTTAAAAACTTGGCAATAGAGTCAAGAAAGATATAACTCAAAACATGCACAACAATGTTTGACCTAGCTTTGATCAAACTTGCAACAATGCATTACATTGTTACACTACAAATTTCATAACCAATTCTACTTATAACTCCCAAAAAACATTTAAACAATTCAATATCTCTTCTAAAGCATATTAATTCACTACTTGAGTACAAGCTATAAGAGAGACATTCATACACAAGAAAGAGTGTGAAGATAAAAAAAAATGATCCTTGATGATATTTTATTTAGAAATGAGATGAAAATTACAAAATAGGAGATAATTTAGCTTTGAACTTGGTAGCATATTCAGATATTGAAACTAGCATTATCATAAAACATTTATAGGTATACCACATAAATTCTAAAAAAACCTAGATAGAAAAGTACTAGCTCTATTGCAAAATTGCTCTGTGTATAAAATTCTCCAAGATCCCCATAAAAGGCCCTGAATTCCCTTTTATAGAAACAAGGGAAAAAACAAGAATCAAACCCTTTGACAAATGTCACCTTTATATTTGACAATAAAATCCCATAACAAAAATTAAGTACAAACTGCCTCATTAAGGAGCAAATATTCTCCACTAAAGACAAAATTTATTGCATGGGAAATTTGTAGAAGATCATTGTTGCCTTCAAAAATTACTCAAAGAAGAATGTGGCATACATGTACTTTATATTCTCTTTCTTTACCTCCTTTACACTTTAAAACTTGGGAAGTTTTGTTTGTGCAAAAGAAGACAAAAAGGCTAGTCCATTAGAAGACAAAGTTCCTATTGAAGCTGAAGAAGATATTTGCTAATGTTGAATAGATAGAAGAATAAAAAAATAATATCTCATCTTCAAAAGAATGAAAGAATATTTGGATTTCAAGTCATCAAATGATTTAAAATTCTAGTAGATTATTATACTTGTCATCCCAAGCCTGATATTGTCTTTTTGAAGGCCATTGGAAAGTAAGGAACTGATCCATGCTTGATGTGTACTTATTATACTTGGATAAAATGGATTCAAAATATTTTTGAAACTCCTCCAAGAGCTTATTAGTATCCCAAATTTTGTCCATGCTACTCTTTATAATGTCCACATCAATCTTATTTTCATCATAGATGAAGGCAAGTGTTGGAGTAGTGGATTCAAATTGGGATTGTCATAGCATATATGCTTTAGCTTCTACATTATCCTTTTTGATCTCAAACATGATCTTGATACCACTTTTATCAAATTCTTCAATTCTCATCTTAGCCTTTTCTTCCAATTGGTCCATAAATCCCTGCAATTACCCTATTATCTTAGCCATCTTATAAGCAGGTATAATTCCTCTAGGTGCATTTGGCTCATTAGTCGATCCCTTTTACATTCCCTGCAATGAGTTGATCCTTGGCACCCATTTGTTCAGCAAGGCTATGCCATTTCTCTATCATTGGGAATTGTTTTGATTTCTATCATCAATTGTGAGTAGTCCTTATCGACACTCTCTAGTTTCTTCAAAAAATTATTCATCAAGAGCTCCAACACATTTGGAACAACATCCATATTTTTTTCATTTAGTAGGTCCTCCTAGAAATTCATCACAATTTTCTCCAAAGAACTAATTTGGTCTTTGAGTTCTTCATTCTCCATTTCCATACTTGATTTTGGTGGAGCTGAGGAAGAAAAAGAAAAAATTGTAGTTGACCTCACTACCAGTGTTTTTGAAGGGGGAGGTGTTATTGTTTCCTCTTGTTGTTACTACATTTGCATTTCCAACACCCTTAATCTATTATAATCTTGCGTTAATCCCATGTTTTTTTGCAAAAAGTTGTCATATTTGGCTTGAAGTGCCTCTATAGTAGCCCTACTAAATTTGGCAATGTCATCTGCCAATGTTGTTGCCTCCACAATTGATGTATCTACTCCACTACTAACATATCTGAGACTCTTTTTATTATTAGACTTCCCTTCAAATCTTAGGAAGGCTCAACAACAATTGGTTTATTTTTATTTGGTGCTTTAAGGCCCAAAGTGTAAGGGTTTCCCATCTAGGGTTGAACCCTAAACTAGACAATACTGCAACAATTTCATCATCACAAGTGAATATCTCTTGATATTTCCTTTTTATTTTGTCAAAGGTGATGGAAGAGGAAATATCCCATTCAGGGAGAAAAATAAATCCACTCCCTAACCATATGCCTTCCATCTTCTAGGGTAATGCTCTTTGCATTTAAACTCATCTCAACTAGTAACTTCTGAACTACTTCATCATGTCTCTCTTTTGGGACATTGAATTTTTATTCATCCAAACATGTGACATACTCATCCTTTCTACTTCTCCAAAATAACTCAAAAAATTCATGAGATTTTACAAACTGATCATCTTGGATAAATTATTTGCATGCTAGAGCCCTAATGGAGTTGGTGTTGTCTCTTCCCCCACAATATTTTTAGTCATTCTATCTTGGGGTGCCTGTACATTCTCATCCCTCTGAGGGGATTGAATTTCTCTAGTCACATCATCATCTTCCTTAGGTGGATTGGGGCAATCCACAAGTGGATATATTTCATTTATCCTTCTCTTTAGAGATGGTTCCCTTGAGGAAATCAAGATCAATTACATTAACTAGAGAAGGAGTGCTTGTTGTGTAGGTGGAGGATATGGAGGAAAATGATGAGCTCTCTCCTTTATTACAATGCCTTTTTTACTTCTCTTAAAATAATAAATGAATGGTTTGACATTGGAAGGTTGATAGGAAGGCCTCTCCTAATGGCGGGAGCTTTACCTATTTCCTTGTCCTAAATAGTAGGGGTTTCCCCAATTATTCTATATATGTTCTATAAAACTATTTGGATCCTCAAAATCTCTACATAAGCTTCCTTTTAAGAAGCATTATTCTTCTTCTCAACATCCTCTTATTGAATTTGTCCATTTTACTTTCTTTCATTTATCTCCTTCTCATTAGGGCAATTTCTTATGACAACCTCACTGAAGTAGGTTTGATGGTTCTATTGTGACCTTTTGATACTTGTCTTAAGTTTGTCAATGAAACCCTCAGGATCAAAGTTCCTTGTCATTTCATAGGCCATTTTTTAATTTCTTTAACTTTGGGTACAACTTTTCAAACCCCTCTTTGTTCATCCTAAAATCTAAAAAAAATGTTAAGGGAAGAAAGACCCCTTATTTTGGCCTCCCAAATAGTGCTTGTCTGATTCCATCAATTTCCAAATGACATCCAAAAAACCAATTCTCAAAGGCACAAACCTTGGTAGGACATGAGGTCCTACTGGGCATCTATTAATTTTTAGCATAGTGTAGTTCGAATGGAGATAGAAATCTCCCTAGTTATGCTTGATTCCCAAGTCTAGCCTCCTTTCCATAGACCTCAAAAAACCTAGTATCTCCTTTAGTATTCTAGCTACTAGACCCTTCAAAAATGATAATAATTTTCAAGCAAAAGGTTTCTAAAAATGACATAGTTGGCCTATTCACAGTATTAATCCCAAAAATAAGTCAAACATTCAACTAGGATTTAATTTCCTTGTCCATCATTATCATATATTTGCAATGTAGGACTCCATTCTCCCCTCCCTTTGTACAAAATTTCACCATCTTATGGCTCTTCTTTAACTCTATCAGCTACTTGTGTACGAAATTAGCAATGAAAGTTACATAATCATACTCATCATTTACCATCAAATTTTGAATATCACAAATAATATACATAAAATGAACAAGATTCTTTCAATATTTTCTACCCCAAGTACTTTACACAATGCATAATATGTTATGACAAAATAGTTTTCAAAGCTGTCATGTTTAAATAGATTTGTCTCATTAGGAGGTATCCTAATTGATCTTCCATTGAAGCCCTATTCTCTTTGTTTGGGAAACCAGAATGCCCTGAAGTTTCTCCCATCATATTGATACTTTTATTTGAAAGTATCAAATTCAATGGGTTTTCTTGCAAGTAGGTTGAACTTTATGGGAAAAAAAACAATTATTGTTGGCCTAAAATCCATATTTTTTGTCATTACTCTCAGCTCGCATGAGCCAGATCACACATCTACTTGTTTTTCGTGTTTTAATGTAAGAAGCCCAAAGTTTTACCAATTGATTTTACCTAAGTTTTAACCCACATGTGATCAATTAAATTTTACCAACTTATAGAAATAAAATTTTCCATTTCTATTTCAATAACAAGATGCACATTGATTAAAAGACAACACAAAATAGAGAAATGTAGCTCTCTTCTAGTGGCAGCAATGGTGGAGTGATTTCACATTCGATGAAAGTGGAAAATTTTTGGTTCTGAAGATGGTGTTAATGGTGAACATCTTGTTGATGGTAAGGTGTTGTCAGGCTGGTCTTTTGTTGATGGGAAGCAATGTGGGTCCCCTTTTCTCGAAAATAAGACTATTGGTAGAAAAGGAACCTTGATGGTTCCTTTTCCTTCTCATTCCCCTTTGTCCTTCTCTAAGCTAGGGAATCTCAGTACTAAAAAGTCTAGATGTGGTCAGTCTAGCATTGTTTTGGGCATGGGTTCCAAATCCTTTTGTTCAGTCCTTGCTAGAAAGTCAAGAAGCAAGATATTCTTGGAGTCTGATCTTAAGTGGTAAAATCTATTTGGTACAAGGCCAAAAGGTAAAATCTCCTCTCCACCTGTGGCTTGTGTCTCTAATGTGGTGACTGGAAATTTTTCAATCTTTGTCCCTGAATGTATTGTGGAGAAACATGTTTCTAATATGTAAATGACTCTATTGGGAAATTTTATGAGGCCTTTCCCTCACATTGAGTTGGTTCGTAAGTTTTGCATGGAATCCCAAGGGTCAAGTGGATGTGGCTTCCATGGCAAAAAAAATTCTTCTCTTTTTCTTTTAACTATGAGGATGATTTAATTTTCTCCCTAACAGGGGGTCCTTGGTTTATTGGGAAGTCCTCCTTGATGCTTAAGAGGTGGGAGACATGTTTTAATCTAATTTCTTGTTCTTTTTTGGCAGCCCCTATCTAGGTGAGACTTGTTGAGCTTCCTCTTGAATCTTGGGATGAAGAAGTTTTCAAAGGAATAACTACCACCTTTGGTTCCTTATTATCCATAGATCAAATGATTGCCTCTAAGAAGTGTTTGGTTTATGTGCATTTTTGTTTCAATGTTAAACAGTCTGTAGACCTCTCTTTTATTGTCAAGATTAACTCTAAACTGGGGGTTTGGGAGCAGGCGGTGGAATTTGAGTCCATTCCTTTTGCCTATTTTCATTGTAAAAAAGTTGGTCATTGGGAAAAAAATGTCCTCTAAAGGTCTAGAATCCTTTGGTGAATAAATAGAGAGAAAAGGAGCAGGGACAAGTGCTTGAGGATGCTCCTAAGGAGCTTGTTACTGAGTTTGATAAGTAAGGCCTAGGGTGTTGACTATGCAGGCCCCGAATCCCTTGGTTCCTAGGGAAAATTTGATTAGTTTTGTCCTTGCTCAGAATTTGGATGAAAATGTTGGGAAAATGTGTCTCAACCTTGCAATTATATACAATTTATTGATAGGATTTATGCTAGTATGTGGCGACTAATCATGCAAATATTGTACACTCATAAAAAGATGCGGGGTTCAGGGTAACACCCAAAAACAAAATTGTTGACATGTCAAAGTTTTTTCTCACTGACATGCCAAGGTTTTTTCTCGATGACACATCAAGGATTTTTCTTGCTAACATGTCAAATGAAAAATAACCTTGTAAAACCCTAGTTCTAGAAGGTTCCAAAATCTTGTTATAAGCAAGTAGGATGTATGTAGACTGGGGTGTATTCTGAGAGTTTGATAGCAATCAGGTTGTCTCTTGATCTGTGGTGGTGATACTCTTGTGAAAATCTTGCTCTACAAGTATTGGGAAACTTTTGGAGTGTGGGATTTTTCTCTCGAAAGGGTTTTCCCCAGGTAAATCATTGTTTATGCATGATATTTGTGTCTATTTTTTAAATTTTTTTGTAACTGTTAAAGATCTTTTAAATTTTTGTATTATTCTCCTCTCAAGGTTAATGTAGGATTTTTTCCACTACCTTATCTTCCTTACAAGGGGTATCAAAGCTTGATCACCTTTGGTTTCAGTTGTGGGTTGTTGGTTTTATTGAACTAATCCATATTTGAGTGGGGGCTTGTGTAGAAGACACTTTGTGATCTTGTTGTAGGAATTTTCATATGGCAAGTTCATCAGGGAGAATAGAGGTGGAGAAATTTTCTAGAAATAATTTTGAGATGTGGAAGCTAAATATGGAGGATCTATTGATAGATCAAGATTTGTGAGATAATGTTGATGAGAATGTTTCAAGGCCTGCAGATCCTACTCAAGCTGCTCAATATGATGTTATAGATTGTAAAGCAAAGGTTGTAATCAGATTGTGCCTAGCAGACTATGTTTTAATTAATGTACATGAAGAGACCTCTACACATAAACTATGCAAGAATTATGGAGATGTATCAGGCCAAATATTTAGTGAACAAGAATTTATTGAGAAAGAAGTTTTATTCCTTGAAAATGGAAGAGTGTGGATGAATCACAAACCACCTAGAAGCATTTAATATCTTGGTGGATCAATTGGAATTAGTTGATGTCAAAATGGATGAGGAGGAGAAATGTCATATCTTGCTTTGTTCTTTGTCTGATTCATGGGATTCTCTTGTTATGAACATTGGGAGTACTTTTGTTATATTGAAAATTAAAGATGTGGTGTGTTATTTTATTTCTAAAGAGATGGAGAAAGGTATCCATCAGTACTAAGGAGGCCCGAAATTTTCATGGAATACCTAAGGAAAAAGGAAAGAAAAATGAGAAGCACATCAACTACAAGTCCAAGGGGAAATCTAAATCTCTTGGAAAGTCCAAATTTATTTGTTCGAACTGCGGTAAGCCTGGACATGTTCGTAAGGAATGAAAAGAAGAAAATAAGAAGAAAAATAATAAATTTGATTCTAACTTCGAGTCTGAGAAGGAAGATGGTGATGCATTCATTGTAGCTTTGGAAACTCATGCATGTAATGATGCATGTTTAATTGACTTAGGTGCATCTTTTCATATGACATTTAATAGAGATTGGTTTTGTGAATGTGAAGAATTTGATGGAGGTAAGGTGTACTTGGGTGATGATTCTCATTTATACATTTTTGGTCATGGTAAAGTTAAAATCAAGTTTCCTGATGGTTAAATAAAAAGGATTAATGATGTGTTTCATATCCCTGGATTAACACGAATTTTTTTATTTGTGAGAAAACTAATCGATGTAGGTGTGTAGGTAGTATTTTCTAATAAAAGATGCAATATGGTTAGAGGTGTTATGGTGATTGCTAGAAGTGTCACATATGAGATATTGTATAAGCTTGATGCATGCACTATTGAGTGCAATAGTACTTTTGTTAAAATAAAGTCTATAGAAGAAGTGAGGGTTTCACCTTTAGAGGATGGTCATGGATTTTGGGTACCTAAGGGTGCTCTTTCTTTTGTGAAAAAGTTACCTGCAGAGAAAACTATGCTATGGCACCATAGACTAGGCCAGATTGGAGAAAAGGGTCTAAGGACCTTGAAAATTAAAAACCTTGTTGAAGGTTTGTCTAATTGTAATCTTGAATTTAATTTTTGCGAGCATTACATTTATGGAAAAAAAAACCACGTTCATTTTTACTCGATTTCTCATAAATCTTGTGGTGTATTGGATCTTATTCATTCTAATGTATTTGGTCTTGTATATGTTCCTTCAACTAGTAAATCCACATATTATGTTTCATTTATTGATGATTATAGTAGAAGGACATGGGTATATTTTGTAAAGAGTAAATATGAAATTTTTAGTAGATTTGAAGAATTTAAAGAAACGGTTGAGTTGTAGACTTGAAAGAAAATAAAATGTTTGAGGACTGATAATGGAAGTGATTTTGATAGATTGTGTAAAGATTGTGGTATTCATAGACAAAATACAACTCTATATTCTCCACAACAGAATGGACTTATAGAAAGAATGAACAGGACACTGATAGAGAAGGCTAAGAGTATGTTGAGTGGTGTTAGCCCAGAACAAAGGTTTTGGGCTGAAGCTATTGTCACTACCTGTTACCTAAATAACAGGTCTCCTACATCATCTTTTGTTGATAAGAAGCCTATAGAGGCATGGTCAGGTCACAAGTCTTCATTAAGACATCCTAGAGATTTTGGTTGTGAGGCATATGCACATGTGCCAAAGGAGAAGAAAAAAAAGTTGGAGAACAAGGTTGTGAAATGTATCTTCATCGGATATAGTTATGGTGTGAAAGGATACAATCTTTGTGATTTTTTTGTATAGGTAATACATAGTAGAAGTGATATTTTTAGGGAAACAAAGCCTTGTTTTGTTACATTGCAGCCAAAACAAATTAAACATGAAGATGTGATTCAATTTCATTCTACACCTAAGAAATTTGAATCGAGGCCTAGGGATAGACAAGAGGTTGAGGAGAGATCATCTAGCTCTGGATCTTCAGAAGAGGAGGAAGAAACTCTAACTCATCTTGTTCATAGGTATACAAGGCATAAACAACCACCTAGAAGGTATTCATATGATGATTGGAGATGTATTTTTTATTTGAATAATAACATGGATGAACCTAGATCTGTAGAATCCTAGAAGATTTATATGGATGAAGAAATGGCATCTTTGAAAAAGAATGATACATTGGATCTTGTACCATTTCTTGAAGGAAAAAAACCCGTTGGTTGTAAATGGGTGTTCAAGAAAAATATTGGTTCAGAAGGTTCCAAAAATCTTGTTATAAGTGGGTGGGATGTATGTAGACGGGGATGTATTCTAAGAGTCTGATAGTGGTTGGGTTATCTCTTTATCTCTGGTGGTGATAATCATGTGAGAAGCTTTCTCTGCAAGTATATTGTAATCTTTTTTTATTTTTGAATAATATATTGGGCAGATTTTGGAGTGTGGGGTTTTTCTCCCGAAAGGGAGTTCCCCACATAAATCATTGTGTTGTGGTATGCATGATATTTTTGTTTATTTATTTTTAACTATTAAAGATCTATAAAAGTTTTGAATTATTCTCCTCTCAAGGTTAGTGTGGGAAGTTGTTATGCTACCCTAGTTTCCTTACAAACAAGAATGTGGGGAATGAACCGGTTGGGGATTCTAGGTCTCAAAATGTGGTTTCCCCCCTTCACTCAAAGGGGGTTGAGGAGTTGATAAATAAACTGTATTTGTATGTCCTATCATCCCCTACTAAGGAGGTCAAAGTTTTAAACCCCCCGATGGAAGATAAGTCTTCTATGGCTGTCCAAGATTTGGGGGGTTTGAAGTCACCATAGGGTGTTAATGATTCTAACTCTATTTTTGAGAGTGTGAAGGAGTGTTTCCATAAGGATAATGATGCTTTGATAGAGCCACCCTATATCCTAGTAAAAGGAAGGAATAGAAAGAAATAGTCTCCACCACTAGGAGTTTCTACCAAGAATTGATAAATGTCTGATTATGGTTCAAAGCTAAGAGGAAGAGGTAATCCTTCATCGCAATATTCTTGGGATAAGGAAAGTAGAATGGATATTGTAGACAACACCCAGAGGACCTTGCTGGAGATGCACTCTAAGGGAACTTCCCCTAAATTTTCATGAAGATCATCTCCTAGAATATGAGGGGGTTAAACCACCCTCACAAAAATGATCTCTTATTGAATCTTATAAGGGATCATAAACTTGATATTATTCTAGTTCAAGAAACTAAAATGGGGTCTGATAAATTGAGCAAAATAAAAAATAAATTATTTAAAGACTATGGGATCCAATGTTCTGAGGCAGTTGGGGCTTCTGGTGGTATCACCACCTTTTGGAATCTGAATTTGATTCAGGGTGTGGCTCTATTTGTTTATTGCAATCATGTGGAAACTTCTTTCATCAATGTTTGCGATAAGTTTTCTTGAACTCTTTCCAACATCTATGTGCCTAATTGCAAGAAGACTAGAAATCACTTTTGGGAAAACTTCAACTCTTTCAAATCTCTTCATCCTACTTCCAATTGGTTATTGATGGGGGATTTTAATACCCTGTTGCATGATTCTGACAAAATGGGAGGGTCACAAGTTGTGGATGAGAGTAGGTTCAATCTCATGAACGTTATAAATAACAATTCTCTTTTGGGTTTGGATCTTAAAGTGCCTTCCTATGTGTGGTCTAATCGATGTGTGGGTGAAGATTTAATTTAGGTGAAGTTTGATCGGGCCCTTATTTCTACTGACTAGCTTCTTTCTTACTCATGTTCTCTGTCAAATATTACTAGGTTGGGCTCTGGCCATTTTCCCCTTCTCTTTCGGTGGATCTCTAGGGGAGAAGAACTTTTTTTCCTTTCATATTTTAGAAGATGTGGACTTGTCACCCTAATCTTAAAGTTAGGATTCATTCTTGGTGGGATATTCAAGTGAATGGGACTGTGATGTACATGGTTGCTAAGAAATTGGCCAATGTTAAAAAAAATGTTAGAAGATGGAATAAAATCATCTTTTGGCCAAATTTTTGTTCAGAAGGATGCTATTAAGGAGGAGCTTCTCACTGTTCAACAATCTATTCAAATATATGGCTATGATGGTGATCTTGTTCATCGTGAGAATGTTCTCCTATCAAGGATACACAACATTGTGGCCAAGGAGGAGGAATTTTGGAAGCAAAGATCTAGAATTGTGTGGTTAAGGAGTGGGGAAAGGAATACAAATTTTTTTCATCTTTCCACCTTGAAACATTGGGCCTCTAACCGCATTAGTTCTTTTAGGTTCAACAATCAGGTGTTGGCAAAGGAGGAGGACCTGTTGCAAGAAGCTTCGTATTTTTTCTTTGAGCTCTTATCTACTGATGGTTGTCTTGATTTTTCTTCTCAAGATGATCTTCTCTATGAAATTCCCAATATTATCTTTGATGATCTCAATTCGAAGTTAGTGTGTATTCCCACGGATGATGAGATTAGGAGTGCAGTTTTTTCATTTGAAAATAATAAAGCACCTGGCCCTGACAGTTTCCCCATGTTTTTCTTCCATTCCTTCTAGGATACAGTGGCTAAGGATGTTGGGGATGTGACTAAATAATTTTTTGGTAGTTGTAATCTCCTAAAGGAACTAATTTTTTCTTTTATTGTTCTTATTCCCAAGAATTCGGGGGCTCTCTCCTTTAATGAATTTTTCCCTATTAGTTTGTGTAATTTTTTTTACAAAATAATTTCTAAAGTTTTGGTGATTAGATTGCAAAATTTTCTCCCTCAAATCATTTTGATTTAGCAAAATGGTTTTGTTCCTGGAAGGTAGATCCTTGATTTGGTTCTCACAGTGAGAATATCCACTCTCTATCTATTAATACAAAGGTTGGGTTTCTTTTGAAGTTGGATGTTCTCAAATCTTATGATCATTTTGATTGGGGTTTCTTGCTTAAGATTTTGAAGGCTCTCAGATTTGGGGAAAATTTGGTGTTGTTGGTCTCCCATTTGATCTCTACTCCTAAATTTTTTGTCATTATCAATGGTTCTTCCTCTCCTCTTTTTGGTTTTTTGAGAGGTTTGAGACATGGAGACTACATTTCTCCCTTTCTCTTTATTATCATGGTTGAGACTTTTGGCATATTAATTCAAAGGTTTGTTTATTCTAGTTAGATGGTGGGGATTTCTCCTTCTCAAAATTTTATTTGATCTCATTAGTAGTTCATGGATGATACCTGGATGCTTGGAGAATCCTCCCTTAAAGAAGCTAATACAATTAAAATCATTCTACATATGTATGAAAAGGCTTCTAAGAAAAAGGTTAGCCTCCCTAAGAGTACTATGTTTTTCCTTGACACTCTTAAACATCGGTAGCAATGAATAATGCAGATTCTTCAATGTCAAATTGGTGAATTGCCTTCTTCTTATTTAGGCATGCCTTTTTCCTCTAATTTCGTGTAAGACTCTTTTTGGAATGGGTTGGTTGATAAGTTTAACTCAAAGTTAGCTTCTTGGAAGGGTGTTATATTGAGCCAAGCTGAGAAGATTCAATTCATCAAGTCTATCTTTCAAAATCTCCCTATCTATGCCCTCAATCTCTTTCAAATTCCTATGAAATTTATCGATAAAATTGAAATTATGCAAAAGTTTTTTCTTTGGTCAGAGGTTGAAGAGATAAAAAGGTTACATATTGTTTCATGGGATGAAGTGTGCAAACCTAAGAAGGTTGGTTGTCTTGGTATTTGGAAAATTAGAGAATTTAATATGGCCTTACTTGCCAAGTTGTTATGGAATCGCATTTCTAGTAATAGTGAATGGGCCCATATTTTTTCAAGTAAATATCTTAGGGGAGTGGACCGTATTAGGGACTTCCTCGCTTACAGAATTTATCCTCCTTTTGGATCAGTCATCTAGAACATTATGATGAAGTCAAAACATATTATTTCTAAAGGTTTGAGGTGGCAATTGGGGAATGGGAGAAGGATTTTGTTTTGGGATGATTGGTGGTTTGGGAATGGACCACTAAAAGATGAGCCTTGGGCTCTTCCTTGGACGGATCTATGTGCTCACCATTTGGGAAAATTTGTAGATGATTATATTAGTGATGGTATATGGAAAAGGTTACATGATATCAGTCTTGGTTTGGAGGTTCTTTCCAAACCCTTATCCTCTGTTCATATTCCTTTTTTTGCCCCACTAGATAAGGTTGTGTGGATTTTTTCTTCTAATGGTAAATTATCTTCTCTTTGACCTTTGCCTTGCAAGTTTCCTTCATTGGTCCTATCCCTTTTTTGGCTTCTCTTCGGAGCCCAAATCTGATTCCAAAAGTTAATATTTTCTTTTGGTTATTTTACCAAAACAATTTGTTCATGATTGATAATCTTGTGAGAAAAGGCTTCATGTTTCTTATCCAATTTTTTTTGTTTGAAGAGGATGCAAAGGATTCAAGTCACCTTTTGATTGGGTGCAAGTATGTGTGCGATGTCTAGGATTATGTGCTTTCCCTTTGAGGTTTGAGTTGGGTTTCACCATCTTCTATTTGTGACTTTGGACTAAATGGAAGTCTCCTTCTTCGAATCCCGCTTTGGTCTTCCTTTGGTATTTTATTCTACCTCATCTTGCATGGAGAATCTAGCTAGAAAGAAATAATAGGATTTTTAGGTATTCTCCTCTCCCTTCTTTCAGGATGGCTCATAAGATTTGTGCAATGATTAAAGAGAATTTCTTGAAAAAGATTTGTTTTTAGGCTGGTCCTAAGCTTGTGGTTTCTCAGGGGGGTGGTGATTTTGTTTGGAATTGGAATCTACCCTATAAAATTTCCTTTTCTTTGACCAAAGGTGAGGCTTCTAGGATTGATGTTGTGTGGAAGGCTCCTCCTACTAGCTAGGTGAAAGTTAAATTTGATGGAGCTACTAAAGGTAATATGAGTCCTACTATTATGGGGGAGTGTTGAGATATTCTAATGGTAGGTTTGTTTCCGCAGTAGCACTCACTTTGGGAACCCAGACAAACCACTTTGTAGAAGCCTTTGTAGCCTATCATGGTTTGAAATTGGCTCAGTCTAGAGGTTATGAGAAGGCTTGGATTGAGGGTGATTCCCTCAATATAATTAATAACCTAAAGAAGGTTTCCCCCCCCCCCTCATGGACAATGAAATCCCTTATCCTTGATTCCTTTGATATCTTGGGTTCTTTCGACCAATGTTTTATTTCCCATGTTTATAGAGAGGGAAATAGTTTAGCTAATTTTTTGCAATCTATGGTGAGAATGATTATATGGTAGGGGAAGAACACAATCCCCTCCCCATTGAAGCTTGTTCATTTAATAATAATGATTCACAAAGAGGATGAGGTGGGGGTTCCTTTTATGATATGATTTTATCTGATGTATTTCTTTTTGTGGTATTTCCTACCAAGGTGTAATTTGTTTAGAGGCAAGCCTATGTAGTTTATTGATGGGACTGAGGCATGAAAGACTAGAAATTCATGGTTCATTATTTCCTTCTATCACCTTGTATTCTACAAATGGATTGTGTGTAATTTGAAAGAAAAGGCCTTCTTGAGGTTTCTTTGTATTCTCTATAAGTTTTTATTTTTTTATGGTGCTTATCTATTGCAACGATGGGGGGTGATTGAAACTATGTTGAGTCTATCTCCTATGATGCTATTAAAATAAATAAGAATGTTTGGAACTTGTTGGAGGTAGGGTGAGTGACTCCCTATATGGATAAATTGCATGGTTATGATTTGATGACATCTTGGGGGTTCCTCAAAGGTTGACATAATATAATTTTGAATATTGGTGACAAGGAGTTCATCATTACTGAGGATCTTATTGTAGATATTATTGGTTTTTCCACTAATTATGAGAGGTGGAAGTTAGAGTGAGTTAAATGTGGGGTATATTATCAATCCTTTGTCAAGGCTATATGGGGAGATGTGCAATAAATTATGAGGTATTTCACCCTTGATGGATGTTTCTTTGTTCTTTCTTGATATCACTTTGTCTTAGTCATTTTAGGCATAAAAAGAAGGTGTTTTTTCTCTTTATTTGTTGTTGTCTTTGGAACATGGTATTAGAGATCATAAGCACAATCCTAAGAACCCTATTCTTCATGAGGGTTTAATCCTCTTAAATTTTTAGGTTGTTGTCTTTTATCATCCTTGATCAACCCAAAATATCAAAAGATGGGAAGAAGAAGAAATATTTTGAGTATGATACAGGGTATGAGGATGGGTTTGATGATGATGATTATGTCCTTAGATTAGAGGATTCCATGGAATTATTCTTGGATTCTCTATCCAAATTTGAGGGAAAGAGAAGAAAGAAGGGGAATCCCCCAAAACATGTAGGGATAATGAGTATGATACAGGTAATGAGGAGGAGGACTATACCTGTGATATTCAAAATATTAAAATTATGAAGGTGACGGGAGGTAACAATTTGAAGGGTTCCACTTTGGGTAAAGTGAATAAGAATGACATTGGTTTGGGGGACAAGCTAGAGATTCCCCTATTACTGGTTCAAAGAGGAAGGATGGACCGAAGAGGGGACATCTTCTTAAGAATATAAGAGGAAAGAGGGGAAAGATCATGAGGAGAGTTCTATGTAGCCTATTGTTGGGAATTTGCAAGTTTTTGAGGTTTACATGATGGAGTAGGATCTGGTTAAAGGTGGTTTTGGTGCTCATGGCCCTGAGGTGACCATGCATAATGTTTTTGTAACTAGTCAGAAAGGGAAGGAAGCCCATGATAAAGAAAATATTAGTAGTGACTCTCAAGAGGAGTGGGTGGTTGACAGGGATGGTTTCAATTTCAAGAGGAAATATTTACCTAATTTTCTTGGCATGGTGAAAGAGGGTTCCTTAACCCTATTTAAGCTCTTTAAGTGTGTCTTCCATGAAATGAATTTTACCAGTGTTCGAGTTAGAATGATGGTTAAATTTTTTTAAGATCCCTCTACTTCAAGGGTTCCTAATGTTCAGGCAAGGGTTACAAGGCCCAGACCGAGGTCAATCAAATTATTGAAACTCTAAAAATGATGGTTGATGAGATGGTGAATATGAAAAATCATTTTGAGCCTAAAATTGCTTCTCTTGAAGAGAAAATGGATCATTTTTATCAAAATTTGGAGAAGGTTATTGATGTGATAAATCATGTAAACTGAAATGAAGCTAAACGTTTTTGTCTTTTAAACAAGAAAACCAAGAAGTGGTTGGGGGATGATTTTGCTGTGAAATATGTTATGGTTGCAGTTAGTGATCGACCCCAACAAAAAGTGGCATGTTGATAGGTCCTTCTACTAGAACCTAAAATAAAACCAAGATGAATGCTAATGCTAGAATTCCTGCTAAAGAGGTCGTTGAAATCATGAATTTGCATCAAAAGATCATTGATAGTAATTTGGAAGTGGTTGACATCCTAAATAATCTACAGTCGCATGTTGTTCTATGTGCCTCTTTTAGGCTATTATTTTGTTGGTTTTTGGATTCTTTTTAGCTACTTGATTTGTTTTTAATTATTTTTTGAAGAATCATTTCATTTTGTAAAAGGTTTTGGGGTCCCTTCAAAACCTATTTCACATATAATAAAAAACAAGATGCACATTTGAGATAATCCAAATTCAAATTCCCATTGCATTTATAAAGAAACATTACATAATCCCAATAATGATTTCATATTACATATTCCCATGTATTGATAATATTTTTCCAAATTTAATTTCCATAAATCTAGAGATACATGAATACATACACAAATTCTAAGATCTCAATTAACAAAGTATAGATGGTCCAAATGTCCCCTCTTGGGAATACATCCTCCAACTTTGGCTGCCACCTATTTGAGTGAGAGTATCACTCAAGAAATTTTTCACTAATCATAGACTAATCACTCCTTGTTGGGGATATATATTTTGGATTTCA
This sequence comes from Sequoiadendron giganteum, assembly GCA_007115665.2. Classification (NCBI taxonomy): domain Eukaryota; kingdom Viridiplantae; phylum Streptophyta; class Pinopsida; order Cupressales; family Cupressaceae; genus Sequoiadendron; species Sequoiadendron giganteum. Next base: position 41,307,440 of record CM021107.1, read on the forward strand.
TCAAGATAGACATCTAAGATAGTAGAGCCTTAGTGATTTCTTTTTAAAATCACAACAAAGACACAACCAACTATGCTATAAAGCAGAAACAAGCACAATTGATCCCCCATTGATCCTCTAAGAGAAGTGAATGCAACAAGAAACAGATTCAACATAAATAGATACCATAAAAGACTAAAAGAAGACACATAGATATACGTGGGGAAAACTTGACACTTCAAAATTTCAAGCCATTGTATTATTCAACAACAAAAACCAGTTACAATACAATATCGGGCTCAAAGCCAATATAGGAGTTACATCTTGTTCTATTGGAGAAATAACTAGTAACCGCAAGATCCCTCTCAGCTCCTTAGATGACTGTCACAACCAGCCTCATGGCTAGCCCAGTCATTTGTCCTCCAATGATTCCCATGCCCAGTTCCGAGAGATAGAGTCTTCACAGTTACATTGCCTAAGAAAACTGCTAGAACACCCTCTCCATCACTCATCAAAACTCTTCACACCTTTGGCTCTCCAACCTACAAGTCCAACATTTGCAATCTCACATCATACATCATGCATCATGCATTATGCTTGCAGCCCCATGCTCAGGCATTCACATACCCACGCATCCTACTCGCAGTCTCATGGTCACGCATTCAGTTCATACATCTCGCACTTGCTCTGAAACCCACGACTCTTGCAAACTTGTCGAACTTCAATCTTGGCTTACGAGAAAAAACACATCTCTCATCCATATGTAACTGACTCAAAAGAGTCAAACACAACAATGAATTCCATCCGCAAATCATGCATCTGGTTGGATCTGATAGATCTCCCTGCAACGAGCCCCCCAGGCATTCAATGCCATTCCAAAAACAAGTTCAGCTCCACCAACCTTCATTGAAAAAACATGTAGCACAACAAGTTAGGTAACCATCCAATCACTATTCAACCAAGTGCCATGCGTCCAAGACCCATCAACAATCGCAACTGATAGAGCAACCAAAACGGTCAAACATACATCGGGCACGTCCAGGACTTCAAGTCAATTCTAACACTACTGGAGCTAGAGTCGGAACAGGAGTCGAAACAGGACTCCACCGAAAATACACACTGCTAGAGTCAGAGTCGGAGTCAGGAGCGGAACTGGAGTTGAAACATGACTCCACCGAAATTACAAGTTTAGGAACCAATTCGGTTCTGTGTCTGCCCATGGCAAAGGAGAACACATCGAAAACAGTCTGACTGGGTAAAGTCAACCTGGGGTCGAACCAAGATGGGGGCACAAAAGATCAGAGTCGGAGTTGGATCCGAAACAGGAACAAAAATAGGACTTTACCAAAATTCCAAGATCTGGAACCAATCTGGTTCTGGTTTTGCCTTCACCAACTGCAAGAAACAACAATCCAGAACTAGGACAAGGCGGAGGAAAACACCACGGAGGAGAATCCAAACATCCAGAAGAGCCAGATCACAAAAGCAGGAGTCGGACCTGGGGAAGGAACAAAAACTGAAACAAGAACCTGGCAAATGGACATTGCCAACTTCAAAAACTGGTTCCACCTCTGCCAGACCCAAGCGAAGAGAAACAGACTACCAGAGCCAGAGCCGAAGCCGGATCCAAACCCGAAACATGACAAAAGGAACAATGCCAACTTCCAATCCAGTTCCACCTTCACGAGAAAAAAACTTCAAAGATCCAAGAAAGTGGGGAGCAGAGCTGGAGACGGAACAGGAACAAACTCAGAACAAGGTAAACGGAACAATGCCAAGTTCCAACCCAGTTCTGCCTCCGCCAGAACAAAAGACTTTGCCAAGGAAAACAAGAGAATTTGCCTAAGTCTTCAAAGGGGTTAACCAAAAAGTTGAGGCATAATTCCCAACAATCTCCCACTTGCCGAAGAGTTTCAGGCATCCTCCAAACAAGCCCGAACAAGGACCAACACATGCTCTCACACACCAATCAAGACCACTGCAACAACATCAGAAAGATGTCCACCACCTTAGGCAACAACTCCAAACACAGGAACACACCAAGGTGAAACAGCAACAGTCTCAAGAATGAAAGCAAATGATCCTCCAGTCGGCGAAGGCAAAAAACAGCAAAGTACCAGTCCAACCACCTCCAGAACAAGAAAAACCACCCATCTAGAAAAGCAACCAAGAACTGACTACCCTCATCCAACTGATCAAACCCATGTGACTGAAAACCAGCACCCACAGCTCATGCTGAAACATCCAACCACCCATACCTTAAAGGTATGACCTAAAAGTGAACTCATGCCATCAAAAGAAACCCACCCATCTCAGCAGCAAACAAGCACCCTGTGTCAACCAGTAATAGACCAAATACATCCAAGTACTCCCACTGCAATGGCACTGTCTAGATGAGTGCAAATAGAGCATCATCACAAATGATCCAAGCATACCAAGTCCACCAAAACCCAGCATAAAGAAATGTAACCATGTAGTTCCAAGGAACATCCACATTGATCTACAACATCTGCAACCACCTGTTGCAAGAAAAATTTCTCTCAACTGTCTTCCACAGTTCTTCCAAACACCTCCAAAACTGACTGAAGAAAGAAGCATAGGCACCTTCGTGTTATCACCTAGGTGACAACACATGACCACAAAGGAAACTCACATCTAAAGTCACAAGAGTAATCAGGAAGAATAAGACCAGATAAGAGAGAAAATGCAAATCAATAAGAAAAATGCCCTTCTACAAACACTTCTAAATGCCAACTGTGTCAAGAATGATCTTCTTTACATCCCAAAGGGAAAAGCCTTGACAACATCCAACAAAACATGGATGTAAGCTCCTCAAAGAAGATCAAACTACCCATATAACCATCTCCTGACAGTCCTCAAAAGCACAAGGAGATAGACTATGTTGTCCAACCTTTCATTATGAATCCTCCAGAATCTAAACCAACTCAAGATTCATATCAAGAAAGATAAAGCATAAAACACCTGAAAAGTATAATGGGTAAATACCTTTCACAATGACACCACTGCCGAGCAGACCAAGAAGAAAAAAGAAACATGCTCATCCAAGATATACAGGCCATCATGGCTAACCTAAGAGCATTCTCATTCAAGGTCTCTATTGAATTTACATTCAACCAAAGTGCAGGCTTCTCGGACTTTCAGCTGTAACAACAACATTCACTTAAGAATTCAAGCCTCACCTTTATTCTTCATGCATCCATGAGTATCAACACCTGTCATCTCATGCTAACTCCAAACTGCATCACTGCAATAACCAAAAGTCCTCCAGCATATGACCAATGTACTCAAAGTAAAGAGAACCCCCAGACCATTGTCAAAGTTCCATAACCTAGAACAGGAACTTATCATGACACCGTGATCTACACATCTCCAAGGGAGATACCATGTTTCAAGTGAACTGTCCATGGTCTTCAAGAGCAACACAACATGCCAAAAACTCTAATGCACAAGCAAGAGTATACCATGACATAAAGCAAACAACTCTAAACCAATATCACCTGTCAAGCACCACCAGCAACTCAGCCAAAGACTACCAAGGTCCTTCATGGCTCCAAAGTGCTGCACATCTTCAAATAGTGAACATGCAGATGCCAATTCTGCAACACCAAAGAAGACACCAGTCATTGCTAAAGCTCCCATTGAAACGTGACACTGAGCTTTCCAAACACCATGATTGACCACACCATCACTGTCAAAAGCTTACACTATGCCAGTTTACCCAGCTCTCCATGACATCGTGATCCACATGCTTCAGGTCCCCATCACTGACTATTCAAGTACTCAAACACCATTCCTCCTCTCATCTCAAAACAGCCACACCAATGCACAAATGACCACAGACAAGGTTAGCTAATAGATCTACACAACATGGTTACACTCTCATGGATATAGACAGTCCACTTCCGAGTTGTCTCACAACAAGCATGTAGGTAATGACAGCCTACAATATTGCACAACCCGTGGATGCAACCAAAAGTAAACCTACAAATCTATCATTGCACTGAAAATTGCAAAACTGAGATAATCAAAGAGAACAGCCAAAGCAGATAGTCATAATTCAAACACTAGATCAGCAACAGATCTGATTTTCCAGTCATGTCCACAACCCAAGCACCAAAATCTAGAAAACTATCAAAGCATACCACAAGAATGTTGAAAGAAAAACATACCAACACTCCCATGCAGAGAAGACACCACTCCTCAAAACCAGTCGAACTGCAGTTATCTCATCTAGTCACACCCCAGAAACTAGGATCTAGAAAAATAACAAACAGCAGTTCCACAAAACACAAGTTTTCCTTGACTGTGCAAAACCTGCAAAAAACCATAGTGTTTCCAAAACACCTACGCATCTCCATATTCACTGCTCATCTAGACAACTCAGGAGTCTTCACACAACCATCATAGTAAACCAGAACAATGAAAGAACAAGAGAATGCACCGTAGACTTTTTAGGAAAATCTACACAAAACCCTCAGAGCCAAAGACATGAATCTGAACCATGCAAGTGCAAGAAAGAGGCACACAGGAACAACAGGTCCATTTCAGAGCAGTTCCAATGCCAAAATCATGCACAAGCACAAGGAAGAGCTAGGCTATCCAGAAGTTGCAGACCATCAAGGTCACCTCATAGCCTCCATGCAATCAGAGCACCAGAGAAAATGCCTTCAGTGCTAAGTTAGAAACACCCAACACAAGCACAACATTCCATAGCTGAACAACGACACAAGCTAGTCCATACCATCAAGGAGCCTCTCACACAAACACCCAGTATGAACACCACGCTTTGCTGCAACACAACCATGAACACATCTCATGCCCTTTGCATCAGGAACAATGTTACCAGTCAGGAGCTTCAGATCATTTTACCACAACATGACCCACTCCATACTTTTCCAGCATCTTTCAAACTCTATGTTGAATCAATGAAGCACACACTTCCACTCACTGATGGACCAATCACCAACTGATTTCTCCATACTTCCTCAAGCTTTCCAGGCTAAGAAATCACCACAGGAGAAAACCCAGAACTTCAACAACTAGGAGAAGGCTTTGATACCACTATTGGTATCATCAAGCCATGACCTCCCTTAAACATGCTTTGATACCACTTGTTGGTATCACGAGCAACAAGCTATTAGCTCTGATACCACTTGTTGGGGATATGGATTCAGGTTGTCTTCAAGATAGACATCTAAGACAGTAGTGCCTTAGTGATTTCAATTCAAAATCACAACAAAGACACAACCAGCTATGTTATAAAGCGGAAACAAGCACAGTTGATCCCCCATTGATCCTCTGAGAGAAGTGAATGCAACAAGAAATAGATTCAACATAAACAGATACCATAAAAGACTAAAAGAAGACACAAAGATATATGTGGGGAAAACCCTTTCAAGTAAAAACCCCACACTCCAAAATTTTGAGCCATTGTATTATTTAGCAACAAAAACCAGTTACAATACAATATCAGGCTCAAAGCCAATACAGGAATTACATCTTGTTCTACTAGAAAAATAACAGGTAACTGCAAGATTCCTCTCAACTCCTCAGATGACTATCACAACCAGCCTCATGGCCAACCCAGTCATTCGGCCTCCAATGATTCCCATGCCCAGATCTAAGAGATAGAGTGTTCATAGTTACATTGCCTTAGCAAACTGCTCGAACACCCTCTCCATGCCTTCGGCTCTCCAACTTGCAAGTCCAACATCTACAATCTCGTATCATGCATCATGCATTATGCTTGCAGCCCCATGCTTACACATTCACATGCCCGCGCACCCTGCTCGCAGTCTCATGGTCGCGTATTAACCTCACACATCTCACACTTGCTCAGCAACCCACGACTCTTGTAGACTCGTCAAACTTCTATTATGGCTTATGAGAAAAATCACATCTCTCATCCATAAGTAACCGACTCAGAAGAGTCCTACACAACATTGAAGTCCATTCGCAAATCACGCATCTGGTTGGATCTAACAGATCTCCCTGCAACGAGCCATCCAAACATTCAATGCTATTCCAAAAATGGGTTCAACTCCACCAACCTTCATTGACAAAACATGCAGCACAACAAGTTAGGTAACCATCCAATCACTATTCAACCAAGTGCCACACATCCAAGACCCATCAGTAATCGCAGCTGGCAGAACAACCAAAATGATCAAACAGACATCGGGCGCGTCCAGGACTTCAAGTCAATCCTAACACTGCTGGAGCCGGAGTCAGAACAGGAGTTAAAACAGGACTCCACCGAAAATACACACTAC
>CM021107.1:41313811-41484080 GCA_007115665.2 Sequoiadendron giganteum
CTTTTATGATATGATTTTATCTGATGTATTTCTTTTTGTGGTATTTCCTACCAAGGTGTAATTTGTTTAGAGGCAAGCCTATGTAGTTTATTGATGGGACTGAGGCATGAAAGACTAGAAATTCATGGTTCATTATTTCCTTCTATCACCTTGTATTCTACAAATGGATTGTGTGTAATTTGAAAGAAAAGGCCTTCTTGAGGTTTCTTTGTATTCTCTATAAGTTTTTATTTTTTTATGGTGCTTATCTATTGCAACGATGGGGGGTGATTGAAACTATGTTGAGTCTATCTCCTATGATGCTATTAAAATAAATAAGAATGTTTGGAACTTGTTGGAGGTAGGGTGAGTGACTCCCTATATGGATAAATTGCATGGTTATGATTTGATGACATCTTGGGGGTTCCTCAAAGGTTGACATAATATAATTTTGAATATTGGTGACAAGGAGTTCATCATTACTGAGGATCTTATTGTAGATATTATTGGTTTTTCCACTAATTATGAGAGGTGGAAGTTAGAGTGAGTTAAATGTGGGGTATATTATCAATCCTTTGTCAAGGCTATATGGGGAGATGTGCAATAAATTATGAGGTATTTCACCCTTGATGGATGTTTCTTTGTTCTTTCTTGATATCACTTTGTCTTAGTCATTTTAGGCATAAAAAGAAGGTGTTTTTTCTCTTTATTTGTTGTTGTCTTTGGAACATGGTATTAGAGATCATAAGCACAATCCTAAGAACCCTATTCTTCATGAGGGTTTAATCCTCTTAAATTTTTAGGTTGTTGTCTTTTATCATCCTTGATCAACCCAAAATATCAAAAGATGGGAAGAAGAAGAAATATTTTGAGTATGATACAGGGTATGAGGATGGGTTTGATGATGATGATTATGTCCTTAGATTAGAGGATTCCATGGAATTATTCTTGGATTCTCTATCCAAATTTGAGGGAAAGAGAAGAAAGAAGGGGAATCCCCCAAAACATGTAGGGATAATGAGTATGATACAGGTAATGAGGAGGAGGACTATACCTGTGATATTCAAAATATTAAAATTATGAAGGTGACGGGAGGTAACAATTTGAAGGGTTCCACTTTGGGTAAAGTGAATAAGAATGACATTGGTTTGGGGGACAAGCTAGAGATTCCCCTATTACTGGTTCAAAGAGGAAGGATGGACCGAAGAGGGGACATCTTCTTAAGAATATAAGAGGAAAGAGGGGAAAGATCATGAGGAGAGTTCTATGTAGCCTATTGTTGGGAATTTGCAAGTTTTTGAGGTTTACATGATGGAGTAGGATCTGGTTAAAGGTGGTTTTGGTGCTCATGGCCCTGAGGTGACCATGCATAATGTTTTTGTAACTAGTCAGAAAGGGAAGGAAGCCCATGATAAAGAAAATATTAGTAGTGACTCTCAAGAGGAGTGGGTGGTTGACAGGGATGGTTTCAATTTCAAGAGGAAATATTTACCTAATTTTCTTGGCATGGTGAAAGAGGGTTCCTTAACCCTATTTAAGCTCTTTAAGTGTGTCTTCCATGAAATGAATTTTACCAGTGTTCGAGTTAGAATGATGGTTAAATTTTTTTAAGATCCCTCTACTTCAAGGGTTCCTAATGTTCAGGCAAGGGTTACAAGGCCCAGACCGAGGTCAATCAAATTATTGAAACTCTAAAAATGATGGTTGATGAGATGGTGAATATGAAAAATCATTTTGAGCCTAAAATTGCTTCTCTTGAAGAGAAAATGGATCATTTTTATCAAAATTTGGAGAAGGTTATTGATGTGATAAATCATGTAAACTGAAATGAAGCTAAACGTTTTTGTCTTTTAAACAAGAAAACCAAGAAGTGGTTGGGGGATGATTTTGCTGTGAAATATGTTATGGTTGCAGTTAGTGATCGACCCCAACAAAAAGTGGCATGTTGATAGGTCCTTCTACTAGAACCTAAAATAAAACCAAGATGAATGCTAATGCTAGAATTCCTGCTAAAGAGGTCGTTGAAATCATGAATTTGCATCAAAAGATCATTGATAGTAATTTGGAAGTGGTTGACATCCTAAATAATCTACAGTCGCATGTTGTTCTATGTGCCTCTTTTAGGCTATTATTTTGTTGGTTTTTGGATTCTTTTTAGCTACTTGATTTGTTTTTAATTATTTTTTGAAGAATCATTTCATTTTGTAAAAGGTTTTGGGGTCCCTTCAAAACCTATTTCACATATAATAAAAAACAAGATGCACATTTGAGATAATCCAAATTCAAATTCCCATTGCATTTATAAAGAAACATTACATAATCCCAATAATGATTTCATATTACATATTCCCATGTATTGATAATATTTTTCCAAATTTAATTTCCATAAATCTAGAGATACATGAATACATACACAAATTCTAAGATCTCAATTAACAAAGTATAGATGGTCCAAATGTCCCCTCTTGGGAATACATCCTCCAACTTTGGCTGCCACCTATTTGAGTGAGAGTATCACTCAAGAAATTTTTCACTAATCATAGACTAATCACTCCTTGTTGGGGATATATATTTTGGATTTCATCAAGATAGACATCTAAGATAGTAGAGCCTTAGTGATTTCTTTTTAAAATCACAACAAAGACACAACCAACTATGCTATAAAGCAGAAACAAGCACAATTGATCCCCCATTGATCCTCTAAGAGAAGTGAATGCAACAAGAAACAGATTCAACATAAATAGATACCATAAAAGACTAAAAGAAGACACATAGATATACGTGGGGAAAACTTGACACTTCAAAATTTCAAGCCATTGTATTATTCAACAACAAAAACCAGTTACAATACAATATCGGGCTCAAAGCCAATATAGGAGTTACATCTTGTTCTATTGGAGAAATAACTAGTAACCGCAAGATCCCTCTCAGCTCCTTAGATGACTGTCACAACCAGCCTCATGGCTAGCCCAGTCATTTGTCCTCCAATGATTCCCATGCCCAGTTCCGAGAGATAGAGTCTTCACAGTTACATTGCCTAAGAAAACTGCTAGAACACCCTCTCCATCACTCATCAAAACTCTTCACACCTTTGGCTCTCCAACCTACAAGTCCAACATTTGCAATCTCACATCATACATCATGCATCATGCATTATGCTTGCAGCCCCATGCTCAGGCATTCACATACCCACGCATCCTACTCGCAGTCTCATGGTCACGCATTCAGTTCATACATCTCGCACTTGCTCTGAAACCCACGACTCTTGCAAACTTGTCGAACTTCAATCTTGGCTTACGAGAAAAAACACATCTCTCATCCATATGTAACTGACTCAAAAGAGTCAAACACAACAATGAATTCCATCCGCAAATCATGCATCTGGTTGGATCTGATAGATCTCCCTGCAACGAGCCCCCCAGGCATTCAATGCCATTCCAAAAACAAGTTCAGCTCCACCAACCTTCATTGAAAAAACATGTAGCACAACAAGTTAGGTAACCATCCAATCACTATTCAACCAAGTGCCATGCGTCCAAGACCCATCAACAATCGCAACTGATAGAGCAACCAAAACGGTCAAACATACATCGGGCACGTCCAGGACTTCAAGTCAATTCTAACACTACTGGAGCTAGAGTCGGAACAGGAGTCGAAACAGGACTCCACCGAAAATACACACTGCTAGAGTCAGAGTCGGAGTCAGGAGCGGAACTGGAGTTGAAACATGACTCCACCGAAATTACAAGTTTAGGAACCAATTCGGTTCTGTGTCTGCCCATGGCAAAGGAGAACACATCGAAAACAGTCTGACTGGGTAAAGTCAACCTGGGGTCGAACCAAGATGGGGGCACAAAAGATCAGAGTCGGAGTTGGATCCGAAACAGGAACAAAAATAGGACTTTACCAAAATTCCAAGATCTGGAACCAATCTGGTTCTGGTTTTGCCTTCACCAACTGCAAGAAACAACAATCCAGAACTAGGACAAGGCGGAGGAAAACACCACGAGGAGAATCCAAACATCCAGAGGAACCAGATCACAAAAGCAGAAGTCAGACTCGGAGTCGGAATAGAAACTGAAATAGGAACCTGGCAAACAGACATTGCCAACTTCCAAAACTGGTTCCGCCTCCACCAGACCCAAGCAAAGAGAAATAGACTATCGAAGCCAGAGCCGAAGCCGGGTCCAAACCCAGAACATGACAAAAGGAACAATGCCAACATCCAATCCGGTTCCGCCTTCGCCAGAACAAAAATTTGAAGATCCAAGAAAGTGGGGAGTGGAGCTGGAGACGAAACGGGAACAAACTCAAAATGAGGCAGACAGAACAATGCCAAGTTCCAACCCAGTTCCGCCTCCGCCAGAACAAAAGACTTTGCCAAGGCAAACAAGAGAATTCGCCTAAGTCTTCAAAGGGGTTAACCAGAAAGTTGAGGCATAATTCCCAACAATCTCCCACTTGTCAAAGACTTTCAGGCATCCTCCAAACAAGCCCGAACAAGGACCAACACATGCTCTCACACACCAATCAAAACCACTCCAACAACATCAGAAATATTTCCACCACCTTAGGCAACAACTCCAAACATAGGAACACACCAAGGTGAAATAGTAACAGTCTCAGGAACGAAAGCAAATGATCCTCCAACCGACAAAGGAAAAAATAGCAAAGCACCACTCCAACCATCTCTAGAACAAGAAAAAACTAACTAGCTAGAAAGGCAACCAAGAACTGACTGTCCTCATCCAACTGATCAAACCCACATGACTGAAAACCAGCACCCACAGCTCATGCTGAAACATCGAACCACCCATACCTTAAAGGTATGACCTAAATGTGAACTCATGCCATCAAAAGAAACCCACCCATCTCAGCAGCAAATAAGCACCCTGTGTCAACCAGTCATAGACCAAACACATCCAAGTACTCCCACTGCAAGGGCACTATCCAGATAAGTGCAAATAGAGCATCATCACAAATGATCCAAGCATACCAAGTCCACCAAAACCCAACATAAAGAAATGTAACCATGTAGTTCCAAGGAACATCCACACTAATCTGCAACATCTGCAACCACCTGCTGCAAGAAAAATTTCTCTCAACTGTCTTCCACAGTTCTTCCAAACACCTCCAAAACTGACTGAAGAAAGAAGCACAGGCACCTTTGTGTTATCACCTAGGTGACAACACATGACCACAAACAGTGACCAACTCGACACCACAAAGGCAACTCACATCTAAAGTCACAAGAGCAATTAGGAAGAACAAGACCGGATAAGAGAGAAACTGCAAATCAAAAAGAAAAATGACCTTCTACAAACACTTCTAAATGCCAACTGTGTCAAGAATGATATTATTTACATCCCAAAGGGAAATGCCTTGACAACATCCAACAAAACATGGATGTAAGCTCTTCAAAGAAGATCAGAACTACCCATATAACCATCTCCTGACAGTCCTAAAAAGCACTAGGAGATAAACTATGTTGTCCAACCTTTCATTATGAATCCTCCAGAATCTAAACCAACTCACGATTCATATCAAGAAAGATAAAGCATAAAACACCAGAAAATTATAATGGGTAAATACCTTTCACAATGACACCACTATCGAGTAGACCAAGAAGAAAAAAGAAACATGTTCATCCAGGATATACAAGCCATCATGGTTAACCTAAGAGCATTCTCATTCAAGGTCTTGTTGAATTTACATTAAACCAAAGTGCAGGCTTCTCAGACTTTCAGCTGTAATAGCAACATTCACTTAAGAATTCAAGCCTCACCTTTATTCTTCATGCATCCATGAGTATCGACACTTGTCATCTCATGCTAACTCCAAATTGCAACACTGCAATAACCATGAAGTCCTCCAGCATATGACCAATGTACTCAAAGTAAAAAGAAACCTCCAGACCACTATCAAAGTTCCATAACCTAGAACAGGAACTTAACATGACACCATGATCTACACATCTCCAAGGGAGATACCATGCTTCAAGTGAACTGTCCATGGTCTTGAAGACAAAAAAAACATGCCAAAACTCTAATGCACAAGCAAGAGTATACCATGACATAGAGCAAAAAACTCTAAACCAACATCACCTGTCAAGCACCACTAGCAACTCAGCCAAAGACTACCAGGGTCCTTCATGGCTCCAAAGTGCTGCACATCTTCAAATAGTGAACATGCAGATGCGAATTCTACAACACCAAAAAAGACACCAATCATTGCTAAAGCTCCCATTGAAATGTGACATTGAGCTTTCCAAGCACCATGACTGACCACACCATCACTATCAAAAGCTTACACTAAGCCAATTTATCCAACTCTCCATGACATCATGATCCACATACTTTAGGTCCCCATCACTGACTATTCAGGTACTCAAACACCATTCCTCCTCTCATCTCAAAACAACTACACCAATTCACAAGTGACAATAGACAAGGTTAGCTAATAGATCTGCACACCACGGTTACACCCTCATGGATATAGAAATTCCACTTTTGAGTTGTCTCACAACAAGCATGTAGGTAAGGATAGCCTAAAATATTGCACAACTTGTGGATGCAACCAAAAGTAAACCTATAAATCTATCATTGCACTGGAAACTGCAAAACTGAGATAATCAAAGAGAAGTGCCAAAGCAGACAATCATGACTCAAACACCAGATCAGCAACAGATCTGATTTGCTAGTCACGTCCACAACCCAAGCACCAAAGTCTAGAAAACCATCAAAGCATACCACAAGAATGCTGAAAGAGAAACATACCAACACTCCCATGTAGAGAAGACAACACTCCTCAAAACCAGTCGAACCCCAGAAACTAGGATCTAGAAAGATAACAAACAACAGTTCCACAAAACACAAGTTTTCCTTGACCGTGCTAAACCTACAAAAAACCACAGTGTTTCCAAAACACCCACGCACCTCCATATTCACTACTCATCTGGACAACTCAGGAGTCTACACACAACCATCATAGTAAACCAGAACAATGAAAGAACAAGAGAATGCACCGTAGACTTTTTAGGAAAATCTACACAAAACCCTCAGAGCCAAAGACATGGATCTGAACCATGCAAGTGTAAGAAAGAGGCACACAACAATAACATTTCCATTTCAGACCAGTTCCAATGCCACAGTCATGCACAAGCACAAGGAAGAGCTAGGCTATCCAGAAGTTGCAGACCACCAAGGTCACCTCATAGCCTCCATGCAATCAGAGCACCAAAGAAAATGCCTTCAGTGCTAAGTGAGAAACACCTAGCACAAGCACAACATTCCATAGCTGAACAACGACACAAGCTAGTCCATACCATCAAGGAGCCTCTCACATAGACACCCAGTATGAACATCACACTTTGCTGCAACACAACCATGAGCACATCTCATGCCCTTTGCATTAGGAACAATGTTACCAGTCAGGAGCTTCAGATCATTTTGCCACAACATGACCCACTCCATACTTTTCCAGCGTCTTTCAAACTGTATGTTGAATCAATGAAGCACACACTTCCAATCACCAAAGGACCAATCACCAACCGATTTTTCCAGAATTCCTCAAGCTTGGTAGGCTAAGAAATCACCACAAGAGAAAACCCAGAACTTTAGCAACCAGGAGAAGGCTCTGATACCACTATTGGTATCATCGAGCCATGACCTCCCTTAAACATGCTCTGATACCACTTTTTGGTATCACGAGCAACAAGCTACCAGCTCTGATACCACTTGTCGGGGATATAGATTCTGGCTATCATCAAGATAGACATCTAAGACAGTAGTGCCTTAGTGATTTCAATTCAAAATCACAACAAAGACACAACCAACTATGCTATAAAGTGGAAACAAGTACAGTTGATCCCCCATTGATCCTTGGAGAGAAGTGAATGCAACAAGAAATAGATTCAACATAAATAGATACCATAAAAGACTAAAAGAAGACACATAGATATACGTGGGGAAAACCCTTTTAGGTAAAAACCCCACACTCCAAAATTTTGAGCCATTGTATTATTCAGCAACAAAAACCAGTTACAATACAATATTAGGCTCAAAGCCAATATAGGAGTTACATCTTGTTCTACTGGAGAAATAACTGGTAACCGCAAGATCCCTCTCAGCTCCTTAGATGACTGTCACAACCAGCCTCATAGCCAGCCCAGTCATTCAGCCTCCAATGATTCCCATGCCCAGATCTAAGAGATAGAGTGTTCATAGTTACATTTCCTAAGCAAATTGCTCGAACACACTCTCCATCTCTCATCAAAACTCTTCACACCTTCAGCTCTCCAACCTGCAAGTTGAACATCTGCAATCTCGCATCATGCATCATGCATTATGCTTGCAGCCCCATGCTCAGGCATTCACATACCCGCGCATCCTGCTCGCAGTCTCATGGTCGCGCATTCAGCTTGCACATCTCACACTTGCTCTGCAACCCACGACTCTTGTAGACTCATCGAAATCCAATCTTGGCTTATGAGAAAAAGCACATCTCTCATCCATATGTAACCGACTCAAAAGAGTCAAACACAATAATGAAGTCCATCCGCAAATCACGCATCTGGTCAGATCTGACAGATCTCCCTGTAATGAGCTACCCAGGCATTCAATGCCATTCCAAAAACGGGTTCAGCTTCGCCAACCTTCATTGAAAAAACATGTAGCACAACAAGTTAGGTAACCATCCAATCACTATTCAACCAAGTGCCACGCGTCCAAGACCCATCAGCAATCGTAGCTGATAGAGCAACCAAAACGATCAAACAGACATCAGGCGCATCCAGGACTTCAAGTCAATTCTAACACTGCTGGAGTCAGAGTCAAAATAGGAGTCGAAATAGGACTCCACCGAAAATACACACTGTCGGAGTTAGAGTCGGAGTCGGGAGCGAAACTGGAGTCGAAACATGACTCCACCGAAATTAGAGGTTTAGGAACCAATTCGGTTTCGTGTCCACCCACGGCAAAAGAGAACACATCAAAAACAGTATGACCGGGTAAAGTCAACCTGGGGTCAAACCAAGATGGGGGCACAAAAGATCAGAGTCGGAGTCGAACCCGGAACAGGAACAAAAGCAAGACTTTACCAAAATTCCAAGATCAGGAACCAATCTGGTTCTGGTTCGGCCTGCGCCAACTGCAAGAAACAACAATCCAGAACCAGGACAAGGCAGAGGAAAACACCCCGAGGAGAATCCAAACATCCAAAGGAACCAGATCACAAAAGCAGGAGTCAGACTCGGAGTCAGAACAGAAATTGAAATAGGAACCTAGCAAACGGATATTGCCAACTTCCAAAACTGGTTCTGCCTCTGCCAGAACCAAGCAAAGAGAAAAAGACTATCGAAGCTGGGTCCAAACCTGGAACATGATAAAAGGAACAATGCCAACATCCAATCCGGTTCCACCTCCGCCAGAACAAAACTTCGAAGATCCAAGAAAGCGGGGAGCGGAGCTGGAGATGGAATGGGAACAAACTCAAAACAAGGCAAATGGAACAATGCCAAGTTCCAACCTGGTTCCGCCTCCGCCAGAACAAAAGACTTTGCCAAGGCAAACAAGAGAATTTGCCTAAGTCTTCAAAGGGGTTAACCAAAAAGTTGAGGCATAATTCCCAACAGACACATCTACCTAACTGGTAAGATGGCTCTCCCTTCGATGAAGAGATTGGTCTGGTAACCCTCATAATAACAAACTTCACAAACATGGTGTTATGTTGTACATAACTAGAACTACCATACAGTGGATACCCACCTATGTGCATCACATTCCTAGCCTAGTTATGCACACCTAATTCATAAAAAATAGACAAGTGTAATCAATGGTTGCTTACACTACTTTGGCCAAATATTTGATAGTTACATATGAAACTCACTTCCTAAGAAATGGAGTCTCACTTCTATGAAATGGTAGTCGTATGTTCACCCACCCCTTAGATTAATTTGGTAATTGACCACACATAATATTTTCAAACTATACTTAACATAATTCCAACCCATAAGGTGATGTACATTTAAGTGATCTAACTGACCAAATAGGTTACTCTCATCTATGGATTATCCTAACCCCAGGAACATCCAAATTAATCAAACATGTACATATAGCATTGCAAACTGACATCTTCAATATAATATTATTTCTCATATTTTATAATACATGTAAGCATACTTATGGTCTATGACAACCTAGGTATCATACTAATACTCTATGATTATCCTATTTATCAAACACAACCACATAATTCCAATATAAGCAATGTGTGTGTGTGTCTGTTAACCAATAAGGTTTCACCAAAGGTAATGATAGCTCACAAAAATAATCAAAGTTCATGCAATCAAGCGCAACATAACATATAATCATCTTTTCCTCAAACACTTGCATTCATAAACAAATATGATATAAACATAAAAAGAATAGAGAAGTAAAAACAGCATGCCTAGAATTATAGCTCCTAATGAAGAAAATTCCTTCTAAGATTAATTCCCATAGTCATGATTGTTGCTCCTTCTATGATCAACCTATCTCCAATCCTAGCCTCTTTCCAATCTCTTAAAACTCTCAACAAATTACAAACTCTCAAAGTAATCCCTCTTTTCTCACTAATGCACTCAACATTGATTTGCATAGAAAAACTACAACAACGAACTCCAAAAAGAATGAATGAAAGGAATGAATGCCAAAAGGTTAAGAGGTTGACTCTATTTATACTAAGATTGAGAAACTTATTACTATAATCTGAAGGGAAAAACTGGCATGGATCTAGAGACCCACCAGTGTGGAATACATTCCCTTAACACTAATACAACAGAGGAGAAAAGCATAAACTAGTTTCAATAGCTTTCTAAAACTATTTGAGATGAATACAACATGTAAAATAGAGAACACAAAAATTGATCATTCATAGATGACACAAGATATATGTGGGAAAACCTTTTCAAGTAAAAAACCCACCACACAAAGTCCAAACAATTTG
The DNA here is from genome assembly GCA_007115665.2 of Sequoiadendron giganteum. Classification (NCBI taxonomy): domain Eukaryota; kingdom Viridiplantae; phylum Streptophyta; class Pinopsida; order Cupressales; family Cupressaceae; genus Sequoiadendron; species Sequoiadendron giganteum. The sequence goes on from CM021107.1 coordinate 41,324,774, forward strand.
TATTACAGTAATAGAATAGTTACATAAAAAAATTGCAGTCTTCTCTGATCAGCTCATAGTAGCACACTTTGAATTCTACTCACTATTGCAATGTTGATCAGCAAATAGATCAAAATCTCACCCATCTCTACAATTACGTACTCGACTTACTTAAGTCATACATTGCATTTAATTTTTTCAACCAAGTGCCGATTAATTGGTACAAACATGTCTGATTCAAATGCCCAAAAGATCTGCCCTTACTGATCTTCATTCATCGAGCCAACAAGGCATTAATGCCATCACCCAAATCGAGTTTTGTTTCGTGACCCTGAGTTGACTTGCACCTATTGCGATTACTATTTTGGTTTCCATCCAATCAACATTAAGACACTAAGCCACATGTCCACATTCCATTTGCTAATCGCTTCTGCCACCGAGTCCAACTCGATCAAAATAGTCAACAAGCTCAACCTAGCTCTCCATAGTCCTTACCATGCTACTGCAGACCCCATCCTACTAGCTCACGGTAAGGCAGTAAGACATCCGAGCTCTGTCGCTCATTTTACCATGCTACCACTGCCGGCTCCAAGACTCACCACGGTATAGCGGTAGCCGGCTTGGCTGACCACTGGCGGTCTTAGCGCAACCACCACAGTCAGCCTCTTGGTTGGCCGCGATATGGTGGTAATCACCTGCCAGGCTGCTAGCGGCCTTACCGCGGCCATCACAGTCAACCTCTTGGTTAACCATGACATGGTAGTAACCTCTAGCTAGGCCGTACATGGCATTACTATAGTATGGAGGTAACCACTAGCCAGGTCGTTGGCGATCTTACCGTGACCACCACAGTTAGCCTCTTGGCTAGCTGCGGTATGGCAATAACCACCAACTAGGCCATTAGTTGCCTTATCGTGACCACTAAGGTCAGCCTCTTGGTTGGCCACGATGTGGTAGTAACCGTCAGCCAGGCCGCTCATGATCTTACCGCGGCCACCGCGATTAGCCTCTTGGCTGGCCACGGTATGGTGGTAACCACTAGAACTGTCACAGCTAGAGCTAGACAAAGTTGCCACGGTAAAGCGATAAAGGCCGAAATGAGAACAATTTAATGCCAAGGGAGAAAGGAGGGGCTAAATGACTAGAAATTGAGACATAGATTCTCAACAAGCTCCCACTTGGCGAACATTTCCAGCGACCCCATTGCAACAAAAATCACTATCTGTCATAGGCCTCAAGGCCCATCGATTCTGCACACCATCTAAACTTGTCTGTGCTAACCGACTTTTTCAAAACATCTGCAACATTCTCCAAAGTATCCACTTTTTCTAGACTGACCTTGACATCTTCAACCATATCCCTTATGAAATGATATTGCACATCAATGTGCTTGGTCCTAGCGTGAAAGGTTGGATTCTTTGCCAAACAAATGGCACTTTGATTGTCATAGTAGATTGAAATCTGCCCAACATTGAATCTGATGTCTGAACACAAATGGTTTAACCAAACCACTTCCTTGCAGGCATGAGTGGCAACCATGTACTCTACTTCAATTGTGGATAAACCAACTATAGTCTTTCGCCTGCTCATCCAACTGATAGCTCCACCATTAAGCATGAAAGTGTATCCACTGGAGGATCGCTTGCTATCTATGTCCCCTACCCAATCTGAATCAATATAACTTTGGATACTAAGATATTTTTGTGATGCAACCATACTTCCATGGTAACACAATGCATAATTTGAAGTCCCCTTCAAATACCTCAAAACTCTCTTCACAACATCCCAATGTGATCTTCCCAGATTTTCCATAAATCGGCTAAGAACTCCCACTGCTTGAGAAATATCTGGTCTTGTAAAGACCATAGCATACATCAAGCTGCCAACAACACTTCCATAAGGCACACTAGTCATGTCATCCATCTCTGTAGTAGACTTTGGACAGTCTTCAATGGACAACTTAGTTCCATGCATGACTGGAACAACAAGCTGCTTGCAGTCATCCATGCTAAACCTCTCTAGAACTGTCTTCACATACTTACTCTGACTGACCCAAAGTTTTCTACTTGTTTTGTCCCTAGTAATCTCCATTCCAAAAATGTACCTAGCTACACCAAGATATTTCATCTCAAACTTTGTAGACAACTGAGATTTAAGATCATAAATCATAGTCTTGCTATTTCCAATGAATAACATATCATCCACATATAGGGTAATAACAAGCACACAATCATTCTTAGATTTGTAATAAATGCAGTGATCAGATTTTCATCTCACAAATCCAATTGACAACACAAACGTGTAAAATTTTTGGCACCACATTCTAGGAGATTGTTTTAAACCATAGAGAGATTTATTTAATTTGCAAACCAGATTTTGTTTACCTCTTTCAACAAAATGCTCAGGCTGGGACATGTAGATTTCTTCTTCCATCTCACCATGGAGAAAATTTGTCTTCACATCCATCTGCTCAATTTCAAAATCATACACAACTGCTAAAGACAATAGAAATCTGATGGATGTCAGCATTGCTATAGGGGAAAAAATCACTCCATAATCTATTCCCTCAATTTGAGAAAAACCCTTTGCAAGCAACCTAGCCTTATACTTCTCAACACTACCATCAAGACCTGTCTTCCTTTTGAATAACCACTTGCAACCAATAGGCTTTTGCCCTTTTGGTAGTGGTACCAAGTTCCAAGTATCATTCTTTTTCAAAGAATCCATTTCTTCATACATGGCTTCTAGCCAAGACTTTGAATCAACCATGCTAATTGCTTCCTTTACAGTCATAGGCTCATCAGTGTTGGTAATTAAAGCATAGGAATAGTTTGAATCTAACATAGAGAAACCATACCTTTCAGGTTGTCTTTTTTCTTGTGTAGACCTTCTTACAGGCTGAGGTTGTCCTTCATGATCATAACTTTAAGAGCTTCTTGAGCTCTTCTCAGTCTCAGGTACACCATGCAACTCTTCCCTTTCTGGAGTTTGGGGAAAGTCAACTGCATCCTTCTTCTTGTCACTTTGATTTGTCCCAAGCTACTGATCACTTACTGAAGGTTTTAGCTCATGAAATATCATGCTTTTGTTGTAAAAAACCTTCTCAGTAACAGGGTTCTAAAGCTTGTATCCTTTCACACCAACTCTATAGCCAACGAGGATACATTTGACAACCTTGTTACCTAATTTAGATCTCTTTTAATTTGGCACATAAACTTATGCCTCACAGCCAAACACATAGACATGCCTCAGAGAGGGCTTCTTACTAGACCATGCTTCCAAAGGCGTCTTGTCAACAAGAGCTGAACAAGGAGGTCTATTTATTAGATATAATGTTGTAGCCACAACCTCAGCCCAGAACTTTTGCTCCAGACCAACACCGCTCAACATACTCCTTTGCTTTTCCATCAGCATCCTATTCAACCTTTTAGCAACTCCATTTTATTGTGGAGTGTAAGGCATTTTCTTGTGCCTTTTAATTCCATGATCAGTGCAATATATCTCAAACTTTACAAAACAAAATTCACCACCATTGTCCATCCTCAAACACTTGATTTTCCTGCCAATCTGATTCTCTACCAAAGATTTAAATTCTTTAAACCGATTGAACACTTTTGATTTACTTTTAATAAAGTATACAAATTCCCTTCTTGAACAATCATCAATAAAAGAAACATAATATCTAGAGTTCGATAATGAAGGAACATTAATTGGACCAAACACATCAGAATGAACAATATCTAGTATACCAGAAGATTTGTGGTGCAGGAGCACTTATTTGATTTCTTGCCTCCATGAGGCCATTTGTAAATAGTTTCTCTATTTTATGTATTGGGTATTATAATAAGGTTTATCAAACCATTTTATAGGTGTTTGAGTCTTAGGAAGTAATATTTGAAGTCATTTGTCAAATAATGTTTAAAGTTGTTCCATATTGTAAAAATTGTAAAAGTTGCTCAAGAAAGTTGTCAAGCAACTTGTCAAAAGTGTCATTAAGGTGTTTTGTCAACAAACTAACTAAAAGGTGATTTAAAATAGTTGTTTTTGGTTTTAAATTTATAATTACACCCTCCAAAACTCAAATTGGAGAGGTTGGAGACATTATTTGTGAAGTTTGATGAATGGCAATCTCAAGTTTGTGTGCATTTTCTGATTTTACATTGTTTCCAGGTTGAAGTTGTGGTTTGTACGGCCTATTATTCACTCAAATAATGGATTATTATATATGTATGGAAAGATCTCCATTTATAGTTTCCAATTCTTTTTTCTCATTCAATTTTATTGAGTTTTGTGGGAGATATGATTATTTTGGTGAGACTGCCTATTGTAACAATATTGTGCAGAATTTACAGTCTGAAAGAATGTGATGGTACGGATTTTAAAGTATATATTTTGGGTCTAAAACCAATATTATGTTGTTCCTATATGAATCTACTTTCATTTGATTCAATTTTCATCAAATTTCATTAATATTTGAATAAGTTATGATCATTTTAGTGAGGGCAGGTTTGAACCCTATCTAGGGTTTGCAGTTTTGGAAAAAAATGAAATAATTTCTTTTGGGCTACCATGGTTATGTTTCCAATGTGACATAGAATGAATAATAGAATGTGTTATACAAACATTTATTTGGATTAATTTTGAAGGATTGTGGGATATGTTGTTGAATCCTCCTAACTCTGCATCAGATTGGTATCAGAGCTCAGCAAAAAGTCTGGGCTGAGAAAGAAATTGGTTTTGGTATTGTGGTTTTGTAGTTGTGTTTTGGTTGGTTGCAGGTTATGTGAGAACCTGATTGCTGCCATTGAGAAGGCAGAGAGAAAAGTGAGTTGTGAGCAAGGAGATACTTGCTGAGACCATCTAGAAAAAATGGAGAACTTGAGAAGGCATTTGCATGCAGAGGAGGAGAGAAAGAAGAGAAAAAGACAAGCAAAGATGGATAGGGAAATTGCTGAGTTGAAGCAAGAAATGAAGAGGTTGGATAAAGAGTTCCAAGAATCTAAGAAGAGGATAGAACAAATGATGAGACAAGAGAAAAGTTGGAATTTGAAATTGAAAAGGAAGATGGTTTGGCCTATAAAGAAGATTTTGAAAAGAAGAAGAAATGAGAAGATGAAAGAGGAAGAAGAAGCATATGAAGATGCACATGAAGAATTCCTAGATGAAGACAAAGATGTTCCTAAGCATGAATATGAAGAATTTAAAGTTGTTGCAGAAATTAAAAGGCAAGAAGGTGAATGTATCATTGAGATAAGAAACTTGATTTCAGGACTTGAAGAGGTTGATTTGATTAAGGGAATGATCATGGATGAATTGGTCATAGAGGTTTGCAAAGGATTGATGAATGATGGAGGTATTATGGTAGAAAGTTTGTTTCATTTCATTATGTTACTAATGCTTTGGACAAAGAATAATTTTCAGGTTGAAAAGAAAAAGGAAAAAGTGCAAAGGAATTGGAAGATCAAGAAGAATGCAATTCAAAGGGGCTTGAATTCTTTTGCCCTCGGGAGTTTGGTGCAAGAGCACTTATTTGATTTCTTGCCTCCATGAGGCCATTTGTAAATAGTTTCTCTATTTTATGTATTGGGTATTATAATAAGGTTTATAAAACCATTTTATAGGTGTTTGAGTCTTAGGAAGTAATATTTGAAGTCATTTGTCAAATAATGTTTAAAGTTGTTCCATATTGTAAAAATTGTAAAAGTTGCTCAAGAAAGTTGTCAAGCAACTTGTCAAAAGTGTCATTAAGGTGTTTTGTCAACAAACTAACTAAAAGGTGATTTAAAATAGTTGATTTTTGTTGTAAATTTATAATTACACCCTCCAAAACTCGAATTGGAGAGGTTGGAGACATTATTTGTGAAGTTTGATGAATGGCAACCTCAAGTTTGTGTGCATTTTCTGATTTTACATTGTTTTCAGGTTGAAGTTGTGGTTTGTACGGCCTGTTATGCACTTAAATAATAGATTATTATATATGGATGGAAAGATCTCCATTTCTAGTTTCCAATTATTTTTGTCTCATTCAATTTTATTGAGTTTTGTGGGAGATATGATTATTTTGGTGAGACTGCCTATTTTAACAATATTGTGCAGAATTTACAGTCTGAAAGAATACGATGGTACGGATTTTAAAGTATATATTTTGGGTTTGAAACCAATTTTATGTTGTTCCTATATGAATCTACTTTCATTTTCTTCAAGTCTCATCAAATTTCATTAATATTTGAATAAGTTATGATCATTTTAGTGAGGGCAGGTTTGAACCCTGTCTAGGGTTTGCAGTTTTGGAAAAAAATGAAATAATTTCTTTTGGGCTACCATGGTTATGTTTCCAATGTGACATAGAATGAATAATAGAATGTGTTATACAAACATTGATTTGGATTAATTTTGAAGGATTGTGGGATATGTTGTTGAATCCTCCTAACTCTGCATCAATTTGTGAGGACTAGAATAAAAAGAAACACGGTGTTGTTTTCCATAGATGCAATGTTCGCAAAAATTGAACTCAAGGTTACAGTCATCAAGCCCTTCGACAAGATTTTTATTCTTTAAGGTTTTTCAACCTTTCTCATCAATGTGACCAAGTCTATGATGTCATAGCATAGTCTTCTCAGCTAAGATTTTTACCTCCATAGCATTTGCAGCCAGAGAAGTATCTTCATCTTTCAATACAAGTGCAACATTACATGACTTTATAGAGGCACTGTTGCAAAGAATAGGTCATGCATCCAGCTTCTACAGAGTGCTAGTATGAACACCCTTAGCCAGCACCATTTCACCTCTAGCCATTTTACATACCTTACTTGAAAAGGAACTTCTACATCAGCATCATTTAACTTACTAACAAAAAGAATATTTCGAGCCAGACCTGGTATGTGAAGTACGGCTCCAATACCTCTGAATCTCCCATCAAGAAACTGAATTCTAACTCTCCCTCTGCCAACTATCTCCAATGTTGAATCACTTTCCAAGTATACCTTTCCATCTTCATACTTTTCATATTTATATAACCATTCTCTATTGGACGTCATGTGAAAACAGGCACCTAAGTCAACCAACCAGACATCATTTGATTCCTTAGTTGTCAAGGCTGTTGCAATGAAGGAATCTGCATCACTTTGAAAAGATTCATTGTCAGAAGCATTCTTCTTCTTCTTCTCCTTGCAGTCCTTCTTGATATGACCAAGTTGCCCATAGTTCCAGCACCTCACCTTGAAATTTTTAATAGGAGACTTTGATCTCCCTGCAGATTTGGATTTCGACTTCTTGTTCTTCTTCTTTCCTTTCTCCTTTGGTCTACCTCGAACAATAAGAGCCTCTTTGGCCATCTCTAAATACTTCCTCTACATCTCTTCAGTTAGCAATGAGGCAACAACGTCTTCCATCTTGAAAGCAACAATGGTGCTTCCAATGGCCATTGCAAGATGGTCCCAACTATTAGGTATCGAACACAATAGGAGCATGCAACGATCCTCCTCAATCTTTACACCTATAGATGCCAGCTGAGTAACACTCATGTTAAACGAGTTCAGATGGTCTGCAACAAATGCACCTTCATCCATCTTCAAGGAGTACATCTTTTTCCTCAATAATAACTTATTTACTATAGACTTTCCCTGATAAATGTCACCAAGCTACTTCCATAATGATGTTGCAGACTGCTCCTTGTGGACGTTCAAGAGAACAAAATCAACAAGACTCGGTCTTATCAAACCTCTTGCTTTTCTATTAGCAAGATCCCAAGCTTCTTGCATTGTACTTTGTGGCTTAGTTCCAGACACTGCAATCTAGAGGTCTCTACCCACAAGCAAGTCTTCTATCTTGAGTTTCCATAACTCAAATTTATTGCCATTGAATTTTTCAATGTCTACTCTACAATATGTACTCGCCATCTCAAACAGAAACAAGTTTCAACAACGCAAGACTCCCACTGAAACAGTATTAGCACAAAAAGCTAATCTTTCCTACAAGGATAACACACTAGCCAAGCTCTGATACCAATTGAAGGAAAAAATTGACATGGATCTAGAGACCCATCAGTGCAAAATATTCCCTTAACACTAATACAACATAGGAGAAAAGCATAAACCAGTTTCAATATCTTTCTAAAACTACTTGAGATGAATACAACATGTAAAATAGAAAACACAAAAATTGAGTGTTCACAGATGACACAAGATATACATGGGAAAACCTTTTCAGGTAAAAAACCCACCACACAAAGTCCAGAGAATTTGTATTACAGTAACAGAATAGTTACATAAAAAAATTATAGTCTTCTCTGATCAGCTCAAAACAACACACTCTGAATTCTACTCACTGTTGCAATGTTCATCAACATACAGATCAAAATCTCACCCATCTCTACAATTACGTACTCAACTTACTTAAGTCATACATTGCATTTAATTTTTTCAACCAAGTGTCAACTAACTGGTACAAACATGTCTGATTCAAATGCCCAAAATATCTTCCCATATCGATCTTCATTCATCAAACCACCTGTTAGAACTGAAAATTTCCATCTAAAGCCCTATAATTTTCTTGTTTGAATCTTAATTTTCCATCATTATCCTAAGGAATTTTTATTTATTTATACCTATTTTTAACTATCCTTCCATCATAAATCATTCTTTCCATTTATATATGTTTAATATCCTTACCGCTTCCTTAAAATTCACATTCTATGTCGCTTATCACTTTACCATGGCCTCCCACAAAGGGGCTAGCGGTATGGTGGTAGCGGTTAGCAGGCAGCATAAAGCAACTACCGTGGTACTACTGGTAGTTAAGCCAATGACCGTGGTAGGGTGGTAAATGGTCTTGTGGTTGAAAACAAACAGTCACTAGGTTTGCAAGCGGCGACAATGACGGTCGCGGTGAGATGACTGATAAAGGTACCAATGAAACGACAGTATGGTAAGCGGTTAGTAGTTACCGCTATACTGCACACAGTCAAAACAAAGACTGCGGTGACTGTGGTAATAGTTAGCAAAGCAGCGAGGATGACGGTTAGCGGCCACTGCAGTACCGTGTGTAGCAAAGACATAGACCACAGTAAGACGATAAGAATGGAAGGTGAGTGGTAGTCAAATACCACGATACCGTGAGTAAGAAAGTCAAAGACTACGGTAGCATGGTAAATATAAAGATAACGGTGATCGGTGATAATAATGAAGACCGTTGAAAAAGTCAAAGTACCACCATACCGTAGGATACGAATAGCATGACCGCGGTAGAGTGGTAAAGATGTTAAAAGCCATGGGAAGCGAAATTTAAAGGGCGGGAAAAGATATAAAGTGAAATTACAAGCCCGACTATAGTTTAAAAAGATTAATTTGCCGACAGAGTAGTTAATTAAAATGTTTTATTTAAACTATGAAAAATATAAATGACCACAACCAAAAAATGAAGGGTCATGACCCTTGATCTGTAATGTATAAATTTTTATTAAAATAGTAGCAGAAAGAGCAGGAGATAATAGAAGAAAAATAGGAAAATTGTTGTAAGTATTTTTAGAATGATATTCAAGGAGACCATGATGCATGTATAAATTTTGAAGGATCGGGTGAATAAAATCTAATGTTGTGGCACTATTCTGGTATCAATTATTTGTTGAAATTAATTGAAATATTATCAAGTTGTCTCCAAGGTTGATGTTTCTTTATTATTTAAATTGACATATCAAGTATATTCTCAGTTTATCAATACACATTTGTTGTATTTGTGTGATGTGATTGGTTGGTTCTTTCAAGCAAAGATTAATTCCTTCAATTCATTCACAGTAATCTAGAAATTATCATTTGGATCGTTAAGAAGAGTTTGATAATTACATCCTTGCATGTTTATACAAGTTATAGACAAAAAACCATATGCCAAATAATTAGAATCCCTGCCAAATAGAAACCATTCTTTTAAAGCTTTTATTCGACTCTGTTTTACCCAACAAGGCACTGGTCTCCCCTATTTAGATTACATTAGATCTATCTATTCCATTTGACATCTTTTTTATTAGATATATTAACTCATACCTTATATAATTCACACCAAGTTAGGATAATTTTCTATCCACTATCAAATTGCCATTTGTGGATAGTTAGATCAAGTTGGAGAAGTAAAATTTAAAATCTGTGTCACTCATATAGGTGCACCCGCCTAGGTTTAGCAAAGCCTTAAGAGTAGAGGGTTCAACCATACAGGTTGACCTTGTTAGTTGACCAACAACATATTGAGAGTTTGGTAGCCTCTCATGGTTCATTGAAACCAACGTTTTTGAGACCCAACAAATTGGCGACTCTATTGGGGAAAAACTAGAAGAATTGTTTGGTAATAGATAGCTTTTTTGTATAAAGTCATTATAGAAAACCATAACTGAAATTTGAAAGAAATTGACTCTGCTGGGTAAGATAACTTCAAAATCTTTTCTCACTTTTAGAAAAAGTGGGTGGCAAATCAGAATGAATAAAAATATTGACACTGACACAATAAGATACAAGTCAGAAAGGAATCAACCTAGAGTTTAGACTATCAAAGTTACTCACAACATGCAAGGAAGAAGATCTTTGTACAGAGATGATGGTCCTAAGGATAAAGGAAAGTCAAATTACAAAAGCAATTCAGGCAAGAAAGTATTCAATGACTTGGATGCAATGACTAGAAACAAAGCATTCAAATTATTTCTAGAAACATACAATTCATATGATACACTTGAAAATGAAGAAAGCCCACCTAAAGAACTTCACACTCCTAAAGGGAAGAGATATCATTCCCACCAAATAGACCTTAAGAAAGATGTTGAGCACATAGTTGAATTTGAAGCTAGAAAGAGGAGAGAGTTTGAACGCGAGCAAGGACTTGAGTATGATGAAACATTTGAGGAAAATCATGAAATCATGGCACAAGATGAGGAAGATCCGCAGTTGGAACAAATGGAGAAAAATGTAGAAATATTAAGGGTAGAGTATGAGCAACAAATCCAAGCTATAGAAATAAGAAGAATGAAGTTACACAAAGCTCAAATCAGAACACCAATGGCTAATTCACCCAAATATACTTCTCCTCATAATAGGAAGCCATCAAATTCCCCACAAGCCCACCAAAATCCACCAAGGAATTATAATAGAAACACAAATGCTCCACCACAACACCAAAATATTCAACCACCTCCTTATCAGTAGCATATACCCCCACAAGGCCCACAATATATGGCAAATCACAACCCACTTTACCAACACCAGCATTTTCAAAATCCCCCCCCACAATGCACGACTATGATTAGACAATTCGATTTTGCTGGGTTTCAAATCTATCCTTACTCCCTAGACAACAATTGGAGGAACTTGGTCCCTAAATTCATAGGAAGTAATGCAATTACAGTTGAGGAACATCTGAGAAATTTTAAAACAGTCATTTAGGACTTGGATATGCAGTATGAGGATGTATGGATGAGATTATTTATGATGTCATTGATTGAGGATACCAGGGAGTGGTTTAATAGTCTACCGAGTGCATCCATTTATTCCATTCAAGTATTTTATGATCTGTTTCTTCAACAATATGGAAATCAGTGTGCATCAGACTTTTCCCTACATGAGTTAGTGAATATCCAAAAATTTCAAAATGAGTCGACCTTTGATTTTAACCAGAGGTTTATTAAATTACCTAATAAAACACCTCAAACTTCCAAATTGACTGATACTGCTGCATTGATGGTCTATTTGAAGGGTTTCGATCCTAAGATAGGATATGAACTAAGAAATAGAGATCCTAGGAATCTAGCTAAGGCCCAAAAGATAGCCTTAACTATAGAAAATAATAGAAAATTTCCAGGGATGTTTTCTAAAAGAGAAAATCCTAGAATTCCCCAATATGTTCCCCCAAACAGGCAAGAGAACACATATAGAAATGAGAGACCGAGGTTGCATGACATGCCTTATAATACCAATTGGAAAGATGGGAAACCAATGGATGAGAGACCTAGAAACAAAGAGACGCCTGATCCATTAAAAAGAAAAGGGGCATACATGGTAGATAAAAGTCCCTGTGTTCAGTCTACAATGCACCACATTCCCCTAAACATTGTGTAACAACTCAGTCAGTAACAAAGGAAGATATACCAGAAAATGATGGTGGTGAAGACCAGAATGTATATCTAACATCCCACATTCTTAACCCTTTGGAACAGGAATATGCATCTTCAGAAGATGAAGGATATGAATATAATGTGGACCACCAAAAATAAAATGTTCACATGGCAGAGCAACATGTTTTCTCTGACCATGAGAAAGTGAAAGCGATCAAGACCCCCCTGTTGCATCAAACCAGACTGACAAATATAATATAAGAAGACCTAGTGAAGAGGAGATTAAAATATTGACAACTACATTAGTAGAGGATGCCAGAAACAAATATCATTTGAGAAACATAATAGTAAATAAAGATGAAGGTGTCCCAAAAGGGATATTCATAAAAAATAAAATGGCATCAGATGAGATATCAAAAGGGACTAATAATAAATCAGACAGTAGAGAACAAAAAGGACCCCCCAAGGAGGAAAGCAAGAAACTTCCCATTGAAAAGTGAAAACTAGATCAAACATCAAAACTAGAGAAAGAAGAAAACAAGGGAGAATGCACTGAATCTAAAAGGGCAATCAAAGCCGAAGGTACATCTTTTGATTTTATACAAGCTTTCTCTCAATTGAAAATTTCTGTGCCCTTGATTGAAACAATGAAAATCAAAGAATATAGGGAAAGTACCATACATTTAATTTCTAATGGAAATCAAAGCACTGGGAACAAAGAGGTCTTAGAGATAAATAATAAAAGGAAAGAGGTAAAAATTCCAGAAGCTTGCCTGATGAACACACCACAAATTGACCCATTTTTCACCACTTTACTCATAAGCGACAAAATAGTAAGAAATTGCATGATAGACTCAGGTGCTTCTATGAATATCATGCCAGTAGGGGTAATGAAGCAACTTGGTTTATGGGTAGATGTGGAGAGAGGTAAATGTTACGCTATGGATAGCAGGCCTGTCCCAGTTGTGGGAATCATGAAAAATGTGGAAGTTAGGTTGGCAACTTACCCACAATCCTCTTACATTATTGACATAACTGTAATTGACACACCACCTCACTTTGGGATGCTTCTATCAAGATAGTGGACTGTTGCAGTAGGAGGCAATGTACAATCTGACTTATCATATTCCACCATACCAGTAAATGGAGAAGAAGTGAAATTGTATAGAGAACCTAGAATGAATCAAATTGTTGAATATGCTTCTCAAGAACCACTGAATTGATTCTGTGATGTTGATTTGGGAAGTTTTAGAGTGGAACTATCTCAGCCTGAGTTGGAGAGCAAAGATCCAATTGATCAAAAAAAAATTGAAAATCAACAAGGAATATGGAAAATTTACTTTGATGGAGCTTGCAGCCAAGAGGGAAATGGAGCTAGTATAGTTTTTATATCTCCTGATGGTTCAACTTATAAATATTCATTTATGTTAGCATTTGAATGTATAAACAATGTAGCAGAATACGAGGCTTTATTGACTGGATTGAATTTAGCAGTAAAACACAAGATCAAAGTCTTGACAGTTTTTAGAGATTCGGAACTAGTTGTATCTCATATTAGATCAAAATATATAGCAAAAAATAGAAATGCAATATGGGATACAATTGAACTATTTGATGCCTTTTCCATTGATTGGGTAGACAGGTCAAAAAACATAATGGCAGATTTCTTGGCAAATGTAGCACTAAAAAAAGATGATATCACATTAACAGAAGTTTCCCAAGTGGAATTCAAAGCAAGACCTGCAATACCTGACAATGTATATAGTTGGAAAGTTCTTAATGATGACACTGATCTCTTAAATTTCCTTCAATGTATAGACCAGTATGAGGCTCAAGAAATTGATTTCAATGCCTTTGTAGAAGAGAAAAATGGAGAAGAAATAGTGTTTGGAAAGAAGGTCTTGCAACTCAAAACTAATAAGCTTCCCAAGGGGTTGGTAGCTTTGGAAAGAGTATACAATGGAAGTGATCGATCCCTTATGAAACAAACCATAGTCAGAGGGAAAGATATTGAGGAAATAAACCTAGGGACCGAACTATCACCAAGGAAAGTATACATTGGAAAAAGGATAAGCCCCTGTTCGAAGAATGCTGATTTCATTGTTAAGAAAGTATAAACATGTGTTCACATGGTCTTATGAAGACCTCAAAGCATATAGGGAGGATTTCTTTTAGTATGAAATTCCATTAAAAGCAGATGCAAAGCCATTTAGACAAAAACAAAGGCCCATTAACCCCACTCTGGAGCCAAAAATGCAGGAAGAATTGACCAAGCTTAGAGATGGAGGTATTATCAAACCTGTGAGGCACTCAACATGGGTGTCAAACCTTGTTCCTATTAGAAAGAAGAATGGAGATATAAGACTGTGTGTAGATTTCAAAAATTTGAATCTAGCATCTCTTAAAGATAACTACCCATTGCCTAACATGGAAGCCATTTTGCATAAGGTAACTGGATGTGAGTTGCTATCTATGATGGATGGTTTTTCTGGTTATAACCAGGTTAAGGTCAAGGAATGTGAGCAGTATAAGACAACCTTCACAACCCCATGGGGAACATATGTGTATGTGAGAATGCCTTTTGGTCTTACCAATGCAGGAGCAACATTTCAAAGGGCTATAGACTTAGCATTTTCTGATTTGATCAATGCTATAATGGTGGTGTATTAGGATGACCTCATAGCTTACTCAAAAAGAGCTGAGGATCATATAGGGCACCTTGAAAAAATATTCATTAAGGCTTTAGAATATGGCATGAGTTTGAACCCTAAGAAGTGTCATTTTGTTGTTACAGAGGGGCAGCTCCTAGGAGACATTGTATCAAAAAAGGGAGTTAGGATAGATCCTGAGAGGGTTGAGGCTATAGATAAAGTTCTTGTCCCTAAAAATGTGAAAGCCATCCAGTCATTCTTTGGGCAGATTAATTTTGTTAGGAGATTTGTATCTAACTTTGTTGAGATTGTCAAACCCATATCAAAAATGTTAAAGAAGGGACAAAAGATTGAATGGACCCTAGAAGCATTAGAAGCCTTTGTATCCATTAAAAGGGCCATTAAGGAAGCCCCTGTCCTCAAGTCTCCTGATTTTACAAAACCTTTTCAGATATTTTCATTTGCTTCTCTGCATGCAATAGATGTTGTCATGTTACAAAAAAATAAGGATGGCCATGAGCAACCTGTATCTTTCTTTAGTAAATCTTTACAAGGATCAGAATTGAAGTATGACATAATGGAAAAACAAGCCTTTGCACTAGTAAAGGCCACAAAATCTTTTAGGCCGTATCTTGTTTGAGCCAAAGTAATTGCATATGTTCCTCATGCAGCAGTCAAAGATATCTTAACACAATCATAAGTGATAGGGAAAAGATGTAAGTGGATTAAAAAAATTCAAGAATTTGATATGGAAATACAGATTACTAAATTGATAAGGGGCCAGGGATTGGCCAAATTGATGGCAGAAACAAACATTGAGGCAAATCAAATCTGCAATGTACATGAAGAAAAGAATGCCATTGCAAGCATTGAGCATACACCCTGGTACATGGACATCATGCATTATCTTAGGAACACAAAATTCCCAGAGGGACTCAGTGATAACCAAAAAAGAACTTTAAAACTTTAGGCTTCAAAGTATATATTCATAGAAGGAGACCTGTTCTGGAAAAATAGGGATGGAATGTTGTTGTTATGTTTAGATGAATCACAGGCTAATCATGTCCTAAAAGAAATGCACGAAGGGGTCTATAGAGTACACTATTCAACAAAGACAACTGCACATAAAATCCTCAGGGCAGGTTATTATTGGCCAAAAGTTTTTAATGATTCATTTTCATATGTAAGGAAGTGTGAGGCATGCCAAAAGTTCACAGGGAAAATGAAGTATGAGGGAGCTCTACGACTCAGACCTATGTAGATTGAAGCCCCTTTTCACCAATTGGGAATTGATTTCATTGGAGAAATTCAAGAGAAATCGAGTGGAGGACACAGGCGGATACTCGTGGCCACTAATTACTTCACAAAATGGGTAGAGTCAATCCCAACCAAGCAAGCAACAAGTAAAGTTGTGATCAAATTCTTAATGGATAACATTATTACTAGATTCGGTACAACATTGAGAGTGATTACAGATAATGGCATGTGTTTCAGGTCTAATGAGTTCAAAGAGTTTTGTAAGACATATGTTATCAATGTTTCTTATTCTACCCCATATCATCCACAAGCTAATGGTCAGGCAGAATCTAGTAACCAGAGTCTTTTAAAAATCATAAAAAGGATGCTCAGTAAGAACAAAAGATCTTGGAATTAAAAGTTAAGATTGGCTGTATGGGTAGACATAATTACTATCAAAAAGGCAATTGGGAAATCCCCATATGAATTAGTCTATGGGACACAAGCTAGGATGCCTTTGCAAAATTTACTGCCAATTTACAAATTTATCCTTCAAGAAGATATAGATGTTCCTGAACCAATGGAGGAAAGGATGGAGCAACTTGTAGAAATTGATGAAGTAAGAAGAATAGCTCAAAATCAGAACATGAAATTACAAGCACAAATGAAATACTTGTTTGAAAAAAAAGCAAGAAGTAGAAAATTTGAAAAAGATGATCTAGTATTGATGTGGAACGCTATATGCCAAGAGAAGGGAAAAAATGGAAAATTTAGGGCACTATGGCTAGGACCTTTTGTTATTATTGGAAAGCAAGGAGAGGATTCATACTATTTACAAAATATGAATGGTGAAGAGGAATATTTGCCTGTACATGGGCAGTTTTTGAAGAATTTTTTCTTCTAAAATTCATAGAGGATCAAGGGTTGTCAGTGCATGGATAATCCTGGAATCCCTTATTTGATCTTTTTCCATGTACAGTAGTTTAGGATCATGTTCATCTCCACTTGCTCTCATCATAGTGTTTCGATCTGCTCTACCATAGAATATTGGATCCTTGCAATGATCTCACAATCATTCATCCCCAAATGGATCCACTGTTAGAACTGAAAAATTTACATCTAAAGCCCTATAATTTTCCTATTTGAATCTTAATTTTCCATCATTATCCTAAGGAATTTTTATTTATTTATACCTATTTTTCACTATCCTTCCATTAGAAATCATTCTTTCCATTTATATATGTTTAATATCCTTACCGCTTCCTTATAATTCACATTCTATGTCGCTTACCGCTTTACCGTGGCCTCCCACAAAGGGGCCAGTGGTATGGTGGTAGTGGTTAGTAGGCAACATAAAGCAGCTACCACGGTACCGCTGGCAGTTAAGCCAGTGACTGTGGTAGTGTGGTAAACAATTTGGCGGTTGAAAACAAACAGTCACTAGGTTTGCAAGCGGCGACATTGACGATGGCGGTGAGATGACCGATAAAGGTACCAACAAAATGACAGTATGGTAAGTGGTTAGCAGTTACCACTATACCGTACACAGTCAAAACAAAGACCGCGGTGACCGTGGTAATAGTTAGCGAAGCAGCGAGGATGACGGTTAGCAGCTATCGCAGTACCATGCATAGCAAAGACATAGACCATGGTAAGGTGATAAGAATGGAAGGTGAGTGGCAGTCAAATACTGTGATACCGTGAGTAAGAAAGTCAAAGACTGTGGTAGCACGGTAAATATAAAGATAACGGTGATCGGCGATAATAATGAAGACCGTTGAAAAGTCAAAGTACCGCCATACTACAGGGTATGAATAGCATGACCGCGGTAGAGCAGTAAAGATGTTAAAAGCCATGGGAAGCAAAATTTAAAGGGCAGGAAAAGATATAAAGTGAAATTAAAAGCCCGATTATAGTTTAAAAATATTAATTTTCCAACAGAGCAGTTAATTAAAATATTTTATTTAAACTCTAAAAAATGAAGGGTTGTGACTCTTGATCTATAATGTATAAATATTTGTAAAAATAGTAGTAGAAAGAGCAGGAGATAATAGAAGAAAAATAGGAAAATTGTTGTAAGTATTTTCATAATGATATTCAAGGAGACCATGATGCATGTATAAATTTTGAAGGATCAGATGAATAAAATCTAATGTTGTGGCACTATTCTGGTATCAATTATTTGTTGAAATCAATTGGAATATTATCAAGTTGTCTCCAAGGTTGATGTTTCTTTATTATTTAAATTGACATATCAAGTATATTCTTAGTTTATCAATACACATTTGTTGTATTTGTGTGATGTGATTGGTTGGTTCTTTCAAGCAAATATTAATTCCTTCAAGTCATTCACAGTAGTCTGGAAATTATCATTTGGATCATTAAGAAGAGTTTGATAATTACATCCTTGCATGTTTATACAAGTTATAGACAAAAAAAATATGCCAAATAATTAGAATCCCTGCCAAATAGGAACCATTCTCTTAAAGTTTTTATTCGACTCTATTTTACCCAACAAGGCACTGGTCTCCCCTATTTAGATTACATTAGATCTATCCATTCCATTTGACATCTTTTTTATTAGATATATTAACTCATACCTTATACAATTCACACCAAGTTAGGATCATTTTCTATCCACTATCAAATTGCCATTTGTGGATAGTTAGATCAAGTTGGAGAAGTAAAATTTAAAATCTGTCACTCATATAGGTGCACCCGCCTAGGTCTAGCAAAGCCTTAAGAGTAGAGGGTTCAACCATACAGGTTGGCATTGTTAGTTGAACAACAACGTATTGAGAGTTTGGCAGCCTCTCATGGTTCATTGAAACCAATGTTTTTGAGACCCAACACCACCTAGGCATTAATTCCATCACCCAAATTAGGTTATTTTCACCACCTTGGGTTGACTTGCACCTACTGCAATTACTCTTTTGGTTTCCATCCAATCAACATTCAGACATTGAGCCACATGTCCACATTCCATTCGCTGACTGCTTCTACCACTGAGTCCAAATCGGTCAAAATAGTCAACGAGCTCAATCGAGCTCTCCATAGTCCTTACCGCGCTACAACAGACCCCATCCTACTAGCTTGTGGTAAGGTGGTAAGACATCCGAGTCCATCTGAGCTTTGTCACTCATTTTACCATGCTACCGCTGCCGGCTCCAAGACTCACTGCGATACAGTGATAGATGGCTTGGCTGAATGCTGGAAGTTTTACTATGGCCACCGTTGTTAGCCTCTTGG
This sequence comes from Sequoiadendron giganteum, assembly GCA_007115665.2. Classification (NCBI taxonomy): domain Eukaryota; kingdom Viridiplantae; phylum Streptophyta; class Pinopsida; order Cupressales; family Cupressaceae; genus Sequoiadendron; species Sequoiadendron giganteum. Next base: position 41,343,977 of record CM021107.1, read on the forward strand.
CTGGCCGCAGTATGGCAGTAATCGCCAGCCAGGCCGCTGGCGGCCTTACCGCACCCATAGAAGTCAGTCTCTTGGCTGGCCATAGTATGGTGGTAACCACCAGCCAGGCCATTGGCAGCCTTACCGTGGCCATCGCGGTCAGCCTCTTGGCTGGCCATGGTATGGTGGTAATCACTAGCCAAGCCACTGGTAGTCTTACCATGGCCACCGTGGTCAGCCTCTTGGCTGGCCGCGGTATGGTAGTAATCGCCAACTAGGCTAATGGTAGCCTTACCGTGGCCACCACGGTCAACCTCTTGGCTGGCTGTGGTATGGCAGTAACCCCCAGCTAGGCTGCTGGTGGTCTTACCACAACCACCATGGTCAGCCTCTTGGCTAGCCATGGTATGGTGGTAACTGCCAAAACTTTCACCACCAGAGCCAGACAAAGTCATCGCGATAAAGCGGTAAAGTCCAAACTGAGAAAAATTTAACACCAAGGGAGAAAGAAGGGGCTACACAATTGGAAATTGAGACATAGATTCTCAACATTATCAAGCTCTACTATCTCCACCTTTTCTTTTCCAATTTCCACCACTTAACAACTAAAACCAACTTCTCTTCTAAATGAGTCGATTAATCAAGAGTAAGTGAAATGTGATTGTTTAAATAGTTGAAATGAAAAAACATATATAATCCCAACAATTTCAGTATCTTTCCCAAGGTTGAGTCACCCTCAAAAGCTTCTATCTTTAGTTCTTTTACTTAGTCAAATAGATCAATGGTTACCTATAGGTTAACAACTCTCATCATGGATTTCAATTACTTTCTACACGAAATCAAACTCTTGCAAAATTTAGCAAATTTTGGCTTTGACAAAGTCATATGTTTTATCTTTGTTCTACATGCCTTTTAACTTACTCATGTTGAACATTGAATAATAAGAGGGGGTGAATTAGTATTCTACCATTCCAATTGATTGCTAACCATCCAATTATAACAATATATCTTGTTCCAGAACTAAGTAAAAATATGAAAATGAACATAACATCACACAACTCATAGACACTAGGTTTTTTACATGGAAAAACTTGTGGGAAAAAACATGGCGAGGATTAACTCACAATATATTATAACCGATTACAAAATATTAAAAGGCACACTACTAGGATGCACTATCCACGAAGGGCTCACAAACAAAGTACAAAGATATGGCTTACTGTCAAGAATGTGTACTGAAAGGAATGCACCTTCTGAGTGTTGGGTATAACTCTAATTAAGCTTAGGAAAATAAAATTTCTACACTCGTTTGCAAAAACATAACAACTATCAATAGCTTCACAATATTGTATTGTTGCATATATTCGTACTATCACACCTTCTCACACTCTCTCTATATTTTTCTCAACCACATATAGATGTTCCATATATATAAATAACTAAATTTTCTCACATCAATTAGGTCGGCCTGATTTGATGTAAGCAACTTAGCTCAAAATCCCTTGTCGGTCGACCACAAAGACAAAAACTTCTTTGGTGCTCAAAATCAAAAATACAAGACACAATTTAGGTCGGCTTGGACCTAAATAATAAGCCTTTAGAGCGATTCTAGACCAAATAACTAGATCAATGAAACACAGACATAGTTTTTCGAATGGGAAAATAATCAATTACCAAACAATGATGGCATCAATGACAACAAAGATAATAAAACTAAAGGTATCCTTCTTCATTCTTCCAACAATCTCCCCCTTTGTCATTGATGAAAACATGTGCCAAAAATGAAACTTACTTTAAAACCAAAATTGTGCAACAAAAAGGAATTATTCAACTCCCCCTTTCAAAAACATAAAACTAAAATCAACACATTATTTACACTGAACCATCTTCACATAGAACCTTCTCAACATCGAAGCTTCTCCCCCTTTTGCATCAAGGACAAAGGGTAGGAAAACAAAAATAATCAAGAGCTAATGCAACCTTGTAGTTCTTTGAGGATTGTTTACCGAGCAGGTTTACCATCATCAAAAATCCATTTAGCTCTAGTAAGAGATTTATGCAGTGATTCCAGTTCTACTAAGAATTCTTCTCCTTCTTCAAAAGTGGAAGGAATAATGTTCATCTTCTTCAGTCTTTCTAGATCTACCAAGGCACTTGATATGGAGATATTTTTGGACATTACTAGATCTCTGAATTGACCAAATCTCCTTATAGCATCTTCTTTTTTCCTTTGCGGAATGAAGAACTTGTTCTGAAGGTTTGAAATGGAGGTCCAACCAATGTAGTTTCTATCATCTGCGACCTTTAGAATCTGGAGACATCAGCAAGATGAGACTCAATTGATTCCATTAATTCCTCGATACCTCGAGCTACATTAGGCCAGTGCATGTAATAAAATAATTATAAATAGGCTTCCTCATCACAATCCTTCACTTCTTTCAAACTTTTCAATACTCTGTCATGTCTAATTACACATTTATCTTGCAAAATTAGTAGTCTTTTCTATGCAAGACTTGTCTCCACCTCTTTCATAGTTTGTACCTTAAGATTAGATGTATATTCCTTAACAGAATCAACTGCACACTTAAGGTTCTCAATCGGTGCTAAGGAATCATCAGTGGTGACACTGAGGGTTGTTTCTTGCAAAGCTCTAATATATTCATTTATCAGATCAATTCCTTTCTAGTAAGCTTCGATTTTTTCCTATTTAACAAGATTGAGAAAAGTACAACGAATCTTTATTTTCTTACTTGGTGCAATCTTAGTCAGATCTACATAACCTGGATGTAATGGTAGCTTGATTAGTTGAGGTGGCAGCACTGGCTGTAGTCTTGTTTTTCTTGTTAGAAACCCTTTGAAAGTACGTCCAGATGATTATCTGGTTGCCTTTGGTGGCTCAATATTTTGAGGATTCTCTTCTTCACTTATTTCAACCTTGGTGGCATTCTTGACTTCTTCTTCCTTCTTTTTTTCTTCTTTCTCCTCCTTTTCTTCTTCCTTTTCTTTCGTTGAGGATTTTTCAGAAGATCTATCTTTGTTTTCTTTCTCCTTCTTATCCTCATCATCCTTATCACCATTTTCCTTTTTATCCTTTCTCCCTTCTCCTTCATATTTACTCTTCTCCCCATTGTTTATAGTAGAGTCATGACACTCTTCAGGTTCATTACTAGTATCATCCTTATGTTGATCTTCAAAATGTTTGTTGGTTGTATCCTTTATATCATTCAGAGGGGCAATAGTGTATGAGACTTCATGTATTTCACCAACACCTTCCAAGTTTGGATGATCCATTGCCTCTGTGATAGTGACATTCTCATGTGCCTAAGTTGTATGGCATGAAGAACTAGTTCTTGTCCCATAGTTCATTGCCAAGTTTTTTATTATGTCCAAGGTTTCCTTCTCACTCTTTCTATACTATCTCACTCCTTAGTCATAATCATGTTAACTCTTTGTTTGACTCTAAATAGAGTAGAACATTATTTTAGAAGATTAGCAACCTCTTCTTTAGATAAAGAGGAACCATAATAAATCAAGGCATCATTTTCTTCTTGTCATCATCAATTATAGCCTCTTGCCTTCTTTGTACTAACACCTTCCAGACATTGTCAGCCACTTTTTTCTAGATTGTTTTCATACTTACAATGAAAATAATTATGTACTGAATAAAATAATTACTAATAGTTTTGTTATCTTCATCATTTACTTCATTAAACAATTTGGTAGCCAACATAATATCTTCAACATCTATCATATTATTCAGTAAGGATCCTAGATTTTTAAAAAAATGATCACTTACCGGAGTAGAGGTAGGCATGTCCTCCTTAGGATCAGATGTGCCCTTTTGATTCTTCTTTTCATGCACATGAGTTTTTAAATTTTTCTCTTCTTCCTCTATCTCTTCCTATTTTCCTTTTTCGTTACTCTTCTTTTTCCAGAAGTAATAGATGGTGTAGCAGAGGATATGTTCTTCCTTTAAGAAGCACGAGTACTAGGTCTATGATGTAGTCAAAGTAGGAGGGTCCAATGAAGAAATGTTCAGCCTTGAAGCCTTATAAAACCAACACCATGATCACAAAAGATATCCACCAGAAGCTAGTAGCTAATAAAGAGAAAGATAAAACATATTAATGAACACACAACACAAGATGTATCATGGGAAAACCCTAACAAGGAAAAACCTAGGCTTCAAAGCTCATTCCTCATATGTTATAACTTCAAATCAGATTATACATTCCTCAAGGGCCTTATAGATTCTAGGCCGCAGCCCAAGGATTACAAATTATTAGTACAACAACATTATTACATGATTTATTTATGCTACATCTCCATTCTCTTCTTTACAACTTCTCCTTCTTTCTGCTATGTCTTCTACTATGTTGTGCAACTTATTCAGATCAAAAAAAATTATGATCTTGCTCCCTATATTCATGCTACCGATCAACTTCTTAGAAACAATCCTTTATCTCTCATTTACATCCTTCATAATACTTCTAATGATTAACAAGTCATCCTAATTGCAATGGCTAGCTAGGTAACGTGTACACACAGATAGGCCAGACCTATACATAAGGCATTGCTCAGTTGGTTCTTAGAACTTCATGTGGATCCTCATGAAGGTTGAATAGGTCCTATAATATTGGAAAGAGATACTACAGTTTTTTTTTGGTGTTGTTATTGATGGAAACCCTAGTTAGTGATTTGATGCACACATCATCATTTAATCATACCGGAAGATAGATCAAAGTTTTGTGATTAACTGTCAAGCAAGAACAAAGAACCGACATAATTGTGTTTATTGATTCACATGCAGTTTATGTTATTATTTTTAGTTGTGGATCTTAGGGAAGGTTTTTTGGTAAATGATCTTTGTTATTCTTGAATTTTAGAGCCTCGTACCGATCCATGTGTGAGATAGAAGATCCGGTTGATTAATTTTCTATTTAACAATGCATGAAGGCTGACTTGGTGGATTTAGTCATTACAAATATTTGAGGAGTAATTTTTTTAGAGTTTTTGTGTTTGAACATGTTGATTTTGGTCATCACTATGTTGTGGCCAACTTTGGCTGGTGCACATTGATAATTGATTATGGATTGAGCCAATAGTTTGTAAATATTTCTCATATTTTGTTGAAGCTGACTTATAGCAACTAAATCTTTATTTGTGGATATATATAAGTGATCCATTATATAATTTTGATATAGATGTTATGTGTGTTGATGTGAGTTGTGAATATCAGAAGGATTATAGAGAAATTATGCACATTTACACTTATGCATAAAAGTATTTGTGATGTGAGTCAAAGCATTCAGAGCAGAAGAGGAGAATCAGATAGAAGGTCAAGAATTTGATTGTTGAGCTTAATTGGAATTGTAATTAGACATTAACAGATGCTACTTTCTCAATTCAATTCTTCAGATGGATTTAATTTGATTTTTTTGTAAGGTAGTGAGCCTTTCTATTTTTTATCAACGAGCTCTAGGCAATGTGCCTAATGCAAGTGCATTCCCATTTTCTAAACACTTATTTTTTAGTATACTCATATTGTGGATTGGCCTTCCACTATGGTTTTTCCCCTAACAGGGTTCCCACAAAAAAATCCTTGTGTTATGGTGTTGTGGTTTTTTTTCTTATGTTCATGCATGTTTATTTTGGCTGAATATTATAAGTCTTTTAATGATCAGATTAATAAAGTGAAAAAGTGTAGAACATTGATTCACCTCCCCCTCTCAGTGTTCCTTGATTCCAACAATCGGTATCAGAGCCTAGTTCCTCAAAATAAGTTTAACAGTTTGGGGAAGACCTTGGATAGTAATTCATTGGATTCAAGTAGTTTTCAACAAAAACTTTTGGTGGCCCTAGATGATCTTGATCAGTCAAAATATGAAGTTCAAAAATTACAAGAAAACCTCATGGATACTCCATTGGTAGTCGATATCAAGGATAGACCCCGTCCAAAATTCAAGTGGCATCCTATCAAATCTGTTGAGATAGAGCCCTTAGGTGCATTTTCATCAGTTTCGTACAATGTCTAGCATATTGAAGAAATTAGGGAATACATTCATACAAAAATTGAGGAGTTAAGGAGCTCACAGTTATTGAATTTGTACAACAATAACATTATAGGAGAAGATTTATGTGTTAAACCTGAATTCAAAACCCTAGAGGAGAAGAAATTCATGCAGATTGTAAAATTTACCATGTTTGAAGAAAGTAAAGTTATGCAAGTGTAATTAAATATTAATTACACTAACAAAAGTGAGTGGGTCCAATATATTTTGAGCTGAGTTCATGCTAAATTTATCTCGTTGAATCAACCCTTTAAGATTAAAAAATAATCCATAAGCATTGTTACTAGTTTAATTTCCTCTGGTGGGTTTCTGATCTTGAAGTTTGTGAAGAATCAGACAATTATTGATGCAACCGGTTTACTGTATGATAAAAGAGCTATGATAATTGATGATTATTTTGATGTGGATGTTATATTTTCATTTATGGTCATTGGTTACAAGATCTATCATTCTAGCCGGGATAATTTTTTATCTCGTACAACTATCTATGCAACATATCATATGGTGAAGGAGAATGTAGAGTATGATCTATGCGAGTTACTTAGAAGCCAGATGATGGAAAATCTTAGTAAAATCAAGAATGATAAGAAGAATTCCTTCAAATATGTTAATATATTGTTGTGTTTTTTTTGTTACTTTATGAATGAAAAATTGGGATTTGGAAAAGTATAATGCAAAGGTAATAAACTTGTAGCTACTCAAATTCGAGATATCTTGCAAATATTTGGTCATAGAAAGACAAGGAATACTACAATATGGGGTTATTTCAAGAACTTTCAAAATGAGATGCAAGCAAGAGAAATAATTCCTAAGTCTATTGTGGAGAAGTACAAAGACACTATCTGTTTTATGGTTGACATTGATCAATGCTTGATGGAAGCTCCAGATCCTAGAATAGTGTGGATTATCCCTATGGGCTATGAGGTTGAGGAACATATTTTGGAAATGTATGTTGAAAATTTATTGAGTAAAACTTGGGATCCGATAGAAGAAAGATTCGATACTTTTTCAGAGAAGGATATACAAGTACATAATCAACTAAGGAAGCATGTGATAGTTGGGAGAGTAAGGAGAGAAGTGAAATAATTTTCAGAGAGCATGGGTATATCTATAGAAGGTGTGAGAGAAGCTAGAAGAAAGAGAGAACAAGATGAAGCAGGAGAGCCAGCTAGAACTAAATTTTCTACTTCGATCGTATCCTCTAGCCAAACTAGATCTACAAGAAGCTCTACTCTCCCATTTGGTCCTGGAAAGAAGTCAAGTCCTGTGAAAGCTCAAGCCAAGTCATCCAGGAGATAAGGAAAAAGGAAGAAAGAAAAAAGCACAAGATTTTATGTTGTTTTTTCTGAAGATGAAGAGACTGAATTTGATGCAAAGATAAGAGAAATCAAGAAAAGGCACAAATGAAATAGTAGTCTCTAAGGACAGGCCCTCCAGTGAAGAGAAATGAAAGAAAAAGATGAAAATAAAATAAAATAGGTATGTCTATAGAAGAAGTAGAGAAAGAATTGATTCAGGTATTGGATGTTGTGGTTGTGTTGCTGATATGCGGTTGTCATTGATGTCAACACTATTAGAACTAATGTCTTTAATACTGTATATGTCGAGGATATTGAGAAAATTGTAATAAAATATGTTACAGGGTGTTTGTGAAGCAGTGAAGATCAATATGATGGAAATTTCAATATGTTGATGGTGAGAAAATGTGGATTAAAGATTTTTTTTTCAAGTCTATCTAGTTTATCCACCAAAATTTTTAGAGGTACGCATGAATATTTAAGCAAGTTATGAGTTTCTGTGTTTTGACAAATATTTTGTTACTGTAGCTGGTATTCCTAGAAGAAGATAATGTGATTCTAGTAATCTAAGTTTTTGTGTATGCTCATGTGGTGTATGTGGATATTTCTATATCATGCTATATGTGTGTTGCATGTCTTCATTGATCATTGTGCTCATGGTCGATGATTTTCTATTGCGTGTTCATTTTTTCATGTTCATGGCCAACAGGGTGATTATAGCGTGTTGTGGATCTTCAAGAAAAAATATTTGAAGTTGTTTTGTGTTTGAGGAAATTGTTTTGGGTCTCTATTATGTTGTGGCCAACCTTGGTAGATTCACATTAATAATCTTTATTGTTTTGGGCCATTAGTTTGTATTCATCTTTTTTTTTCTCAATCCAACATGAAGCGATGCAATTATTTGTTATGGATATATATGAGCGATTGTTTATCTCATTTGAGACATGTATGATGTGAAGTGCATGAGTGATATGTGTGAATAAAGATCTGATCATTCAAAGACAAAGTAGAGTGTAAAGAAGAGTGAAGAAGAGTAAATAAGTGTTCATGTGATTAACTGGAACTGTAATTAGGCATTAGTAGATGCTACTCTCTCAGTTCAAAATCTTTAGATGGATTTAATTTGAATGTTTCTATAAGACAGGGAGTCTCCCCTTGGGTAGTAAGCCTTTTCTAATTGAGTAGTGATCTCTAGGCAGTGTGCCTGAATACATGTGCATTCCCCATTTATTCTTCTTATAATTTTAACAGAGTATAAACTTGTCGATTAACCTCCATCGTGGTTTTTCCCCTAACAAGGTTTCCATGCAAAATATTGGTGTCATGTGTATTTCTAATGTGTTGTTGATTTATGCTTTCATGGTTATTAATCAGATATGAGAATAAGGGTTAGTAAAGTTAATAAGTTTGTGTGACAAATGATTCACCCCCCCTCTCAGTTGTCTGCCCTTGTGTTGCCAACATAAGGATGGTAATATTAGGCCTCTTTGTGAATGGTATGACACCTTTGATAGTGTCAGTCAAAGAATTCTTGAGGAAGCTTCAATAAAGTACTTGAATAATTTCAATAAGGCTCTTATTGAAATAATGTCTACATTACCCAAAAGTCTATATGAAGTTTTAGAAATGAGGAGAGTGAATGCCAAAATTGAAGATGAATAGTTGAGAGAGTGCATTCTTTCTGGTTTATGTCTAGTAATGTCTATTGAGGAAATGCAATACATTTTGAACAGTGCTAAAAAGAATTTCAAAAGAAAAACAAGAGTAAAGAAGCTCATGATTGATTAGACTGATGAAGATGAAAAAGAAACTGAAAATATTATAAAGGAAGTTTTGTTAAGGAAGAAAATCGATGTTGTTTCTAAAGAAGTGCATGATGGAGATGTTTCACCTATTTTGGTAGTATAAGAGGGAAAATAAGATACATTCGAGGAAACTCTAAATCCTCTTGAAATGCATGATGCTAAAATTCCTATGGATACTGAAGCTCCTAAAGTTGTGTTAGTTGAAGAAAAATAAATTCCTAAAGCCATGCAAGAATCTATAACTGAAGAGAAGGACGAAATGATGGCGATTCCTATGAAAGCAAGAGACACTGCTAAGGCAGTGAAGGATTTTTTGGAAGAAAAATAGGAAGAATTTGATTGTGAACTAGTAAAAGGTCCTATCAAATTGGACACTTTATCCCCTATTTAGAAGCTAAAGGTAGCTTTATTCACTCAGAACAAGGCAAGGGAAGAAATTCTAAAATCACATATTCAAGATAGTGAGTTGTTGAATCTTGCATCCAGTATTCTGGAGAAGATCATGCCCTCTCATGTTAAGGATCCATCTAGTTCTCCCTTTGGTGAGCTAAAGAAGCTTATTAATTTTGTAAGTACTCATTTTGAGTCCCTTGAGAAGTCAGTTGAGGATAAGTTATAGAAGGATTTTGATGATAAAAGGTTCATTAGGTTGAAATGGATGATAGCTACTGATAAATATTTTTTAGCTACTTGTATAAAGAATATTCAAACTATTTTGTCTAAAGGTGGTAACATTTATAAGTTATGTCTATCTTTATGTAAGTTCTAAGAGGAATTTGAAAAGAAAATGAAAGAATATGAGAAACAGTTAGCAGATATCACTCAAGCATTCAACCCTCTAACCATCTCTATTGGAAAGAAAGAAGGTCAAATCATATTCTTTCTTGACAAGATCAAAACTTTGAAGCATGAAGAAGGTAAAATGGTTGAAAGAGTTTGTGAGCTTAGAGGACTAATTGGTCCTAAGATGGAAACAATGTTGAGTGCATTGAAGGAAGCACAGGATGCTATGGCGGTCAGTGGTCTGACGAACCTTCAATCTATAGAGATGCAATATTACTTATTTTTTGGGTACATGAGTATCTTGGAGAGTCTCAAGAAGGGTTGGGACGTGAGTTTGAGCTTGTTGAAGAAATTTTTTATAGATCTATTCAAGTTTATGTAAGTTGTAGAAACCTATTTGTACACATACAATTTGTTCATAGCAATTTTTATTTGATTTTTGGTATGTGGATTCCTTCCTTTTCCATTGATGTCAAAGGGGGAGAATGGGATAGTGAAAAATTCCTTAATCATCTTAGTGGGAGTTGTTTTTTTGAAATTTTGAAGGTTGGCAGTGTAATTTATGTTTGTATTGATCCGACACAGTTATTTTTCACTAAGTGTTGCCATCAATGCCAAAGGGGGGGATTGTTTGAAAGAGACACTGCAAATATCATTTTGTGTTGTCATTGATGGAAACCCTAGTCATTTATTTTATCCACATGTAATCATTTGATCATATTGGAAGTTAGATCAAAGTTTTGTGATTACCTACCAAGCAAGAACAGAGCATCCGATAGAATTGTTTCATCAATTCACATGCAATTTTCTGTTATTATTTTTATTTTTGGATCTTAGGGAGGGTTTTTTGGTATATGATCTCTATTATTCTTAAATATTAGAGCCTTGTATCGATCTGTGTGTGAGAAAGAAGATCTAGTTGATTAATTTTTTGTTTAACAGTGCATAAAGGTTGGCTTGGTGGATGTAGTCATTGCAGATATTTGAGGAGTAATTGTTTTAGAGTTTTTGTGCTCGAACATGTTGATTTTTGTCATCACTACGATGTGGCCGACTTTAGTTGGTGCACATTGAGAATTGATTGTGGATTGAGCTGACATTTTGTAAATATTTTTCATATTTTGTTGAAGCCAACTTATAGCAACTAATTCTTTAATTGTGGATATATATAAGTGATTGATTATATCAGTTTGATATCGATGTGATGTGTGTTGATGTGAGTTTTGAATATCAAAAGGATTATAGAGCGATTATGCATAGTTTCACTTGTGCATAAAAGTATTTGTGATGTAAGTCAAATAAGTCAAAGTAGAAGAGAAGAACTAGATAGAAGGTCAAAAATTTGATTGTTGAGCTTAACTAGAATTGTAATCAAGCATTATTAGATGCTACTTTCTTAGTTCAATTCTTTATATGGATTTAATCTGAATGTTTTGTAAGGTAGTGAACCTTTCTATTTTTTAGTAGTGAGCTCTAGCCAGTGTGCCTGAATGCAAGTGCATTCCCATTTTGTAAACACTTATTTCTAGGTATACTCATATTATGGATTGGCCTTCCACTATGGTTTTTTCCCTAATAGGGTTTCCACATAAAAATCCTTGTGTTATGGTGTTGTGGTTGTTTGTCTTATGTCCATGCATATTTTTTTTTGTTGAATATTATCAGTTCTTTAACGATTAGATTAATAAACTAAAAAAGTGCAGAACACTATTTCACCCCCCTCTCAGTGTTCCTTGATTCCAACATATAATTCATTGAATAATGTTTCTTTAAGCTTTTCAAGTCATAGATTTTATCCTCAAGCCGATTAGAATTCACTAAACATTTTTGGCTCTGGTCTCTAAAAATAGGTAATCTTCTACTAGCGATATCTCTTCAAAATCAAAACCAAATGATTTTAATTTTGGATATGTTGTAGATGATTATGTCTAGATGCAAATTCTAGCTCTAGAGACTCTAACATGAAAATGTGGTAAAATACAGTATTCTCCAAGGTCATTCTCTCTAATACTCTACAAATGAATGTTCATTATCCCAACTAATTTGAATCTTCTAAATGCACTTGCATCATACTCTTGGGGTTATTTGAAAAATGAGTCTCTTCAATTTGGTCTATATTGTGTCAAGTTCAATGTTTTCTCTTTGAATTGGTTCAATGATCTGTCAATAGGTACTTGCAACTACCTCAAGGTCAATGGTCTAATCAAGTCCACCCTGCAAAACTACATCAAGTGTAATATGGATTCGGTGCTCTACTTGCAAGCCTTGTACTACCTCAATGATTGGTAGTTTGAGCAAGGATTATCTATATGTTGTCTCAAATTATTTATCTTGTCATGGCTTAGGTTCGACGGTCTACTTGCAATCCTTGCACTGTCTCAATGATCGAAGGTCTGATCAAGTCTTCTCCACAAGTTGCCTCAAGATCAATTTTTTCTTCAATCAAATAAGAGACAATCAATACATACATGCATCCTTCAAAAAAATCATGTGACTTCCTTGTTTCATCAATACAATTTCTGAATTTATTTTGCAACACTTTTTGATCTCTAGTTCTAGATGCATTTCCTTCAAACACACATCAAAGTATTATAGTTTATTCTATGCATATATTTTTCCTATACTATTATTTATCTCTTTATCCCCCTCTACTTCACTCTATTACATAAACTTTCTCTTTCGATAGAATATCCTATCGTTTCCTCTTTCTCTACAATATAGACTTCCTTTTCTCTTGCATTGCTTTCTTAGGTGATTTTACACAAATTTTCTTTGGTTTCTCAAGTGTTTATTCTAAAACACAATTCTCCTTAAGATCAATGTTTCACCTTCTTCTGGTTTCTCTATCAAATCTAATGTTTCAAAATTTTCCTCTTCCTCTGCATAAACTATCTTTGTATCAACAGTCTCTTCTTCCTCTGCACAAACTATCTCTGTATTATTTGCTACTTCTCCTTCATTAGCTTCTCTGGTAGTGTGTTCTTGATGACATTTAGTGCTTGATTCTTTTTCCCTCCAAACTTGAAAATAGGTTCTTCTGAATGGTCTTCTATCAAATCCTCTTTCATATCTTTGGTATCCTTCACTCTGATAAGAATTATGACTCCTATCATTTCTCCCTCTCTAGTTTGAAATTTTGTTCTTTTTCTACTTTGCATAAGGTCTTCTTTATCTGTATCTTGATTCATCTTTTCCTCCAACATATGAATACTTCCATGTATACAATTTTTGAACATATAGGTAACATGTTTCCATTTTGCTCCATCAATCCATCCATAACCCATCTACATACAATTTGTCATATGATTTCTCCTTCTCATTTTATCCCAACACATCTTTTTGGAATGATTCCTCAATCCAAAAAAATTACAAAGTTGTAGATCCCAACACAACTCCTTTTCATGTACATATCTATTACAATGAGAACAATACATACCTCTTCTTCCCTGATTTGAATTTTTTGAACTTGTAGCAACATCCTTACCTCTATCATATCCAAGGCCTTCACTTCTTGATCTTATCATTGGTTGAATAGGCTTTATAATTCCTTTCTGATTCTTTCCCAATACTTTTCCTTCATATCCCATTCTCTGCATGATTTTGAAACTAATATCATCACCAAAAACTACAGGTTCAGTTACACTATCTTCCTCATCAATTTCTAAATAATTTTCTGAAACATCACACAAATCATTAGTATCATATGAAACGTCACAAAACTCGATCTTAGATCCAATATTCTCATTCTCTTTTCTGCATGCTACAAGTGACTATTCCAACTGATTAACATGTTCCTTCAATTGAGATATTTCATTCATCTGCAAACTATTCTCCTTGTTCAACTCTTTCAAACTTTCCTCCAGATCTATATTCCTCTTTTCCACCTTTACAAACATCTTGAATCCTTCCAATTCTGCGAATCTCTTTTCAACATCTTCAAGCAACTTCAACTCTACTTATAATGCTTCATTCATTCCTTTTACATTTTTCAATTCTTCTTTAAGAGAATCATATTTATCTTCTCCTAGCTCCTTCTGATTTCACATAATTCTTCTTCCAGATTATCCTTTTTGCATATTAGGGTTTCATTTTCCTTCTTTCTCTCTTTTCCAGTTTTTCCCATTGAAACAAATCATATAAAAAACTTAATTTGAAAATCTTACCAAAATCTTTCTTTCCTTGATTGTTCTTCTACGATGACACTTTTTCCTCCTAGGGTTTCACACTTCTTTCAACACTATCTTCCTTCCCAATAAATTTGCAACAAACTCTGATACCATTTGATGTAGTGAAAGTAGAAGGGTCCAATGAAGGACTATCCATCCTTGTAGCCTTATACAAACAACACCATGATCACAACAAATATGCAACAAAAGCTAGTAGCTAATCAAGAGAAAGATAAAACATATTCATGAACACACAACAAAAGATGTATCTTGGGAAAACCCTAACAGGGAAAAACCCAACCTTCAAAGCTCATTCCTCATATATTATAACTTCAAATAAAGCTAAAAATGCCTCAAGGGCCTTGCAAACTCTAGGGAATAGCCTAGGTATTATAAAATATTCATACAATAATATTCTTTCATGATTTGTTTATGCTACATCTCCCTTCTCTGCTTTGTAACTTCTCCTATTTTCTGCTATGTCTTCTACTCTGTTTTTAGGTACTTATTCAGATCAAAAAAATTATGATATTTCTCTCTATCTTCATGCTATCAATCAATTTCTTAGAAAAAATCCTTTACCTCTCATTTATATCCTCCACAAGACTTCTAATCATTAAAATTTTTGCCTAACTGCAACGGCTAGTCAGGTAACATGTATACATAGATAGGTCAGACCTATACATAACAAATTTCTCCACTGGTGCTTAGAACTTCATGTGGATCCCCAGTAAGGTTGGCCAGGTCCTATAATTCATTTAATAATGTTCCTCTAAACTCTACAAGTCACGTATTTTCTCCTCGAGCCGATTAAACTTCACTAAACATTGTCAACTCTACTATGTGAAAATAGGTAATCTGATACTAGCAATATCTCTCTAAAATCGAAACCAAATTCTCTAAATTTTGGATATGTTGTAGATTATTATGTTTAGATTAAAATTCCAGCTCCACAACCTCTGACATGTAAATGCAGTAAAATTTTGTATTCTCCAAGGTTGCTTTCTCTAGTACTCTACAACTGAACGTTCACTATCCCAACTTATTTGAATCTTTTGGATGCTCCTACATCAGTCTGGTAGAGGAAGGTATATAAAATTATTTCAAAATATTTTGTTCTTTCTTATTTCCTTTCTCTATCTCAGTGTCATTAGAAGTAGGTCCAGTAGAAGAAGATATTCTTCCAAATTTCCTAGGTCTAGAGGAAATTTCAACAAACTTGGAATTCCTCTAATCAAGGGCTTCCTTCAATTGATCAACTATTTTAAGTATCAAACATGAAACATAAAATATAAAATATAACAACACTATTTTTAGGAACTTTCAAAGTCTAGCAAAACATGAGGAAAATTTTGCTTCATCTCAGCATAGTCCTCCCAAGTGGCAAAATATTTTTCCTATTTATCTCACTTGAACTTGCATTGTAGAACCTCTTTATTCCCTAGGTGAAGCCTATGTGTTTCAAGTACTCTGAGAGGCTCAATTGTTACCACTATTGGTCATATACATATAAATTATCCCAATAAATAACATGATTATCCCCTAGCATGTGCTTCTTAAGGTATGATGCATTAAAGACATTATGCGTCTTTGTAAGAGCTGGTGGTAAATAAATTTGATATGTAGTAGGGCTAACTTATTTAATGACCTCAAAAGGACCTATGTGGCATGGGGCTAGTTTGCATGACTTTCCAAAGTTAAGAGAAATTTTGTGAGGCTTGAATTTGAGCAAAACCTTCTCTCCTATTGAGAAATGTCTAGGTACCTACTTAGAATTTGCATAACTATTTTTCCTATCATTAGCTTTTATTGGCATTTTCTTAATTATACCAACTTGCTCCTCCACTTCTGATAGAATTTATGTCTCAAGGATTATCCTATCCTTTAGCCTATCTTAGCTTATATTATTTTGACACTTCCAACCATATAATTCTTCAAACAGAGGCATCTTAATTGTGCAATGATAAGAATTGCTATATGCAAATTCCACCAATGGTAGATAATCCTCCCATTTGTATTGTTGATCCATGCAATACATTCTTAGTAGTGTTGCATGTATGAAGGTGTTTTAATTGATGTAAACAATAATTATACTGACTGGTGTTGCCATTGATGTCAATTGTATGTTAAGGAAATTGTGAAAAAGAGGAAAATAGGTAGTTGCAGGTTTTGCATGTATAGTTGAGATATTGAGAAATTTTTGTGAGTACATGGATTAATATTTTTTTGTTTCAATATTTAAATATGATTTGGAATGAAGTAATGAGTTGAGATGATGTCTCTAGTACTTGGTTTCCAAGTACTTTTGAGAAAATTTGATAAATAGAGTAAACAGTGTTATGCAAGTATTCAGAATATGATATGGTATTGTACTCCATGTTTCTTGTGTGTTGATTATATTCCTATGTGGATCTTACAAGTTATTCAAGTTTTTCAAATGTTAATATATTCAAAATTTAGGTTTTTGTATCATTGAATAGTGTGAGATATTTTGACCATTGTGTGAACCAATCTTTGGTGATGTTTTATGTGGCTTGGCAGAAATGCATTTTCTCCACGTTTCTCAGTTGTTTGGCTTCAAGTGTGAAAACTTGGAAATCTTCTTATAATGATTTTTTCTTTCTATATTCAAGAATTTACTTGATTTGATGCAGTATAAAGTGAGTTTCATTTTTTAGTATGCAAATAAGGGTTACTAGTTTCTCTGAGATGAAGTATTTGTATGATGTGAGTTTGGATGAAGTATTTGATGAATCTTAAGTTCTTCATGTATTATTCTAGATCATGTTCAATTGAAAAAGTTTTAGATTGATTTGAGGAAGCATGTACTTCAATTTTTATGGTGTTTAGCATGGGTTTTGTCCAAACTTGTGTTTGAAACTACATGCAAATGCGAGCCTATGAAATCATGTTGAGATGTGTTGGGATATAAAATGGTCCTAATTAAGAATCTATGTAGGTCACCTTCATTCCTATCCATCACGGGAATGTTTATGTGTCAACCTATTTTGAATTTGTATGTATAATAGCTAGTTGTCAATATTGGAGAAGGTTTTTGAGGTTGAGGTTGATATAAATGTATGGTGTTGTTGTGAGTTGGGGTATGAGAGAAGTCAGAAGCAAGATAGATGTGAGATTGATGTGAGTGATGTGTGTGATGTGAATTTGAGTAGAGTAGTGTGAATTTCAGTGTTAGGGTTCCTATAGGTAGTGAGTTGAAGGCATCTAAAATCATTCATACAAGACTATGAAAGTGTGCAAACAATTGTGGTGGATTCCTTATTGCATTGAGAAGTATTTTATGTGTAAAATTTCTCAATTATCTTCATGTATTTATTTTTGTGGCAGTGAGCCCTATTTGTAAGCCTTTTTAGACAGTGTGTCCTATTCTAGTAGTGAGCCCTTGTACCAGTTTTACAATTACTCATATTGTGAGCTAATCCTCACAATGGATTTTCCCTCATTGGGTTTTCCATGTAAATATGGTGTTCTCTTATGTATTGTGTTGTGTTTTCAATTTATGTTATCTGCATTTCATGTTTAATCATACTAACAAAGTAAGGGTTTAATGAATGCATGTGGATCTAATAACTGTTGAGGGTTTTGAAGGTTTAATTTGCTACAACTGATTCACTCGCCCTCAATTTTCTTGTTCATTTCAATAAGTAAATCCTCTAACACTTGGTTCACTTTTTCAGTTTGACCATTAATGATGGATGATATAATGAACTAGTGTTCAACTTTCTCCCAAGTGAATAAAATAAGTTTTTCCAAAACCTAGATGTTACATGAGCATCCTATTAAACACCTAGAATAGTGAGAGGGGCGGGAATCAATATTCTCATAAACCATTCAAGAATTAAACATGCAATTACCAAAGAATTCTCAACTATATTGAAGAAATAAAGCATGAAACATCAACAACATCACATAACACATGAACACCAAGATTTTTATATGGAAAACCCAAAATCGAAAAACCATGGTGAGGGTTAGCTCACAATATATTATAACTAGCTATAGTATATCTACAAAAGTGCTCACTCTAGGTGTACCAGGGATAAATTTAGTGGTGAGTCTTCACCAATTGGTGAATTCTAGGAATCGGGAAAATCAAAATTGGTGAATTTTAGGTATCCCGCCAGGTGTTCAAATCGCTCAGATTTCATGAGCTATCAGTCCAATGCTTGTCCATTCGCTAATGGTTTTTTTTCATGAGGCATGTTTAGGAAATAAATTCTCCATAACAGACTACACGTTTCCAATGGAACGATCAATATTTTCACCTAGAATCCTAGGGAGCAAGTCATAAAACACCAACATATTCACCAATACTATTGAAACAACATTATATGAGGACCCATTTCACCAATTAAAATTTACAAATAGTTTCTTGTGAAGACCCATTTCACCAATTAAAATTTATAAATAGTTGCTTATGAGGACCTATTTCACCTTGAAAATTACAAGGTAGTGTTGTATAAGCACGCGAGATTCGCCAAATTTTTAACATACCATTTAAAAATCCTGCGGAATTCACCAATTATGGATTGATATAAATACAATTGAAACTTTTATTTTTTCTTACACATTTTGTTCGATTCTAAGGTTCTACTTCTCGATTCAGAAGTAAGCGAAACTCGAAAACGTAGACTCAAAGGTGAGTGATCATTTCTTCATACTGTTATTAGTTATTAGGTATAATAATAAGATTTATTTATCTATTTTACATTCTTGCTTTAGTCTCAAACATTATTTTGAGTAGGGAATGGGATCTACATTCTCTGTCAACATGTCCTTCTTAAAGAAGAGGACATTTTTTCCAGATTTTATTCGAAGTGAGATATCAATATGTTGAGCAACAACTGCAAGGGTAAGACTCCTGAGGGTAATGAAGAGACTGGGAGGCCATCAAAACTCCCAAAATGTGGAGGTACCATAAAGTCTTACTTTGGAATCAGAAAAGCTTCTAATCCATCATATCAAGGTGGAGCTACACCATCAACTCTTCCACCAAATATTATTGAAGATGGCAATGGCAATACCTCACCGCCATAGGAAGGTCAAGGTGAGATTGTCATTGTGTTAAATCAAAATGTATCAAATGAGGATGGAAATACTACAAAAGATGTTCCAAGGGATACCCTGGATAGCCAGAAAGATATAATTGAATTGGATGAGGATGATGTTGGTAGCAAGAAAAGAAAAGGAAGAGAAAAATTGGGGCGTGAGTGGGAAATGACAATGAATTTTCAAATTGTTTGGTTGTCGAAGTACCCATTCCTTGAAGCAGTGGGGGTATCAAACAAAAATGATATTGAAAGGGAAACAAAGGTCAAATGTAAGATTTGTAGTTGGAAATGTGGAAGAGACAAGACGATGCAGCTAAAGTTTGACACTATAGAAAAGCATATCGGTAAAGTTTATGAAAAATAAATCATAGATGGAAAGGAACGATCAATCATACGATGGAAATTAGAGGAAGAATGTCTTCATGTTAAGTATGTCACAAATTATGGAGAGCATAACCATAGAATGTTGAAGATTAAAATATGTGAAGGTACACTTGAGGCTCATTTTGGAAAAGCCATGGCAACAACAAATCTGTCAAAAACTATTCAGATGAGTGTTGTTTTTCATATTTTTTCCAGGGGGCATCCTATGATAGACTACCCATAATATTTTGATTTATTATCATATTTGAGTGTTCCCCACTTTCCCTTCTCACATTGGTCAGTAAACGTTGGATGGGAATGGACGAACTATCTTGCTGTAGTGGAAAAACAAGATTTAAAGGAGAAATTAAAAGAGTCAAATTTCATTGCATTATCTTTAGATGAAGTTACTATGGTAGACAATACTTCTTGGGTTCGTATAGATTTGTATACTGTAGAAAATGTTCACCAAGCTCATCTTCTTTGTGTTCGTAAAATGAAGGATAGTTCAACATCGCAAAATCTATTTTGAACTAGTCAAAAAATCTTTGAATGAAATTACAGGTATGGATTAGTTGACAATTGCCAAAAAGTTGGTCTATGTAGGAGCTAATGGAACTACAGTGATGCAAGGTCAAAGGAGTGGTCTTTGCACAAAGTTACAAACTACTTGTGCACCATACATGCTTGGCATTCATGGAATGGCCAACAAAATGAATTTAGCATTCAAAATTGTAAGCAATTTTCCTACAGTATCAAAATTTGAAAATCTAGTTCACGAGATCCACACATACTTCTGTCGAAGTCCCAAACGTTTACTTGAATTTCAAAATTTTGTTGAGGGAATAACACCTAGAAAAAACCTTCTCAAGGATGTCGATACCAGATGGATCTCCCTGTATGGACTAGCGCAACGAGTTCTTTCAGAATATCAATCCTTGATTGGAGTGATGTATGAGCATTGTAGCACAGTAGACAAAGCTCCTAACCTCTTACATAGGTTAAGAAATATAGAGACACTCTTGACTTTAGCTAGTCTTCTCCCCATGCTAGATGAGATGAACAATCTTGTGAATAAATCCCAAGATAGAACTATGTATATTTATGAACATGCCAATCTATGTAAACTTACCTGCTTGGCCCTCGATCATTTATATCTAGATCTAACATAAGAAGGTGCAAATTATTTGATGTGGCAAAAAATTACTGATTTGAATAATCTTGATAATTATTTACAGTTTAATGCAAGTGGGAACTTATGTGTTTGTGTACATGGATATGAGATACCAATGTACCATTGTAAGACAACTAGGCACTCTAGAAAATAAGTACCTATTAACGAGGAATATTTTAACGACATTGTTAAATTTGTTAGTGATAATTTGAAAGAAATTGCAAAATCTCTCTCCTCGAAGATTCGCAAAACATTCCCTTGACATGAAATACTTGAAGCCATGGGTATTGTGTATCCTCAATTTTTGGTAAACCGAGATAACCCAAAATATTTTCATGATCAAGTAAAAATCTTGATCAAACAGTTTTTGAAAAAGGTAACATACAATGAGCAGACAATAGAAGGAATTTTAAATGAAAACAAGCTTAGAAAGCAATGTGGGAGTTTTGCAATAGCTATGAGGGACCTGTATAAGTCCATGGGCAAAGAGAAGGCCTTTGAACCAAGATCAATAAAAAAGGTTTGGACAAGCTTAGGTCAAAGTGAAATATTGCATGGTTTGATGTCAGAATATTTCGAAATTGTTGATTTATGTCAAACAATGATATTGGGGTCGGTGGAGGATGAGAGATTTTTTAGTACATTGTGGTTTTTGAAATCAAAGTTAAGAAGAAAACTAGACAAGAATTTGGAAAATTGCTTGAGGATGAAAGGAACTATGTATAATGTCAAAAAAATTCCTTTTGAAAGGGCACTCGCAATCTCAAGGTCCACATGTGAAACAAGAGGGACTGGGTTGTGCAACACATGCTCTCTAATTCCAAGAGCTACTGGTATTGGTGGTTGTACTAGTGGTAGTGATAGTAGGATTGGGCCTGGGACAGATGACAATGATATTGAAATTGACACAAATCAAACAATGAATGTTGAATTTGAGACACAGGCCAAAGAAAGTGCAGAGCAGTCTTAGAATCAAGACAACTCTTTTACTTTATCTGAAGATGAGCATTGGTTTGAGGACCCTAACTCTATTTGGGAAATGGAAGATAATTAGTAGGTTTTAGGTATGTTTACTGCACTTCATGAATTAGTTTCCATCGTTCCAAATTCCAAACTGTAGTTGAAGTCTAATGATATTTTATATTGTATTCAATGAACATTGAAATTTTGAATCATTGCACTTCATGATATCTTATTTTCTACTGCACTCAAGCACTACATGAATCATATTCCAAACTGTAGTTGATGATTTTTTATATTGTATTCAAATAAATTGTGAATCATTGCACTTCAACTTCAGGATATTTTATTTTATATTGCACTCCAAGTCTACATGATATTTTATATTGTATTTCACTTCATGAATCATATTCCAAATTCAAACTGTAGTTGATGATATTTTATAAATTATATAAAATTCAATAACATCGTCCTAACAATGCTTCATCGGCCGAACCCCCATCATAGTCTCATCAATGGCCCAATGAAAATAGCTCACAACCTAGTATCAGTGTAACAATACTCTATTGGGATAACTCCTAAGGTGCTCTCCTGATATATTGATAGAGTCATAAAAAAAAGTAACCATCAATTATAATTTATGACCATGGGCATGAATTATCTTATTTTATCAATAATCACAAAAATAAACCACACTTTGATTTTATGAACAATGAAAATTGTAGAAATTTGTGTGACAAGATCCATATTATGGCCTACATTCACATTGCATCCATAAATATTAAACAAATTTGAAATTTTGTAGTGACGTAGTCCTTCCCCCATTCCTAACAAAATTCAATACCATCGGCCTAACAATGCTTCATTGGTGGCACCCCCATCACAATCCTGCTGATGGCCCGATAAAAATAGCTCACAACCTAGTATCGGTGTAACAATACTCTATTTGGTTGAATCCTAATGTGCTCTCCCAATATAGTGATAGAGTCATCAATAGAAGTAACCATGAATTATAATTTATGACCATGGGCATGAATTATCTTATTTTATCAATAATCACAAAAATATACCACACTTTGATTTTATGAACAATGCAGATTGTAGAAATTTGTGAGACAAGATCCATATTATAGCCTACATTCACAATGCATCCTTAAATATTAAACAAATTTGAAATTTTGTAGTGATGTAGTCCTTCCCCCATTCCTAAAAAAATTCAATACCATTAGCCTAACAATGCTTCATCGGCAAAAACCCCATCACAATCCCACCAATGGCCTAATAAAAATAGCTCACAACCTAGTATCGGTGTAAGAATACTCTATCGAGTTGACTCCTAACTCCTAAGGTGCTCTCCCGATATATCGATAGAGTCAAGTTGTCAACAAAAGTAACCATGAATTATAACCATGGCCCATGGGCATGAATTATCGAATGCATAAAGTATATCAGGGGATCTATGGTGCATTGGGGAAACATTATATGGCGTCCCACCGATAGAACAAAGGATATGTGTCCATTAGTGGAGAGGGTGGCTATCGGTGAAAGACTGATGTGATATCCTGGGGCATCATGCAGCCGTGCTGCGGTGCATTTATGAATGAGAATTGAAGTGAATTATATCACAAGTTGGGAAAAAGCAGAAAGGAAAAAACTTGGAGTTCTGATGGAGCAAAGACTGGTGGGCTATGGAGGCGACTCACCGAGAATCATTAAGTACTTCACTTTCAAACCCAGCCGAGAAGTTATTTTACTCAAAAGCTTAATATTTAAATAATGGAAGAGAGTACATACAAACCCAAAGCTAAAAAATGGCAAACCGAAAAGCCTAAGAGACTCCTAAATGAAGACTTGATAGATTAGTGTCCTAGGTCGGGGCCGAGATGCAAGAGAAGTGCTCAAATGAATACTTCCATGGATCGATTATGGGACAAACAAAAGGGCTTAGGGGATATTTCGACACCACAACAAGGCTACGACCTCTTCATGTACCATTACATAAAATATTTTAGGTTTCAACCAGTCTGCAATCCATGGAGGTTGAACTTGGGAAGACTTGTGCTACCCAATGTCTTTGTGAATGCAAAGCTAATTAAATATCTTTCTATGAGATATAACCCCAGAAAAATAACTATTCAGTCACATGGTGAGGGTGACATGCTTGTTATTTATAGGGATCTCATTTATAATGTATTTTAGTTAAAATGTTCACTGAATTTATCATTCACGATCAAAGATCTCTTGATAGAGTATCGCCACATGGATACCAGCTATAAGAGATGGAAATTACCTTTGCATAGGCCCAAGGATGAAGGAGGCCAACTCAAGAGGTTCTCTACCAATGAAAACCCTCCTTTCCATGAATATTTATTTGAAGAGTATTTGTGATACACCTATTATTCAGCTGGTCACATTTTGGGAGTAGAGGTTCTTTCTCTCATGTCGATTTCCCCAATGGTCTTAGTTGTAGACATACAAAGCAAGGATGCTAGGCCATTTGATTATGCTAGCTACTTGGCCAATGCCCTATATCGAGGCCTTTAAAATATTAAAAATAATAGTGATAATATTAATTTTTAACACTATTCTTTGCTTATGCATTTGCTATTATATGAGGGACAAGTTAGAGGGGTTTGGAGTGAAGAATTAAGGATAAAAGATACAGATGAAAATGGATATTTTAAACCTACACAAATGTGGACTTCATTGTGGGACAACTGATTTGGTAGGTCTCATTACCTTTATTTTGAATATTTTTTTGTAAAAACATTAATGAAGTTGCTAGGGTATTTGTGCAATTATAGCCTATCCCCATAAGTACAAAGATTTATAAGACTAAAGGAAAATGACTGGAGAAATCAAGTGAATCATAACTAGGGAGACTGGTATGCTTTCCCTGATTGTATAGTGATAAGTGTCTATGGGTTTGAAGGGGCTCCACACTTGATACCATGAGTAGTTCCTGACCAAATTTGTTTTTTAGAAATTATGAGGCAATTGGCAAAATCTGATTCCAAACACCTTAAAGGACATAGAAAACAATCAATTATGCCCAACACCTTATGTTTTGGAGACTTTACAGTGGTTTTCAATTAAGGATATGGAGAAATTGATGGTAAATTGGCATAGTACAACCTACCTCTAGGTCATGTAAGGAAACAATTTGATGCATAAGGGTTTATTGACAAGGCGAGATTATCGCACGGGCTATCAAGGTATAAACATTTGTTCTCAATTGAAGATGTCATAAGAAACCACGATGAGGCTTCCACCAAGCAAAGAATGGCCACCTATAACAAGATTATGCTTGGAGAGGAATGGAAGAGGAAAATGTCCCATATTATTCAAAGGCATTTGCTGAGATACAGGATCTTTTAACAAGAATTGAACAGCTCATCACTCATGTCAATGAACTGGTAAAGGATGTTCCCCCAGTTGTTTTTGATGCACCTCATGCAACCTATTCAGGAGTACAAGTTGAAGACATAGAACCCTTGGATTACATACATTCATAGCCGACTCCTAAGGTATTTTTTTCTATAGATATTGATATAAGTGAAGAAGAGTAGGGTGATGAAGAGGGTGAGCAGGTCAAACAAATTAGTGCTCCTGTGATTTCACAGTACGATCCCCCTGAAGAGCAGAATATTGTAAGATTTGAGTTATCAAATGAACTATCTAATGATGTGAGGGTCAGGGCTGGACAACAGTTTATTTGTGATTGAGATTTTGTTAAACCTTCTGAATTTAGATCATTTGTTTATGAATATAAAGGTAGAAAAATGAGACAACAAATACAGGATATCACTCCTAAACATGAGGCAACCGCTCTGGAGGAATTGAAAAGGGAGTTAGAAAAGGAAATGGAGTCCATCACTCCTGAAAGAGGTAGGGAATTTATTCAATAAGCTAGAGTGTTTGTCCTAACAGGGTGGGATATTAGCTCTTCAATTGTATTTGATAAATTCAGAAAAAAGAGGGGATACAACAATGAACTTAACAAAAGAAGCAAGTGACAAAATGTATTCAGGATCTAGGTATAACCCAAATGAAGACAACTTTCTTATTTGATCATTGTATCCCCATGATAAAAGACCTACTATAATTAGTAATCCAAACCAAGTGTTTGGTCATCTCTTGGCTCAATGAGTAGTGGATACTAACCCTATGGAGACAAAAAAATTGAACATAAATGTGGCAAAATTTACCAAAGAACAAATCAAAAAAATTAATTAAGGAAAATAGCAAACTGAAGAAGGAGCTAGCAAATCAGAGAGAAAAAACATCTTCCTCCTCCACATAAGAGTTTTACTCCCCATGGATTGAAAAAGATAAGATATTTATTGATGCATTAGCTGATGCAGCCTACTGGAGGAATTTCCATCTGAAATCCCAGGGGAAATGCAAAGAATTGGAGAAAGAAGTGAAAACCATCAAATATAACACTATATCTAAAATGATAAAAGAAAGGTTCAATAGAATGATGAAATGTGCTATTGAATATTGGGAAGTATTCAAATAGACACGCATTGCATTGGTGGAGAATGAATGATTGCATCCTAGAATGATGGAGAAAAAAAAGGAGCTCGTAGATAAGAATGCCATGAAAGGAAAAATATTGCTGAAATATAACAAGTTGGTAGAATCACATAAGGGATATCATAATAGGGTTAGGGAAGATTTTGACTGCTTTGATTTAGTCCCACTCCTGACATTCATTTTGGCATTGGAAATCCGCGAGAATATGATGATTGGAAGGAAGAGATTGTTGGGATTCTAACTACTGCGCTCCAAGAAATAAATGACGAGGTTATGGTTTTACAAAATACTCATAATCAACTCAAAAAAATAATCTCTATGGAATATGATATGAAAGAGGTGATCTCTAATGTGGACACCTATGCTAAATAGGAGTACATCCATCACCTCTCTCCAGTCAATCTGTTTATTAGCTAAACAGTAGATGTGTCAGAATCAGATCCAACGGGACAATCTTCAGATTCAAAGGAAGAATGTCAGCCAACAACATGATGAGTGCCCTATCATGGAGTAGAAGCATTGAATAGATCATAGGTATTCAATGGTCACATGATTCTACTTGGAAATTAATGGATCAATGCATTCACCTGCAACATTGTTTTATTTATAATTTGAGTTATGTTTAGTTGTCAAACATCATGAATTTTTGCAAGGGGTTTGCAACTTGTTTCCTCTCATATATAAGAGAGATCAAGACCCCAATAGGAGATCAATGGATCATCACATCATTTTTAATTATACTTTAGAGTAGAAAATAGTAAGAAGATAGATAATAGATTGCACCAATTTTCCCATCCATCTCATATCATAAACTATTTTTATAATGCAGATCATTTGAACTTTGAAGATCAATACAATGGAGAAGGTTACACATATTTACTGATTTTCTTTCGAGAGTTCAACTGTTGTGGATTCATATTCTTATAAGTTATTAACTTATTTGTTTGTCTCCAAAGTTGTTGTTTATATTATTCAAATTGAGTGTGTGGAAGTACATTTAATTTGTCAGTACATTGAATTTGAATTCTTCAGGAATAGGGGTTGTGACCATGGGGTTTTAGATTTATTTATGGACATGATCATTGATCAAGTAGTAATGTGGGCCACAAATGCATCTTGTCACACAAATATCTGCAATTTGTGCTAATCATAAAATCAAATGTAGTGTATTTTTGCAATATGTGGGATGTGGGTGAGGTGTAAGTTGGTGGATACTGATCAGGATTTTTAGTCAAAACATAACAGAAGCTAACAATTCAACATCCATAACTTAGAATCTCTACCAAGAATAAATATAATGAGCTAATAGTTCAACATCCATAACTTGGAAGCTCTACCAAGAATTAAATATAATGAGCTAACAGTTCATCACTAGTTCAAATGATAAAAAATAATACAAAATCCAAATAATTGAAGTCTGAATTTGAGCTTTTTAATTGAATTTCACATGAAGGAGTACATATTGGGATTGGCAATGCAAAATCTTACCAATTCCCAAAGACAAGTCTGCACAGAGCTGAGTTGGAACTTTGAAACTCATATTATCAAAGATTGAAAATAATAAATCAAGTCACTGTATCAACTTTTCTAGCAACTTCCACTCTTCAGGTGGTGGAATTTCCATTTTCTCTAATTGATGTTGTTTGACGTGAAGTTTTGTTAACATTTCATGATTGTAATTGGAAATGCAACCTGTCTTGAATTCTTCAGTCAATTTTTCATTCAAGGTTATCAGTGTTCTGATGCAATCCAAATAGTTCACATCTGGGTTATGAGGAAACTGGTCCAAATCAATTTTCCTTGCACCTTCCATCTTCTTTTTGAAACAATCATTTCCAATGAATCACTCATTTGTGTCAAAAGCCTCTAGAAAACCAAGCTCTCTGAAGCTCCTTACCTTTTCATCCACCACCTTCATCTTGTCTACAACCAAATGCAAATATTCCTTTATTCCACACATTCTCAAACACTTTTCAATGATAGATGACAACTTCATTGAGGTTTCAATCCGATTAGTAATCCCTTTTGATTTCAGATCATTGCCACTGGCTTTGTAGACTATTTGTAGAACTTGATTTGCATATTTCTCTAATTCCAACACCTTTTGTTGTCCACTAAATATTTGTTGAGCTTCTTATAATGTTGCCTGATAGCATCAATCAATTGAAACATGCCACACAAATGATCAAACCTCTGCATTATTTCATCCCAGATCTTTTGTTTCATATGCCTCATTGTATCTCTACAAAATGAAAATAACTTATTTTGAGAAGACTTGATTTCTTCTTTTGCTTCTGTCGGCTCTATCTCCAATCTTTCATTTTTTTTTCTCTATTTCTTTTATTTTTGTTCTCACTGTGCATTTCCATTCGCAATGCTTAGTCTTAATTTTTCTAAGGTGGATTTTTCCTCATCATATTTATTGTTTCTCTCATCTAGCATTTTCTTCAGGCCATTCACTTATCTCTCATTTGATTTATCCTCTTTGCTTGTTGATGTAGAGGCAGATTTTATTATTCTTTTTTCTAATTCATTGCTCTTGTTATCTGCTACTTTCCTCTTTGCTTTCTCACTTGCTAGGTTTTCCTATAACTTTTCTATTTGGGTCTGCAACCTTTTATTCTCTCTATCTTGCTTTAGCAATGATGTGTACACCAATTCATTGTTCTTCTTTGATACATTAATTTTGTCAGTTATTTTCAGGCCAGAAAAATCCAATTGAAAATTGGTTACCTAGTATTCAGATCGATCCATCTGATTTGCTGGTTTGTTTTGAACTGTGGGAACAACACTTGTGTACAACATGATTTATTTATTTGTGTCAAATTTGGGTAATACCATGGTTGTTGCAGGATCTAAAGTTATAATAGACGCACTCTCCATCAGTTTCTTCTTTTCTTTTTTATTCAAGTCTGATTTGTTTTTAAACTTTTCAATGAAATAATAACCTGGGGAGGCAGGAACAATGGAATGCTTGAATGGTGAAAGAATAGGAGTACTTGCAGTTGCTAATGATGCCACACCCACACTAACTAGAATTGGGGGAGTGTCTTGAAAAAACTCCTTTGTGGTATTGGTGGATCCACTCATAGTGTGACTTGGACCTATCAAAATCCTTTGCCTCTTTTGATTGACTTGATCACCTGGTGTTTCTGTGGTATCTTTTATTATTTTCCTCTTAGTTTTCTGTGTAATTTGTTGTTGTAGCATATTTTACCACTACTAGTACTACTACCCATACCATCACCACCAATGGCAGTCCCAGTTGCACTAAGTTGTCCACCAAGGGCATGTCCTAGTTTTGATTGTATCTAACCATGAGGATGAGGATTAGAAGCTCTAACAAATTGAGTTTGACTTGTATGCCCTTTGTCTACTTTTTTACCTCCAATCCCAAGGTCAAATTTATCACCTATTTTTGTATGCTCAACACTTGTTATTGTCCAAGGGCCTTGTCCTTTGGACCCCAAAGTACCACCTTCATAACCAATTTTTTCGAGTATGGCTTCTCTTGAAGTATATGTTGAAGCATATCCTTCTTTTGCAGCCTCACTTAAACTAGGTTTCTAACTGGCATGGATTTTTTCTTCTTCTTCCCTATCAATATCATCATTAGATTCATCACTTCCTTTTCTTCCACATTGATTAGGATGCTCTATATTCCACAATTTGCTAAAATATTTATCTTCTTCGTTAGCTCCATACTCTCCAAGAGCTCTTGGATCACCTAGGTCCTTCCTCATAGACCAAAAGGCAGTAATTTTTATCGTGACCAATTTTTATCTATAACTTCCTTCTCTAGAGAACCTGGAATTTTTACTCTACTAGATGGTTTATCACCTTTTTCATAAAAAATGTTGTATGTCTCGATTGTCTTTCAGTGCATTCCATAATTTCTGCTAACATTCCTATTGGCCACAACCATTGATTTAATGATGTCACACGGATCATACTGCCAGTGACATATAGCATCAAAGTCAAAAAAATTCAAAATATTATGTGCCACACTAAAAATTTTTCTCTCGAATGAGAACCCTCCACATGAAAAAGGTAAAGAAGGAAATAAGGTCTTCTTTTACTGACTGAGAAAGTGTAGTTCATCAACACTCTACACCTTCCTTACATATTCCAATGCAAAAACCCTTTCTATCACATTTATTAGAAGTTTGTATGGTTGTACTCCCGATCCATAAAATCTTAGCATTGTATATTCTTCGATTAAGTACCAATTAGATAGTTTTATTTCTTTTCCTAGTTGCATGTAGTTTCTACATGACATAGGCAATCTAGGCATTGGAGTAT
This sequence comes from Sequoiadendron giganteum, assembly GCA_007115665.2. Taxonomy (NCBI): domain Eukaryota; kingdom Viridiplantae; phylum Streptophyta; class Pinopsida; order Cupressales; family Cupressaceae; genus Sequoiadendron; species Sequoiadendron giganteum. The sequence goes on from CM021107.1 coordinate 41,374,489, forward strand.
TTGCAATTACTTGATGCAATGGAGCCAAAAAGCAGTCTACAAAATGACTGTAGTTCCTTTGAGAATCATGCATCCTTATCTGAGTGGTCCATTCATATACTAGAGCCATTTTATTTTCCTCTGCACTACTATAGGGTTGAATCTGAATCTTGTTGGTCTGAAACATTCCTCTAAATTTGAATAGAAAAGGATAGCACAAGTAGGTTGTGAACGTAAATGTCTTCGTGGAACCTGCTTTAATCATTAAAAAAATATTATGCATGGATTCTATAATGTGTTGAGTATAAATATATTTGACATGTTCATCAGCATAATGGATATTATATACCATTTCAAGGAGGCTTGCACCCACTTCCAAATTGCTATCCAGACCGAGGAAAAATGGTAGCATGGAAATAGTATCTAGAACCCATGGTTTTAAAATATCCAAATTATAAGGAGGCTTATGATCACCTTTCAGTTTGTTTCTATCCTTAACTATTTTATTTAAGAAATCATTTTTTAGCCTTTCTTCCACTGCTTCATAATCACTAGCAAGCTTTTCTAGGTCAATGTGGTGGTTTCCAAATTCTTTAGTTGTAAACCCCAACACTTTTCCAAATTTTTCTGCATTAATGGATAACAATTTTTTTTTTCTTATCATCATAATTTTCGGCACAGACCATGATAGATTCTAGGCAAGGGAAAACTTCATGTAACATCATGCACCCTAATCTAGTTGTCCACGGTGCACTGATACTATCAACTTGCATTTTCTTTGCAGCCTTTTTCTAAGATGAAAATCTAAGTTTTGAGGTATGCCTACCATAGATTTCAGGATCATAAATATCATGGTACCCATCAGTGAAACCTAGGGTTTTAAGCAATTCTGCATAATGTATTTTTTTATCAGACATTTCTCTAGTGGTACTAGTGGTAGACATGCTTATACAAATGTGAAGTTATGAAATTTGAATTCCCTAATAAGTAATACCTATTATTCCTCCTTAATTTTAATGAATTCTTGAGTCTCTAAACCAAAACTTCAAAATTTGACAAAATAAGATTTTAAGAAATGCTAAACGATGAAACGTAGCCACATAAATTATGTCAATTACCCAGATTTTGAGTCCCGACTCTTGAAAACTAGAATGGCGTTGTTGGAAGGGGAACCGTGGAATCCAAAATAGGGTGGTGCACTGCAATGAGCATTCTGAAGATTAAAGACTTTAAAAATCACTGTACAATTTCAAAGTGAAAAGTGTTTTAAATGATTTTTTTCTTGTAATTGGAACGTTAAAGTGAATGACACATCTTAGGAGTTAGGTCTACAAGACTACAAGTTGAAAATTCTTAACCATTGATCTTTCTAAATCTAACGGTTATAGGGTGATTCCAGAGGTTTAAGTTGGGAAGCCCATCGCTCTGTTCATTTCATTACGGAATGTAACTACAAGCATACATCAAATGTTCATCCAATGGTTGAAACTTGAGTAATTTATGATATTAACTTAAAAAAATAAACATGACACATGTGTCTTAAAGTCAATACCATAGGCATCGGCCTAACAATGCTTTATCGGTGAAACCCCCATCACAGCCCCACCAATGGCCCAAAGGCAAAGACTCATAACTCATAAGGTGTGCTCCCCAATATACCGATAGATTCAACAAAAGTAAGCACATCACTATAACACATAAACATCGATGGAATGAATGATTGTATTCCCCCAATGGCCTGATATAGCCATGAATTATCAAGAGCATATTACATAAAGTATATTACTTAATTTCTCAAAAGAAAAAAACTGATTTGAATATATTAAATTATTAATCAGCACTGAATTTTTGAACTCAAAAAACAACTCTTTACTCTTAAGCGTAAATGAATAACGAAGATTCAAGGAATCAATAATAACACAAAACAACCATTTATTTTATTGCAAATGAATTTCAATGTCACATTATTACATATCTCTTTATAGACGAGTAGAACTGTAGCTCCTATTTTGTATAAATAAGATATGTCAGTGTCTCACTTTAGTAATTTACATAGACAAAATTTAATAATTTATTCCAAGTTTTTGCTCGTTACAATGGATTACAAATTGATTCCAATTTCCAAGCTTCTACTGCTGAAAAATTACTACAAATGTAACTCTAAAAATAAATGCATGATTCCAAGCTTCCGTTGGTGACAATGTAATAAAAATGTGGCTCTAAAAATAAAATCAGGATTCCAAGCTTCTGCTAGTGGTTTTTCCAACCATGCTGAGGAAAGGGGGTTCTAATCAGTCTTGGGGAAATGGGATCCGTGAAGATACAAAATGTACTTATCCCCTTTGAGAACCAGAGCCATGCTAGGGAAATAGGAGTTGTTAGAATACAAGAGGAGAAGCAAATCTGCTCCCATCTTTTGCGTGCAGCTTCTATGCACCGGTATAGCACTTACCTCCATTAGAGCTCCTCATCCTGGTTCAAAACCCATCTGAGAAGTCAGGTTAACCAAATCAACTTCTTTCTGATTCCACCCATTCTAAACTTGAAGAAAATTCATCTTTTACTGATTACTCTGTAACTACATAACTGTAGGTAGGAGAATTTATAGTATCAAGAATATTGTGTCATCTTCTTCATGAATCCTTATTAACCCTAGAAAATAAAAACCCTTATGGCACTATCTACTATTCACTAAATCACTATCCCTATTTATGGGCCACTAGTGCCACCACCAGCCTACATAATTAAAATGTTTAATTTGATTGATGTCTGGCTACATACCAACTTGAACTATACCTCAAGTTGAAAATCTGTCAAAATCAATCAAAGTTCAAATGATATGAAATCATTACAAATCTTGTTTCACTAAAGCTATGAGTTTTCTAAGAGATTTCTTTGGATGTTCATATCACATATGGCATTAATTGTCGCCACTGCTTGCACTAGTAGTACGACAACCACGCTTTCTTCAAAAAGAATGAGAATTTCAATTAAATGAAATGTACAATATCAAGGCATTGAAAAGATAGAATGAGTGATGAGCGATGAGCCTTGATCTCACCACATGTCCACATCTAACGGTTATAGTGTTATTCCAGAGGTTTCAAATCACAAGTCTACTGCTTCAGAGATTTACTTCTAGAATGCAACTACAGTCGTCCATCGAACATTCATTGAATGGCCCGTATGATTTTTCGTTGGCATATCTGTTTATTTCACCACTATAGTTTTTAACTATTTTGAGATTCTTTTTTAATTTACCAATGAAAATATATTTGTTGCTTTGAAAAGAGGTTTTAATCACCAATGGAAAAAAAATCTGGTTTGAAAAACGGTTTTAATCGCCAATGAAAAATATTTTATTTGATTAAAAAAATTTACAATTCGCCAAGATTTTCCATGAACTTCCAAGGATTATAAAAGATTCGCCAATTGGGATTATTTATTTTTCCCGTAAAATTAAAAAAATTGCCGGTAAAATTAATATTTTTCATCAGGAAGTATATCGGATTTGCCAAGATTTTACACCTGCGTCGAGGGGGTGTTTCTTAAAGTTTTCCATGAGGTGGACTCACTATCCACAGAGAAAAATATAGCAGAGAGATGGTGGATCGCAACCTATTTTGAACTGTTATAATTACATCTAAGATATGCATTAATACAATCCCATTGAAGCACAATAAAAAACATTATAAGATTATGATTCAACACTCGTCCTTGCTTATCATTCACACAACTTTGATTTTCAACTCAACATTCACAACGTAAATTCACTCTGCTCTAATGATATTCACATGTAAAATATTCACAATAATGAAAATAACCTAAAACACTAAAAATATCTAACATATATATCTGCATCAAGTGTAACCTTAATTAGGTCGACCTAATTAGATGTAACACCCAAAATATAACTTGTCAGATCAAAATGTTCATACATATCTCATGCCAAGATACAAAACTCAAAACAACTTGTGATAGGTCAGCATGGACCCATAATTGATCCCACATAAGACCAAAATACTTATTTATCCTTCACATACCTTCAAGCATATTAGGTCAGTATTATATAGGACCTAATAGCAAAATCATTTGACTATGTATCCACATCTTGACATGTGGACCTCTAAACTTTAATACTCTATTTACATCTAGAAACTTATCTTCACAAGTAAAAATTCAAAAAAAATTCCATAGAGATGTGTGGAATCTCCCACAAAAATTTATTGCATAGAGAATCATTGTAATTTTCTAGATCAAACTCTATTACTCATAACTTTCAAACTACTTGTCAAAACATGATGAAATAATGGAATTAGATACATCTAAAATCCACCAAAATTATGTTATGAGCATAGAGTGAAACCTTCATTTGCGGACCAGTTGAAACTCAAAAAATAGCGCACTATAACATTATATACGCATAATTGACACTTAGTCAATTTCCCATTACAACTATCTTTACTGGACCAAACCACTATGCACAAATGTCTTCCTCTAAAAATCAAAAACTATTAGAACTCATCAAAATGATCTGAAATTAAAATCTTCACATAAGTTACAATGTTGACATCAATGATAACATTGTAATGCATTATTATATACCTTCCATGCTCATGTTTCCAAATAGCATCATCAATGACATTCTTCCAAAAATCTCCCCCTTTCTCATTGATGGAAACATGCTAAAATCTCCAAAGCACCTTCCATATATTGACCCCATTTGACATCAAGGGCAAAGGGAACCTATACAATAGTTATGATTTTCATCAGAGCTCCCCCTAAGAAATGTAAGCATATATATAGATTCAAAAGAATATATTATCTCCCCTTGAGTCACATACTAGAGCAAAAACCCAAAATTGTATTAGAAATAGTACTATAAATTCCACATATGTACAAAGAATTTGAATTGAAATATAGGAAATGCATAAAAAGTGAAATAAATCAACTGAAAGTGGTTGATGCCTGCAACTTTTTCAAATGTGCTTGCCATGCTTGCATTCCATCTACCCATTCTCTCTTGGCTTATGCAAGAAATATATTTTTTGTTTCAAACTCCATAAGTAGCTCTTCTCCCTCTTTCAGAGTACTAGGTACTATATTCATCTTCTTGGCTTTGTTCACACTTAAAAGATCTTTTCAAACAAGTATAAATTTAGGATTGTCCAGATCCCTTACCTCTCCAAACTCCAAAATAATATGTTATTTTTGTGCTTGCAGTTGAAATAATTTCTTATGTATATCTTCTATAGTATTTCTTGTTACACCAGTTAGGTCGAGTGCCAGATCATAGGAACTTGAGGTAGTATCAATTTGTGACTCAATAGAGTCCATCTCCTTCCTTATGCTCTGTTTGGCTTTGGGTCACTTCATGCCATACTAGTATAGAGCCTTTGCCTCATCAACACATCCTTCACCATTATTTAACAACTCTGAAAATGTTTTATGTGCAATGGCACATTTCTCTATAATTTCTAATATTCTTTTATCATTAATTCTCTTCTCCACTTCCTTCTATGATTCTACATTTAGTTTAGATGTATAAACTGTTAGCAATTAGATATGCACCTCGTCAGATTTGCAAAAAATAGACTATCTGATGAAACATTGAAACTCTTTCTAGACGTGGGTAATCGATAAGAAAAGAGAATCTCTAGAGCGAGTTGGTTCTTCGTATGATGATCATATTCTAAAAATATTTCTTGGGAAAAGGAGAGAGAGAAAAAATAATCTTAAAACCAATGATTTTGAAATGATTTTCAATATTAGATGGTGAACTAATGACTATTCTGGATTTTCCTCACAAACAGTGCTAAAAAACCAACACAAATTTCACAACCTCTCAAGAACAATTTTACATAAGTATTTTGCATGAAGATCTATTCAAAACACAACATGTAGCCTATATCCTTTTAATTTTTTGCATCAAACTACAACCTAGGACATAATGAGGACTCCCTAAATAGAAATCACAAGATAAATATCAAACTATAACTGCAAATAGACACAAAATGATAGGTAGGAATGCTATTTTTTATTCACTATAGGAGTGTGCCAAAAAACAATCTCAACTGAGTACAAAATAGTTTCAAGCTCCAAAATGTGTAAGAGCAAAAAATAGACTGAACTTGAAAACCCTAAGTTTTCTCCAAAGATATCTTTCTCAAACCCTGATCCAAGCTCTTGAAAAAAGCTCCAAGAAAAGGTCCCAAAAACTGTGCAACAAGCCAGCACAAAAGTGGAAAGTCACACTTTTTGCATGCATCAACTATCAAGCTTCTAAAAATAGCAAAATATTTATTTTAAAGCAAGGAAAACACCTTCTCTCTCCAACTGAAAACTCAATTCCAACCAAGAAGAAAATTCAATGCTCAACTGCTAAAAATAGCAAGAAAACAAAACAATTTATAAAGTATTGCTTTGCTTCTGCTTTACATGATGCAGTTTTATAATTACTCTATTTTTCAATTAAATATTTTCAAAAATATTTTGCACACAATACCTTATATCTCCCTCTACAAGTTTAATTTTTCTATAAAAATAAAAAAAATAATAAACTCCTCCTTGCATATTTAAATGTTTTCTCTAAAAACAATTAAAAAATAAAAAATAAAATAAAGCCTTGGTCTTAAATCCTAATCCTAAGGCACATTACAATTATTGATTTCTAAAAAACAAATACCTTAAGGTATAACTAAGACCCTAAATTGTTAACAACTAAGGCTTATGACTCTTGAGAAATCTCTACAAGGCTTGACCTATGCAAGATACCATGGTGACATAAAATACTAAACTTAAGACTAAGTTTCAAAATGCAACAAAATGTCCTAAGTTCGAAAGTCTCCACTCCATGGAAAAGTCACTTAACCTAAATGTGAACTAGGTCAAGATGAAAAAACAAGAGAAAACCCTAAAATATTCATTTGCATCTTTTGACTTTGGAGACTTTGGCTCTGTTTGGGGAGAAAGGCACCACCATGTCCATGTTTGACCCTGCATCTTGGGAAGGCTTTGAAACTTCAAACTCTCCTCCATTCTATGGTAGGTGCGACCTATCACTTTTATGCATTGTTTCTTGGTTCCTTTGTTAAGAACATGGCCTCACAGGCTGCGGCTTCTCCTCCATTCTTCTCTAATTTCCTTTGCACTCTTTCTCTATGCTTTCCTAACACCACCTTGGGCGCCATGAGAGGGCTCGACCCTTAACATTCATCAGCTCCAATGAGTTGGGCATGGCCCATGAGTTCTTGGATAGAAAACACAATGGTAATCTCTTCCTTGCTAGACTCTTTCTCTATATTTTCTCTCTCAAACTAGAGCCTACGAGCTTTAATTCTGAAAAAATAGTTGTTATCTCTTAGAAAGAAGAAGGTCTATTGACTAGCTGTGCCATGAGTGTTTAAACCAAAGCTTATTTATTATGAAAAAATTTGTGCATTATCCTCCTGACAGGCCGCAACATGACATTAGTTGATTGACGACTTTCCATATGACGAAATTTGAACTCCAGGCATTATTTTCTTTGATTTTGTTCTCTTATGCAAAAAAATTGAAGAACTCTCCTCATTCTTTTGTGAAGAGTAACTGAAATTCACACTGGGCTCGACCCATGCATTATCAGGCGTTTCTATTTTAAAATGTAGAAACTCATGTGGGTAACTTGGAAAGTGAATTGTTTGCATTTTATTTCTTTAAAACCCCATATGGGTATTTTGGAAACTACATTGTTTGTGTTTTATTTTTAAAACCCCCATATGGGTAAACTAAAATATGATGGTAAATCTGCATTCCTTATGAAAACCGCATGTGGGTATCTCTGTATATGAAGAAAATCTATATTTGAGCAAAAATCTATAAGTGGGTATTTAGTATTTTTGTGTTTTACTCAAAACCCCAAAATGGGTACTTGTCAAATATGAAGAAAATATATTTTAAATTGGAATCTAAAGATGAGCCTCCTGTATTATTTTGAAAATACTGCACTCTTTCTCAAAACCCAATGTGGGCATCCATTAATTCAAATAAATTTGTATTGTTAAAAACCATGCTTATGCAGAATTTTGAAAACCAAGATAAATTTATATTTGAATCCAAACTAATCATGTGGGTATGCCTGAAACAATGAAAACTTGAAGAAGACCAAAATCCATACATACTGTTCCATCTTGCATTTGTAAAGCTCCTTCACGCTTTGATATTATCTACTTATATTCTGGCAACAAACTCTTCACATCCTTACCTGTCATTGCATATCCTTAGTTTCTATACCTAGCACTTTCCATGCCAAATGCACATGTAAAATTGAAACTCCTATAGATACAACCATTTTTTATTCTGTCAAAACCCAAGATGGGTATTGTTGATAGTTAAAATGAAACAAACAACATTAAAACAAAATATTTCTACTCTATTTCTCCTGAAAAAGAAAGACAACATATAGTAGCCTAACTCCCAAGGTCCTGGTAGTTGGTTCTCAACTGTCTGGTGTCACTCAATTGGTTCATGCCACTATAATGTTCAAGGGGCCTATGCTGGTAACAAAAGATTCAAGCAATGACTCTTTTATCAGAATGGTTCTTGTAAATAAAAGGGGTTTTAAACAAAAGAAAAAGATGGAACGAAGGGGTAACCAATAAATTTGAATCAACTTTATCTAACATCTAGACATATATCTTTAATAATGAATGTTTTTCCAATCAGATCAAGAAAACCATAAGATGAAAAAATCTATAGAATGATCTATACCATTGCATACATTTTAGGTGCTTAATTAATTTCACACTTACATATCACGAATACTTCAAGGATTTCAGAAACAACACACATTCATTCATCATCAAGATTATAGATCAACAAACTTCAATAAGTTCAATTCAATGACAATCTAACAAGATAATCTTTAAATTTGGTTTCTTCTAACGATTTTCACCACATTAAAAACTATCATGCTTCAACACAATCACTGGCATTCAGATGGATTATAACTTATCAACCTTATCAAATAAAACAACTCAATTCTAACTCCATATTGCGTAAAAACCTGCAATTCTATTAAGTGTAAAAAGATCAAGTAACAATGTATCTCAAAATGATCAATACAAAATTCTATCTCCTAGCATTAGGTAAGCCAATTTCTATTCTCAATTAGCTGACCTTTACAATATGATACCCATTGGGTATTTATAGATATAAAAAAGTTTGAACTCTACTTCTATTTTAAGCTATCCACCTTTTTAGGAACTATACTCTCTTGGAAACTCAGATCAATTTGATCTTAAGTTCTCACATTTATACATTTAGCTTAATCTAAAAATAGAAGATAGAAGAGAAGAAGAAGTCATGCACTCAAAAAGCTATCAGTGTTGCATGCAAAATACAAAGAAGGAGAACATCATGCATGTGAAGCTGGATCCACAACAAACTCATCATAGCTAGTGAAGACTTGTTGTAATGTATCCATCTCTAGCCCATCAATCCAGCTATCTTCAAACTTAATTTGATCCAACTCTACTGCAGAAAATTCCCTCATACTCTTTATTTTTATCAATTCTCTCCTTGCAGCTTTTATCTCTTCTTTGACTTCCACTAATCGATCTATTACCAAGTCTTCTTTATCATCCTTTTCCTGCATGAGTCATTCGAACCTTTCATCCCATTTCTCTTAAACTTGAATCAAAGGCATGCCATATTTTGTCATTACTTTCACATCTAAAATTATGGAAATGACTGCTTCCAACTCTTCCAACTGCTCAGTAAAATTATTAATTGCTTCCTGAATCTCATAGTTGTGTTTACAGAAAAATCCAGTCCTAAACTGGAGTATGTGAGAAGTTTTCTCCACAAAATCTTTGTTGTCTTCCTCAAGTATGGATTGTTCTAGGAGATTTGTTAGAGGCAATGCATTTACCTTTTCTAACTTCTGACCATATTCCTTATACTCTTCTTCTTGTTTTTCCGATGCCTCAATATATTTATGCATCTCTTTTATCAATCCTTCTACATCCTTGTGCTTCAAATCCTTTCACTAAAACCTCCCCTACCTCTCAGTTCAATTTGTCTATCCACTTTTCTACCATCTCTGCCTTACCTCTAATCTACACCAAATCAGCTACCTCATTTTTGCTTAACAAAACAGGAGTCTCAATGGCTGCTACCTGTTGTAACCTTGGAGAGGAGACACTCTTCAAGAATGAATGCAACTGATCCAATTGAGCTTTAAGCTCATCCTTCTTTTGATTGTCCTTGATCATCCTTTATTTAGTCGTTGAAGCCACTACATCAATCAAATTCATTTGTTGACTTCTAGTGGGTCTTCCCAAATTGACCGTACTCAACTGATAGTTTGTTAGCTACATATCCCTTACCTCTTTTTCTGTCATCGAAATGGTACACTCAGCAACTATTTCCCCTTTGTCTGTGAGTTGTGTAGAATGTAGAATTTTAGCCTTCTTCTTAGGCCTTTCTTGCTCAATCCTCTTCATCATATCCTCCCAATTAAGAGGTTGTGGAGGTGTTATTGCCCTTTTCTACAGGTCTAATTTCAACAAAGTAGGACCACTTAAAGCAGGCATTATGGAAGAGGAAGCAAAAATTGTAGAAGGTGGTTGAACATTTATTTGAGGATGAAAGTCAACCTTTGCTTGCTCTTGTTGTTCCTGCGGCATATGCATCTGCACAAACTTCTCAGCCTCTTCTCTATCCTTTTGTTCTTTTCTTTTCCTTTCTTCCTCTTCTTCCCTCTCTAGAGCTTCCTTTTCCAATATTTCTTTTTCCAAAGCCTCTAGTTTCTCTTTCTCTAATCTCTCCGCTTCTAAGGCCTTAAGTTTCTCTGCCTTTGCCTTTTATTCTTCAGCTTGTTACTTCTTTATTATCTCCTCTGCATCTATTTTCCTTTTCAAAATTTCAGCTTCTTCCACAAGTTTTAGTTTAGCAACTAAGACTTCTCTTTCTCTTCAGTTCCTTGCCTTTTCTTCCTCAAGGCCATGGATTTTTTGTATCAATTCCAACTTATCGTTCTCTTCCTTGACCTTGAGTTCATTTTCTTGTTGCCTTTTTTGCTTCTCCACTTCATCAGTTGCTGCCTTAGTTTCTATTTCCTTTTGTTTCTCCACTACAGTCCTTGCATCAGAATCTCATTTTGCATCTTCAAATAGCTTCCATTGATCTTTTTGTGTTAACATTTGTTCAATATCCTTTTCTAGAGGCATGTTCTCTTGTAGATCTTTCTTTGACAGAGTCTAATCTGAATCTGTCTCCACTTCTAGAACTTCTTTCTCCATTGCTTTTCCCTTAGCAGCTTCAACCATGCTATGAAGAGCTCCTTCTTGAATCTCTTTACTCTTCTTCCTCATAATTGGAACTTGTGTAGATGATTCAGCTAAGGTAGGTGTAGAAACAATAGATTCTATTTGAACATCTCCTTCTTGTGCTCCTTCTTGTGCTCCTTCTTCATCATCTACCACCTCAAGTTCTATTTCTTCAACATCCGGAGGAAGGAATTGTAATGGTTCCTTGGGAGGTGTTTTCCTCTTGATTCTCTTGTATCCCTTTCCCTTCTTAAGTAATGGTCCTTGAGGAGCTTGAGTTCTCAACATAAACCATTGCACACTCCTATCTAAGACTATCCTTCCAATTTTCTTGATGTCAATTGTTTCTTCAGCATCCTAGTCAATTGGATCCAAATTCTTGGTACCAACATTCAAAGCTTCATAGGAGGGATCTAATACAACTCCATCATCCACCAATGTGTCACGAATGTTTTCTTTAACACCTAGCTCTGCCATGAGTGCAACCGTAAATCTTTCATAGTTCTTCTTCCTTAAGTCATACTCATCATGCCAGTCACTCCAAAAGTCTTCTAACAAAATGAAATGTCTAGTGAATACTCAAGGAAATAAGGTATACATCCTTTTCTTGGGATCAAAACACTTATGAGCTGTGTGCAATCCCAATTTCAACTGTACCAATTCATTATAGACCACCTTTGCTCCTACCAAGTGTTGATAGCTATATTCCCCCAACTTCATGGGAAATTTGTGACATCCAGTTTTGTGCTTGATCCCAAACGAAACATTAACTCCAATAGATTGATATACAAACTCCATAAGCACTATCCTGTTACTACAACACCTTGGAAGCAAGTGTGGATTGCCTTCAAAACTAGCCAACCTGAAGTATGTGAATGTAGGGTATTGGATGTACCAACATCCCCATTCTGCAATGAATGCCATAGCTTCTTGACTCAACCTATATCTGGCATCTCCATTCAACTGATTAATTATCACATATAAAAATGCATCATTGACTCTTCTGAAATGAGTCTCAGCAATTTGAAGTGATAATTGATCATAGTGATCCCATACCTTCTTTTTCCCATCCAAGGCTCCCATTATGCCTACTCTGTTTAAACCTAGGAAAACCCCCAATCTGGCTGCTACATATACAATGTAGGAAGTCATGAAGAAACACTTAGTGTTTCTGATGCTAGTCAACTAGTCATGGATAGCATTTGACACAATCATTGGCCAATCGAACTAATAGTCACCATGTAAGATTATTTGGATGAAACGAAACATCCATTTCTTGAACCGTAGTGTATCTCTCTTCCCAAACACCCTAGAGAGCATCAATATTAGATCAGATACTTTCTTCTTGAAGTCTACCCTCTTCGACTGATCTACAAGTTTGCTCAAGGATTTCTTCTCTGTCTTCAACCATTTCTTGTTTAAATGAGACTTATTTGAATCCTTATGCTTGCTATACTTCTCCAAGGCCTCTGCTTCAGTTAGCTGCACCAAGATCTTTGGATCTGGAACATTAAATATATTTTGAAACATTTGAGGAGTAAGATCAATAATCACATTATTTTGTGAATCCATGCATAGTCTTGTAGCAAGATTATAGGTACTAGTTGCTGTTAAGATCAACTCCGGACACTGAACTGATAAAGGGAAGACAGTGATATGTGCCAAATCGAAATCAACAATCCTTTGTATCGTTCCTGTTAGATTTTCTCATTCTGCAAAGGTTTCTCCAAACAACTCTTCAAAGTTATACTGGCCCAAGTTGGTATCCGTGGTATCTGCCTAGACTGATTCATCTAATCCCTAATTAAAAGATAAATCTAATCCACCCTAACTCACTGTAAATCATTCATCTAACTAAACCATTTAAAACCTAATTTAATCTAGTCCATTGCAAATCAAAAATATCATGACGCAATCATGATTAAGACATGAAAGCGACCATGCTCAAAATAGAAAAAAAAAAAATGACAGTACAAGAAATCAAAGACTAAAGTAAAACAAATAAAATAAAACAAGAAAATACTCATTCAATCATGCCAAGAAACACAGATTCAATTGAAACTAAATGATCGAAATTGCGAGTAGATATAAAGCAAAACATAACAAACATGACAGTAAATAAACAACGAACAAAAATGATAAGAAAACCCTACCTCAAACGCAAACGAACCTGAGCTAACCTTCTAAACTGATTCGCACACAATATCCCTCATCTCTTTCGATCAATTCACTCAAACAAACTCTATTGTTGCTCTTTCGCACTCTTATATTTTAACAATGACAATAATGAATCGTTTAACCCTTAATGAAGGTAAAAAAATGTTGATTTCTACCTACACGAGCAACTACCATTAATGGATTAAAGCACAGTTAACGCAGAGTCAGAACTGTGAGAGAATGAAAACTTCTCTATAGTGTTACTTCAATCAAAAAATTCAACGATCCAAAAGTGGCAGGGGCAGAACCAAAATGGAAATGAAATCTCAAATTTATGAAATTTCCAAACACAATTCCCATTCCGGGTCCGAGTCCGCCAACTAAAGACTAAACAAAACCAAACACAAAAATTAAAGTAAAACAACCAACATAATAAAACAAAACACAAAGACCAAGACCAAAGCATAAATAAAAATAGCAGAGACGGGATCAAAATAGATCATGATTTTGCAATTGTTGATAATGACCAACTTGACACCTACTCCAGCTCCAGTTCCGCTAAAGAAAAACAAAAAAATCTAAAAAGTAAAGACCATTGGGATGGGAACCAAAACAAGGTTTTAAAAAACTTTCATAACCCGATTCAGTTCCGCTTCCGCTTTCGACAAACTAAATCAAAAAATAAACAAAGTGTTGGAAGCAAAATGATCCCAAACTTTATTTGAAAAACAATAAAGGATAAAGAAAAACTATGGGTACCCTCTTTTGACAAGGCAAAAGATGGGGTCGTTATGTAAGGCATAACAAATGGCAACTCAACTAGGAAAATGGTTTACCCATTTTCAAGATACCAAAGAAAATTTCAGTCACCCAAAAACAACTGACTTATAAACACTTTAACTTGAATAAAATCAGATATTTGTAGGATAAGTTTAAGCTATAATCTCAGATGTGTGTGCTCATGAGTTATCTTTGAATCTAAGTGTGTGCTTATATTGTGCATTATTCTTCATAGATACTTTCTCTATTCTTTGAACCACCCTACCTAAAGTTCAAGCTACATGAGTTGAGTCCTTTAACTATCGTGTAGTAAATTCCTGGGTATTGCTCCGCTGCCAGATAGGCGTCCATAGCCCCGATGAAGATGCCTCTAGTTCTCACAAAGGATTGCTCTACTGCTAGCCAGGCGTCCATAGCCCTGATAGAGATACTTGATTACCCACTTGATATTGAGCTTGCCTTTTTTTTTTTCTTTCTTCTATTTTTTTTACTTATGAAAATTCTTTTATGCATCTCTCAATACTCAGATTCAGTGAACCTAAAATGTGGGTTGAGTACTACAATGGATTTCATGATAGTCTTGGAATCAGATTTTTCACTTGAATCAAAGGTAGAGTCATTCTAAAATAAATAGGCATTTACTCATGCAAATTTTTTATCTAATTTGGTGACAGATTCTTGATGATAAAACATAAGATATTCACAATGTATCTTCTTACCTTTAAATAACTTCTCAAACCCAAACTAGAATAATCATAAGACATAAGTTTCAGAACAACATCCTTTTCAATGATGATAATGAAAATACCTAAACCAATTTCTCTCCTAGTACCAAGAGCATCCTTTGAATAACAACCCCAAGTCTTGAGATGAAAAAAATAAAGATCCCCAACGAAACAAACTCAAAAATCAAAACAAAGCAAAGAAAACCTAAATAAACAAAGCAAAACAAAAACCTAGCTAAAAAAAAAACCTAAAACCTAAAAACTTAATTACATATGATACAGTATAATACATTCTCCTCTCAAAATGCTAGACCTTTTATGCACCAAAATAGTTCTTGAGAAACTGACCATTAACGGGTAATGGAACAAGCTCTCTTGTTAAGGTACTCAAACGAAAAGCATTCTCACCCAATATTTCAGCTATTTGAAAGGGACCTAACCAAAGTCTATAAAACTTCTGGTGATCTCCCTTCTTTTCTCTAGCCTTATCCCATAATAACACAAGGTCTGATATTCTAAAAGCTTTTATCTTGGCTCTCTTGTCAAACCAACATTTAACAACAGCCTGATGTTTAGAGAATTGCTGCAAAACAACATCTCTTTGTTCTTCCATATTTAACGAATTAAGCAGTCTAACCTCAATCCTATCATCTTTAGAATAAAATTCCTGCATGAACTTCAAAATAGTATTTGTAAAAAAATGGGAAAGATTGGATCTTGGCCATGGACCAACTTAAAGGGTGAACTCCCTAGAGATGCTTTGATTCTGGTTTGATTTGCTCATAAGGAAAATCTCAACTGGGTGTGCCAGTCCCTAGGGTTACTTTCTACCAAATTTTTTATGAATTCCAATAAGTTCTTATTTGTGGAATCAACCACTCCATTCCCCTGAGGATAATAATTGGAAAAATATTTTAACACAATCTTATGCTCATATGCCCATCAAATAAAATCAGCAGAAAAAAAAGCAGGGTCGTTATCACATACTAGAGCAAATGGAACTCCAAACCTAGTTGTGATGTTCTTAGTTAGAAACTTGATGACCACCTCCATGGTGCTATTCTTGCAAGTTTGTGCCTCCATCCAACATGTACAGTAATCAGTTGTAGTCAGGATGAATTTATGTCTTGCAGAATAATTCAGATTAATCACACCTACAAAATCAAGTGCCCATTGAGCAAATGGCCTTACCTCATATATCGGTTGTAGGGGCATTGCAGGATTTCTTTCTCTAGGTGCAGAGGTTTGACATACATGACATGTCCTGCAGTGTTGGTGTGCATCTCTAAACACATTAGGCCAATAATAGCCCGACCTTAAAATTTGATGTGCCAAGGCATCAACTGATCCATGTCCTGTTCCATGCCTACCATGACATTCATTTATAGCATGTTTAGCTTCTTACTGATCCAGGCAACGTAGATAGATTCCTTGGAAATTATTCCTGTAGATTGATCCCCCTTTAAGCATATAATGGGTGCTTTTCATCCTCAATGCTCTCCTTTGAGTAGCATTCATCCCTTCTGGACACTTATTATTGAGGAGGAAGAAAACTAAATCTGTATACCATAGATCTTTTGTGAATGATTGCATAGTGTACTATTGGAAATTTATACTTTTATCCACTTCAGCCATTTCCTTTGACAAACCTTGACCTCTTACAAGCTTCATTGGGTGAATCTCCAGGTCAAACTCTTGTAAGATTTCCATCCATTTCCCTCTTCTTTCCCCTAATAAACTTTGCATTAGGAGGGAGTTTACAACTGGATCTGGGACTATTGCCATAAACTGACTTCTAATTATGTAATGCCTAAACTTCTTTACTACTCTAACCAATGCAAAGGCTTGTTTTTCCAATGATGAATATCTTACTTCTGCATTTTTAAAGGGAGAGCTCATAAAAGAAATTGGTCTCTCCTTGTTCTCTTCCCATCTCTCTATCAAAACTACTGCACATGAATGTTCAGAGGCAAAAGAATAAAGATAGAAAGGTTTTAGATAATCTAAGCTTGTCAAAATAGGTGCCTCATATATAGCTTGTTTAATCTGCATGAAAGAAGACTTGGCCTCTTCACTCCATTCAATCTTTGCATCCTTCTTCATCATTTCGTTGAGTGGTTTGATAATCTCTGCAAACCCTGTTATAAACTTCCTGACAAAATTAATCCTTCCAAAGAAAGATCTCATTTCCTTCTTACTTCCTGGCCTTTTCAATTTCAAAATGGCCTCTACTCGATCAGGATCTATAGAAATCCCCTCCTCTGATATAATGTGGCCTAAAATCTTTCCTTTAGAAACTCCAAATACACATTTCTTTAGGTTAAGGGAAACACATTAATTGATACATTTCCTTAGCACTTTCTCTAAATCAACAACATGATCTTCTCTATTCTTAGAGAAAATGGTTAGATCATTAACATAGATGATTATACACTTTCCTATCAGATCTTTAAAATCTACATCCAGCGCTCTTTGAAAAGTAGCACCAACATTGATTAGACCAAATGGCATCCTTCTATAGGCAAACGTGCCCCATTTTATAGTGAAAGTCATCTTCATCCCATCTTCATGACTTACAAGGACCTGATTGTATCCTGAATACCCATGCAAGAAAGACATCATCTGAGATCCATTGACCTTTTGCAATACTTCATCAAGAGAAGGTAATGGATAGTTTTCCTTCTCAGAGGCCTTGTTTAAATTCTTGAAATCCACACACAACCTAATTTCACCATTCTTATTTCTTACAGGAACTAGATTAGCCACCCAAGTAGAGTGTCTAACTGGAAAGATTATTCTTGCAACTAACAATTTCTATACCTCTTTCTGAATCAAAGGTTCAATTAATGCATTGACCGGGCATTGCTTTTGGCAAAACGGCTTGGCTTCTGGCTTGAGAGGAATTGTATGTGTGATGAAAAATGTATCAAAAGTTTTCAAGTCATCATAGCTCCAAGAAATTGCTTCAATATTCTATTTCAAGACTCTGATTATCTCATCCTTAATCTCCCGAGGACAAGTTTTCCCTATAAGAACATTCCTTTCTACCCCTGAGTGAGCCAAATTAACGGATTCATACTTGCCTCCCTCACTCTTTGTAGGCATTCTCTGATAAGCTCGTGGATCTGAATCAAATATCATTTCCAATGCTATCATCCCTTTTGGGATGTTATTGCTCTTTAAATCCATTATCCCTTCTGGATTGTCATTTTCTGGATTCTAGTCTCGTTGATCTCTGTTAGAGTCATCAATTATATGTCCTTGAAATACATCAAAACTCTCCAAAAAGGCTAAAATGTGTTGATCATCATTAAACACCTGATAGTGTCTAACATTGTCAAGAATTGCAGGGACTAAAATCAATTCCACAAAAAACCTCTTCAGATTTGAATCTTGCATAGGCTCTAATGTACTTGCTGCAATAGCCAGAGCATCTGCTATTTGATTCGCTTCCCTTGGAATGAGAGTAATTCCAAAGGCATCAAAATCTTCTATTAAATTTCAAACCCTATTTCTATATGCAGCCAATATTTTGTTATGGCACGTGTATTGGCTATGTACCCGCTTCACAATTACCTCATAATCGCCCATTACTGCAAGAGCAGTTACCTTCTTCTTATGAGAAAACATGAGCCCTCTTACAAGCGCTTCATATTCTGCTACATTATTAGTACAACCAAACTGCAATCTATAAGAAGCAAAGTAAGTTTTTCCTTTCGGATTGGTTAGTTTTATCCTTGCTCCACTTCCTACTTTAGATTTAGAACCATCAAATTTAAGAGTCCATAACTGGTCTTTGGCTGGGAGTTCTTTATTTTTAAAAGCAATAGGGAATTTGTCATTTGTGACATGTGGCGGCTCGGACTTTTGCTGATCTTCAACAATTATCTTTAGGATAGGCTTAATTAAAGATTATCCTATGTTCCCATTTTGTTCAACAACTATCTCCTGAATGCTCTCTTGAGTTAATTTACTATCTAAATCATCTTTCATTAACACCTTGGGCATTGGTAAATCATCCGGAGTAGGGGTATTGAAATGAAACTGAGATACTTTCACTTCTTCTTGATATAGGGAACCTAAAACTTGAGTCTACTCTTCTGGTAATGAGTTTTCCTCTTGAGAAAGACTAGCCCATGTAAGAATAGTTGCATCCTTCACTTGGAAAGAGAACTCTTTGATAGGAGTCTCAGATCCCTCTTGAATTTTTTTTTTGGGCTGATCTACATGACTTAGAATATCAACGCATGACTGACATGTCAACTCCGAATGGTTATGATAGTGAATCCTACACCAATTAGGGAGCAATAAACTACTCAAATCAATTTCTGCTCCTAAAACCAGCCTATCTTGTTGCAATTTCCTTATTAGAATTTGTTGGTTGATGTGAATCATTGAGTCACTATGATCTAAGGATAATGTATCATCAATACTAATTACAGAGAAAGTAAGGACTTCCTCTTGTTTGTAAACACCTATCTCAATCTCAAATAATGCTACTTCATTTGGAGTATCATACTCTGTAATCATGTGTTTGAGTCTAGGCTCACTTTCAATTCTTATTTGGGTGGTAACTCCTTTCCAAGGTAAGCACATGTGTGAGAAATCCAAAGATACATATCCTCCTATGATTTTCATTAGCTCTCGACTTAAGAGCATACCATATGTTTTTGGGATATCAGCTATTTGGATATCTATATAGGTCTGGATCCTTGGGTCTTATCCAACTTGAAGATGCATGTTCTTCAACTCACCTACAACATTGACTTTGGTTTTATCCAACTGAATCACCTTTTTATTAGTTGGAATAGGACTTAA
The DNA here is from genome assembly GCA_007115665.2 of Sequoiadendron giganteum. Taxonomy (NCBI): domain Eukaryota; kingdom Viridiplantae; phylum Streptophyta; class Pinopsida; order Cupressales; family Cupressaceae; genus Sequoiadendron; species Sequoiadendron giganteum. Next base: position 41,394,257 of record CM021107.1, read on the forward strand.
TCCTAGCTTCTTACAAATCAAAAAAGGCATAACATTCCCTGATGCTCCAGAATCTAATAAAAAATTATGTAGATTCTTTCCAAAGATTCTCAAACTTAACAAGAAAGGTGGGGTACTAGTCTTACCAATATACATTGCTGCATTTGTCTCCTTTGCGGGAGTCACTTTACCTTTCCCTTTTAGGTGATCTGCCTCTTCCAAAGCTTTTAATACCACCTCTCGTTGAGCTGGGCACCACTTCATGATATCAAAGAAAGACAGTGATGTCTTCGGTCTCTGTAATTCTACAACAAAGTCAAATTCTGAATCATTCCTAACTTGGTACTTAGGAAAAGAAGGTTGATTACCTCTGTTTTGAGAATTAGAAGGTCCCTTTGGTGGAGGTGGATTATTATCTACATTCTGATTTGGTGGAACCATGTTATTCAGGGGTGCAGATGTAGTGAATGGCCCCTTGTTGTGATTTCTTAGAAAGTGGCCACCCTTAGATTGGAAGGCTTGAGCATCATAAACATCTTCCTCTGGCTCATTATCTCCTTGTATAGGGAATTGATATTTTTCTTCAATGGTTTCATAAGTCATGGCAATGTTGACTGACCCATTACCTTGATTGGAATTTCCTGCTTGAGGATGGGCATCAGCCTGTGAAATTTTCACCATCTTCTCCATTTATGGGCAATTGACCTCAGAATGGGCTATTGTATCATGCAACCTACACCAATTTGTCATAAAATTTAAATCAGCAACATTAGCAATATGGGGTCTTTCTTCACCTTCCTAATAATTATGAGGAACTCCCCCATTGTTAGGTCCAGTATTCCACTACCTATTATTGTTGTTTTTGTTGAACCTTTGATTATATCCTCTATTTTGATTTTGATAATTTTGGTTTGAGCAGTTATGATTTTGAAAATTCCTATTGGCGTTATGATTCTGGTTCTGATTAGAGTAATTTCCCTAATATTTATAACCTCCCTCATTGTTGTAATTCTAGTTTTTATTATTGGGAGGGTTTTTCCTGAGCTGTGCCATGTCATTTGACATCTAAGAGAGCATCTTTTTGAGAGTCTCTAACTCACTTGTGAGTTGAATAGTTTGTTCATTCTGCACATTTTGGACCATGGCTAGGGAATGAACATGGGTTGATCCTCCCCCTTGTTGTGGTTGATTTTGAGGTTGCTGTTGTTGTGGTTTATGTGAGGAATATTGGACACCATTGCTAAAGAAAGGCACCATGGGTGGAGCTTGCAACTCAGATATTGGTCCATATTGGGAATAATTCATCCCTGGGACAGTGTTGTATAATGGTGGATTAGGCATCTGATAATTCATTGGAGGAAGAACTACTCCTAACCCTCCAGATTGCAAACTTATCTGTTGTTGCAGTTTGATAGCCAAATGATAAATCTTAGACGATGAGTCAATTTCATTAGGTTGATAAGTTCTTTGCAAGAACAGGCCAATCAAAGGATCAACAACTCTCAAATATTCCTATATAGCCATACCCTTTGGTACTAAGTAAGGCTCTTGTAGCCTACGATACATCCTTTGGAACCTAGTGTTAAACAAAGGTAATGGTTCATGATGTTCTTTCCTTATGGTGGCAATCTAGTGATATAATATTGCAGGATCCACATAAACCCTGAATTTATTAATGAAAGCATTCTCTAAATTAGTCCAACCCAGGATAGATCCCTGAGGCAAATTTAGGTACCAATTATATGCCATATCTCCCAAACAATATGGAAATAGTCTACATACCACATCTTGGTGAGCAACTTGAGCTCTTGTGCAAGCATCTTTGAATGCTTGTATATGCTCTTCAACACTTCTCGACTCTCCATGCATGTATTTCAGACAGAACCTCTCTGGGTTCTTAGGTAAATCATGAAATCCCCCAGGAATAGTCCCTAACGAGGAGGGATTACTCACAAAGTAAGCCATTGGTGGGATTGGTTGGACAGGTGGTGATATAGGTTGAATTGGTGGAAACACAGGCCTATTTGGAGGTGAGGATGTAGGTGGAATTGGTCGTTGTGTAGATGGATTTGGAGGAAATCCAGGTGGAGTAAGTGGTGGTGGTAGTGTAGGTATCAAAACCCTACAAGCATGAGGTCTTGGTCTAACCAGAACTTGCATTTCTTGTAAAGGTTCAGGGTCAGTAGAGGATCTCAAAATCCTTCCATATTTCCCTGGTGAGAAAGATCCTGTGTGAGACAGCTTGTCTTTTCAAGGGCCTCCTTCTAGCACCAACTTCTGTTGATGGTTAAAATGACACAAACAACATTAAAACAAAATATTTTTACTTTATTTCTCCTGAAAAAGAAAGACAACATATAGTAGCCTAACTCCCAAGGTCCTAGTAGTTGGTTCTCAATTATCTGGTGTCACTCAATTGGTTCATTCAACTGTAATGTTCAAGGGGCCTATGCTGGTAACAAAAGATTCAAGCAATGACTCTTTTATCAGAATGGTTCTTGTAAATAAAAGGGGTTTTAAACAAAAGAAAAAGATGGAACAAAGGGGTAACCAATAAATTTGAATCAACTTTATCTAACATCTAGACATATATCTTTAATAATGAATGTTTTTCCAATCAGATCAAGAAAACCATAAGATGACACAATCTATAGAACGATCTATACCATTGCATACATTTTAGGTGCTTAATTAATTTCACACTTACATATCATAAATACTTCAAGGATTTCAGAAACAGCACACATTCATTCATCATCAAGATTATAGATCAACAAACTTCAATAAGTTCAATTTAATGACAATCTAACAAGATAATCTTTAAATCTGGTTTCTTCTATTGATTTTCACCACATTAAAAACTATCATGCTTCAACACAATCACTGGCATTTAGATGGATTATAACTTATCAGCCTTATCAAATAAAACAACTCAATTCTAACTCCATATTGTGTAAAAACCTGTAATTCTATTAACTGTAAAAAGATCAAGTAACAATGTATCTCAAAATGATCACTACAAAACTCTATCTCCTAGCATTAGGTAAGCCAATTTCTATTCTCAATTAGCCGACCTTTACAATATGATACCGATTGGGTATTTATAGATATAAAAAAGTTTGAACTCTACTTCTATTTTAAGCTATCCACCATTTTAGGAACTAAACTCTCTTGGAAAATTAGATCAATTTGATCTTAAGTTCTCACATTTAGACATTCAGTTTAATCTAAAAATAGAAGATAGAAGAGAACAAGAAGTCATGCACTCAAAAAGCTGTCAATGTTGCATGCAAAATACAAAGAAGGAGAACATCATGCATGAAAGGATTCATGCATGTGAAGTTGGATCCGCAACAAACTCATCATAGATGGTGAAGACTTGCTGTAATGTATCCATCTCTGGCCCATCAATCTAGCTATCTTCAAACTTAATCTGATCCAACTCTACTGCAGCAGATTCCCTCATACTCTTTATTTTTATCAATTCTCTCCCTGCAACTTTTATCTCTTCTTTGACTTCCACTAATTGATCTATTACCAAGTCTTCTTTATCATCCTTTTCCTACATGAGTCCTTTGAAACTTTCATCCCATTTCTCTTTAACCTGAATCAAAGGCATGCCATCTTTTTTCATTACATTAACATCTACAATTATGGCAATGACTACTTGCTACTCTTCCAACTGCTCAGTCAAATTATTAACTGCTTCCTGAATCTCATCCTTGTGTTTACATGAAAAGCAAGTCCTAAACCGGAGTATGCAAGAAGTTTTCTCCACAAAATCTTTGTTGTCTTCCTCAAGTATGGATTGTTCCAGGAGAGTTGTTAGAGGCAATGCATTTATCTTTTCTAACTTCTAACTATATTCCTTATACTCTTCTTCTTGTTTTTTTGATGCCTCAATATATTTATGTATCTCTTTTATCAATCCTTCTGCATCCTTGTAGGCTTCAAATCCTTTCACTAAAACCTCCCCTACCTCTCAGTTCAATTTTTCTATCCACCTGTCTACCATCTCTGCCTTACCTCTAATTTGCACCAAATCGTCTACCTCATTTTGCTTAACAAAATAGGAGTCTCAATGGCTGCTACCTGTTGTGACCTTGGAGAGGAGACACTCTTCAAGAATGAATGCAACTGATCCAATTGAGCTTTAAGTTCATCCTTCTTTTGCTTGTCCTTGAAAATCCTTGATTTAGTCATTGAAGCCACTACATCAATCAAATTCATTTGCTGACTTCTAGTGGGTCTTCCCAAATTGACCGCACTTAGCTGATAGTCTATTCGTTGCATATCCCCTACCTCTTGTCATCAGCATGGGACACTCAGCAACTATTCCCCCTTTGTCTATGAGTCGGGTAGAATGTAGAATTTTAGCCTTCTTCTTAGGCCTTTCCTGCTTAATCCTCTTCATCATATCCTCCCAATTGAGAGGTTGTGGAGGTGTTCTTTCCCTTTTCTGCAAGTCTAATTTCAACCAAGTAGGAGCTCTTGGAGCAGTCATTATGGAAGAGGAAGCAACAATTATAGAAGGTGGCTGAAGATTTATCTAAGGTTGAAATTCAACCTTTTCTTTCTCTTGTTGTTCCTGTAGCATATGTATCTGCACCAACTTCTCAGCCTCTTCTCTATCCTTTTGTTCTTTTCTTTTCCTTTCTTCCTCTTCTTCCCTCTCTAGAGCTTCCTTTTCCAATCTTTCTTTTTCCAAAGCCTCTAGTTTCTCTTTCTCTAATCTCTTCATTTCTAAGGCCTTAAGTTTCTCTACCTTTGCCTTTTCCTCTTCAGCTTGTTGCTTCTTTATTAGCTCCTCAACATCTCTTTTCCTTTTCAAACTTTCAGCTTCTTCCTCTTTCTGGCGAGCTTCTTCTACAAGTTTTAGTTTGGCAACTAAGACTTCTCTTTCTCTTAAGTTACTTGCCTTTTATTCCTCAAGGTCATGGATTTTCTATATCAATTCCAACTTGTCATTCTCTTCCTTGACCTTGAGTTCATTTTCTTTTTGCCCTTTTTGCTTCTCCACTTCATCAGTTGTTCCCTTAGTTTCTATTTCCTTTTGTTTCTCCACAACAACCCTTGCATCAGAATCTCTTTTTGCATCCTCAAATAGATTCCATTGATCTTAATGTGTTAACATTTTTCCAATATCCTCTTCTAGAGGCATGTTCTCTTGCAGATCTTTCTCTGACAGAGTCTCATCTGAATCTGTCTCCACTTCTAGAACTTCTTTCTCCATTGATTTTCCCTTAGCAGCTTCAGCCATGCTATGAACAGATCCTTCTTGAATCTATTTACTCTTCTTCCTCGTAATTGGAACTTGTGTAGATGATTCACCTAAGGTAGGTGTAAAAACAATAGATTCTACTGGAACATATCCTTCTTGTGGTCCTTGTTGTGCTCCTTCTTCATCATCTACTGCCTCAAGTTCTATTTCTTCAGCATCCAAAGGAAGGAATTCTAATGGTTCCTTGGGAGGTTTTTTCCTCTTGATTCTCTTGTATCCCTTGCCCTTCTTAAGGACTGGTCCTTGAGGAGCTTGAGTTCTTAGCATCAACCATTGCACACTCCTATCCAAGACTATCCTTCCAATTTTCTTGATGTCAATTGGATCCAGATTCTTGGTACCAACATTCAAAGCTTCATAGGATGGATCTAATACAACTCCATCCACCAATGTGTCAAGAATGTTTTCTTTAATACCTAGCTCTACCATGAGTGCAACCAGCAATCTTTCATATTTCTTCTTCCTTAAGTCATACTCATCCTGTCGGTCACTCCAAAAGTCTTCTAACAAACTGAAATGTCTAGTGAATACTGAAGGCAAAAGGGCATACATCCTTTTCTTAGGATCAAAACACTTACGAGCTGTGTATACTCCCAATTTCAACTATACCAATTCATTACAAACCACCTTTTCTCCTACCAAGTATTGACAGCTATATTCCTTCAACTTCATGGGAAATTTGTGACATCCAATTTTGTTCTTGATCCTGAACCGAGCATTAACTCCAATAGCTTGATATACAAACTCCATAAGCACTATCCTATTACTACAACACCTTGGAAGAAAATGTGGATGGCCTTCAAAACCAGCCAACATAAAGTATGTAAATGTAGGGTATTGGGTGTATCAACATCCCCATTCTACAATGAATGCCATAGCTTCTTGACTTAACCTGTATCTGACATCTCCATTCAACTGATTGATTATCACATATAAAAATGCATCATTGACTCTTCTGAAATGAGTCTCAACAACTGAAGAGACAATTGATCATAGTGATCCCATACCTTCTTTTACCCATCCAAGGCTCCCATTATTCCTACTCTGTTTAAACCTAGGAAAACCCCCAATCTGGCTACTGCATAGACAATGTAGGAAGTCATGAAGAAACACTTAGTGTTTCTGATCCTAGTCAATTGGTCATGGATTGAATTTGACACAATCATTGGCCAATCGAACTGATAGTCACCATGTAAGATTATTTGGATGAAAGGAAACATCCATTCATTGAACCATAGTGTATCTCTCTTCCCAAACACCCTAGAGAGCATCAATATTAGATCAGATACTTCCTTCTTGAAGTCTACCCTCTTCGACTGATCTGCAAGTTTGCTCAAGGATTTCTTCTTCATCTTCAACCATTTCTTGTTAAATGAGACTTATTTGAATCCTTATGCTTGCTATACTTCTCCAAGGCCTTTGCTTCAGTTAGCTGCACCAACCTCTTGGGATCCGAAACATTAAATATATTTTGAAACATTTGAGGAGTAAGATCAATAATCACATTATTTTCTGAATCCATGCATAGTCTTGTAGTAGGATTATAGGCACTGGTTACTGTTAAGATCAACTCCGGGCACTAACTGATAAAGGGAAGACAGTGATATGTGCCAAACCATTATCAACAATCCTTTGTGTCCTTCCTATCAGATTTTCTCGTTCTGCAAAGGTTTCTCCATAGATCTCTTGAAATTTATACTGGCCCAAGTTGGTATCCATGATATCTTCCCAAATTGATTCCACCTTGCTCATCTTCACCACTAGACTTCTGTGGTTATACCTCAAGGTATAAGGTAGTTCTTCTGGTTTTAACATCTTTGGCTTTGGTGCTACCTTTGATGTTCCTATAGGCTGGTTCCTCTTAGTAGCTTCCCCTGATGTTATTGACATCTTTCAACTCTCCTGCAAAGCAAACCTCTAATTAGATCATCATAAACATGCTTTTAAAACATACCTTTCATATATGCATCGGAGTCAGAACTAAACAAAAATTCAACCTAAAACAATCATTTTCATAACACTGCCAGACTCAGAGCCAAAACCGATATAGATACTTCACTTAATAATAAATGGGCTTGAAGTCAAAACCAGGATGGTGATCGGAAGTAGGACTAGAATAAAAAAAGGATTTGATTATTTTTCAGATTTTCACCCCAAGGGAGACCTTTGTTGTATGTGGAGCCGGAAACGGGATGGAAACGAAAGCGATAAATTTTGTAAAACATAATTCTTAAGTTCATAATCGATTTTGATCCCACCTTCACCTAAGTTAATCATGACATCATCAAATGATTTTGTTGATTTAACATATACCTTCATGATTAAAACTAAGGTCGCTTAAAATGGGAAAGGGCCCTAAAACATTACCCCGTATGACCATGGGGAATGACTATACTTAGGATATCATATTTAAATCATTTGACCCTAATCACTTAAAAGATACAAAACCCTAATCTAACAAACCTGATAAAACTAGGGCATGGATTTAAACCTTTCCATTTTACCAGATCAAAACACACGACCAAACCCTAATTAAAAGATAAATCTAATCCACCCTAACTCACTGTAAATAATTCATCTAACTAACACCATTTAAAACCTAATTTAATCTAATCCATTGCAAATCAAAAATAGCACGATGCAATCATGATTAAGACATGAAAGTGACCATGCTCAAAATAGAAAGAAACAAAAATGACAGTACAGGAAATCAAAGACTAAAGTAAAAAAAACAAAATAAAACAAGAAACTACTCATTCAATCATGCCAAGAAACACAGATTCAATTGAAACTAAATGATCAAAATTATGAGCAGATATAAAGAAAAACGTAACAAACACAACAATAAATAAACAATGAACAACAATGATAAGAAAACCCTACCTCAAACGCAAAAAAACCTGAGCTAACCTTCTAAACTGATTCACACACAATATCCTTCCTCTCTTTCGATCAATTCGCTCAAACAAACTCTGTTGCTACTCTTTCGCACTCTTAGATTTTAACAATGACAATAATGAATCAGTTAACCCTTAATGAAGGTAATAAAATATTGATTTCTACCTACATGAGCAACTACCATTAATGCATTAAAGCACAGTTAAGGTGGATTCTGAACCGTGAGAGAACAAACACTTCTCTGTAGTGTTACTTCAGTCAAAAAAGTCAACGATCCAAAAGTGGCGGGGGCGGAACCAAAATGGAAATGGAATCTCAAATTTATGAAATTTATGAAAGTTCGGGTCTGCCAACTAAAGACTAAACAAAACCAAACACAAAAAGTAAAGTAAAACAACCGACATAATAAAATAAAACACAAAGACCAAGACCAAAGCATAAATAAAAATAGCGGAGACAGGATCGAAATAGATCATGATTTTGTAATTGTTGATAATGACCAACTTGACACCTACTCCAGCTCCGCTTCTGCTAAAGACAAACAAAAGAAGCTAAAAAGAAAAGACCATCGGGATGGGAACCAAAACAAGGTTTTAAAGAACTTTCATAAACCGATTCAGTTCCAGTTCCGCTTCCGACAGACTAAATCAAAAAATAAAGAAAGTTTTGGAAGAAAAATGATCCCAAACTTTATTTGAAAAACAATAGAGGATAAAGAAAAACAAGGGGGACCCTCTTTTGACCAAGGCAAAAGATGGGGTGGTTATGCAAGGCATAACAGGTACTTGCTGGAAATTGTAGAATTTATATTTTAAAATGACCACACTCCTGGGATAAAAACACATGGGTAATTGTGAGTTCTTGTGCACACTTCATCTACTTTCCAGTTCATCTCCTCACCTATCAAGGCATAACCTCATAACTTTACATTGTTCACTATCATTGTTAAGAGATAGAGCAATGATGTTCCAAAACAAAAACTATGAAACAACATTATAAAGTGATTAGTCTTAAAAACAACAAAACAATATTTATGACAACAAAATCAAACCTTTCAGAAAACATGATAGATTGCTAATTTTAACTAAAAAAATTTGTCCAATTATCATTCATTTACAGTTTTCACTTCCATATGTTGATCTTATTGTTATAAATGCATGGTAGTTTGATTACTTGTTCAGTTGTAAAGCTCAGAAGAGAAAAATAATTGCATCTTCCTCTCTCGGCCCTCTTGTAACATATAAGGGCAGCATGTCGGGCTCTACCCTTGTGGGAGCCCTTTTTTACCCACATGCTTGGTATTTTAAAGATAAACAACTACATGGATTTTCCTATACATGCACAAGGAAAAAAACAAGAATGATGATGTTTTCTCTCGCTTTCAATTCATGCTTCTGCTCTTTCCATTATCTAATTCTCTACATTGTAAGGATTGGAATATATCTCTATTAGTACGACACGTAGTGTTATTCATATCCGAAGCTCTTAATTGACACCCTTCTCAAACTCTTGCAGGTACATTCAGGAGCAGAAGCATTCAGGAGCGGAAACAAAAAGGAGCCAACTTCGAAATACCAACTAAAGACCCACTCAAGAAATGAAGGATATGTCTAACGTTATCTGCTTTCTATTTCTAGTTTTATATTTCCTTTCTTGTTATAAAATGGAAATGACTAAAACCATGACTTGTGTGGATGTTTAATTTTGTTCTTTCATTTCCATTATGAAAGAAAAGCATTAAAATACAAGATTGTACCAGCATTTGTATTCTCGCAATCAAATGGCTTATGTAAAAAATGCATCACTTCATGAAATAAATGAAATAATTTTGCTTTATCATTTGTATACTCAGTTCTGTATTCCATTTGATTTATGCAAAAACATGAATGATACTTAGAAACTCAATTTTTCAAAACACCTACACAACTGTCACTTCATGAAATAAAATGAAGTGCAAAACAACACTCGAGCATATTCAGAAATAACTGCATTTTGACTTTAAAATATAATAGTATTTAAATCAGCTCCACCATTTGAGCTATAGAAAAAAATTGGTAACATAAACCTTAAAGGAATAAATCAATAGTTTGACATTTCCCATACCAGAGAGAGATGCGTCTACACTTGCACCGGGTATGGTTGCTTGTAAGGATTTTACTACTTATTCCATTATTATTTTTCTTTTTTGGTCTGTTTGAATGACTTCTTTACTTGTAGATGCATGAAACATATCTTTGAGTTGTAGCTTGTGGATAGGAGAGATATTGTATAGATTAATGTTACCTTGTTGCATCGATAGTTGCAGTAGTTGTGAAGACACAACAAGTTGGAACTTGGGTTGCATAATTAAAATATTTTTCAATTAATCTTTGTGTTGGAATTTTGGAAGTCTGTCATTATTGATGCAGTTTGGCAACATGAGCATGAAGTGTACATACATCAATTGATTTTTTTGACCTAGTTTTTTTATTGATGTCAATATTATGGGGAAGCATTTTTGGATTCATTTATACAATACTAACTATACTCGAAAGCTGATCTATCAAGAATTTGGCTAAGTGTTCTCTTTTGGTGATGTTGTGGTTTAGTTCATCGGTTTTTGGGTCCACACTTCACTGCAAGAAGAGGTATAACTCTGAGTGTTTAACCATACCATGAATATTGGCTTATACAGATATATGAAAAATATCTCGTGAAGTTTTGTTAAGCGGACTAGAAGATATCAATGAGAGAGTTCAACTCTATATATCACTATCATCTCTCTGTTCAATGTATCAATGTGGGATTTTCTACATTTCCTTAAGAAGTATGTTCTTGTGTTGTAGTTCTAAAGTTAGACTCATTGATTTCAGTGAAATATGAATTTGAAGAAAGAATGAATATGGAAGTCACTTGTATGGAGAAGTATATGTATGGTTGAAATTTTTATGATTAGGTCCAATTCCTAGATGACCTAATACATGATATGTGGTGAATATTAAATATACACTACAGATGTTTTCATGATATATTTTAGATCCATGCCAACCTAGATTAAGTATTGCAAATTTTTATTGTGCATGAAGAAGATTTTGAATCATGTGTGGAGCTGACATGGCTAAAATAGGGCTACATCTAATTAGACTGGCCTAATTGATGTATGCAAATGTAACTGGGTATATATATGACATTTTTGAGTTGTGAAAAAAAGAGAGTGAATATAAGTGGCACATAAAGTGTGAGTGAAGGCTCATATGATGTGAACATGTGAATTCAGAGGTGAGAGATCGAAATAAGAGAATATTTGTTAAGCAATTGCTAAGTTGAGCAATACTTTGTATTCAAAGCTTCAAAGGAATTGAAATACAACACAAGGGAGGTGCACTTTGTATCGGTTCATATTTTGGCAATGAGCCATTTTTTATTATATTTAACTCTGGTTGTGAGACTTATAAGGATAATGTGTCCAAGCAGTGAGTCCCTATAACATACTATATCTAGATAAAATATACTTTGAGCTAATCCTCACCGTGTTTTTCTCCCATTTTGGGTTTTCCACGTAAAAATCCTAGTGTTCATGTGTTATATGACTTTGTAGGTGATTCATGCTTTCATTCTTTCTCTTTGTTAATATGGTTTGGTGATTGGATAAGCTATGTTCAAGATTTTAATAGAATATTAATTCACCCCCCTCTCAGTATTATGGGTGTTCAACAATTGGTATTAGAGCCTAGTTCCTTCAAAAAAGCCTAATAGCTTGAGGAATATCTTGGAAGTTTGAACACGTGGCTGATAAACATTATCCTATTCCTTTAGAAGATATTTCTTTAATTTAATATGAATAAGATGACTACATGTTTCACAAAGAGCTTAAAGTTTCTCTTAAAGATCTTGACACTAGAGTTGAAAATAAGAACAAAATTTTGAAGGAAAACCTAGGAGAAGCAAATGAATGCATCAAAAAGTTGAGAGAACAAATATAAAAGTTTAGAGAAAGACATAGGGAATAAAATTTACATTTGAATCAAGAAAATGAATAAATCACCTGATTGAAAGTGAAAATGGAAGAAAAAGAAAGGATTGAGGAATGTTTGAATGCATTGGTACAAAGAAAGACTAAATAATTCTATAAACTTGAACAAGAAGTGGTAAATCTCAGATCTAATCTGGAAAAGGAAAGAATACATGAGGATAAATTCAAAATAAGTACTACAATGCTTGATTAATTGATTGCAATATAGAAACCCTCTAAGGACAAAGGTGGTTTGGGACTTGAATAAGGAAAAATTTCAAAGGAAAATTAGCCACCGAACAAGGTTGACAATCAAAAGAAGATTCAAGGAAATAGGAGACAATTTAGAAATCAAAGAAGTTGTTGGATGTTGTGGTTGATTTACTAATATGTGGTTGTCATTGATGTCAACACTATTAGCATTAATGTCTTTAAGATTGTATATGTTGAGGATATTGAGAAAATTGCAATAAAAAATGTTATAGGTTGTCTATGAAGTAGTGAAGATCAGTATGGTAGAAAGTTCAGTATGTTGATAGCGAGATGTTGTTGATTAAAGGGTTTGTTTTCAAGCCTATCTAGTTTCTACTCTGAAATTTTCAAAAGTGTGCATGAATATTTGAGCAAGTTATAAGTTTTTGTGTTCTGACAAATATTCTGTTACGACAAATGGTGTTCATGGAAGAAGATAACATGTATCTGATAATCTAAGTTGTTACATATATTATTGTGGTGTTCATGGACATTTCTAGATCATGTTCTATCTATGTTGCACATCCACATTGATCATTGTGCTCTAGATCCAATATTTTCTCTTGCATGTTCATGTTTTTCATGTTCATGGTCGACAAGGTGTTTGAAGTGTATTGTGGATCTTCGTGGAGGAATATTTGAAGGTGTTTTGTGTTTGAGAACATTGTTTTGGGTCTCTACTATGTTGTGGCCAACCTTGGTTGATGCACATTGATAATCTTTATTGTTTTGGGCCAACAGTTTGCATTCATTATATTATTTTGTTGAAGCTAACATGAAGTAATGTACTTTCTTGTTGCGGATATATATAAGTGATTTTTTCTTCATTCTATATGTATGTGATGTGTGAAGTGTGCGAGTGCTATGTGAAAAAAAGGTTCAGATCATTTGAAGGAAGAGTAGAGTGTGAACAAGAGTGAAAGAAAGTGAAGAAGTGTTCATGTGCTTAATCGGAACTATACTCAAGCATTAGTAGATGCTACTTTCTCAGTTCAAATTCTTCATATGGATTTAATCTAAATGTTTTCTATAAGATAGTGAGTCTTCCTTTCAGAAGTGAGCTCTAGGAAGTGTTCTTGAATCCATGTGTATTTCTCATATATTTTTCTTATACTTTTAATAGGGTATAACTTGTGGATTAACCTCCACCATGGTTTTTTCCCTAACAGGGTTTCCACACAAAGTTTTTGGTGTTATGTGTGTTTATGATGTGTTGTTGATTCATGCTTTCACTATTATTAAACAGATTTGAGAATAAAGGTTAATAAGTTTTATAAGTTTAAAATTTTGTGACAAATGATTCACCCCCCCTCCCCCCTCTCAGTTGTCTTCCCTTGTGTTTCCAACAATTGGTATCAGAGCAGGTTCCTTGGAATAATTTTAACAACTTGAGGTGATCTGGGATGGCGACATATAAGAAGGATAGTCTGAGATTTGATGGAATAAATTATTCTCTATGGAAGACTCAAATGGAGTGTCAGCTGAGATGCATTGTTGAATCCTACTGGAATATTACATGCAATAGGTATGTTATTCCTCATAATGGTCCTACTACTATTGAGAGTAGGGATGTTGAATATAACATTAGGGATAAGGAAGCATTGTTGAGTGCTTTGACTGATTTTGGGATGATGAATGTTATGGAGCTAAGGACTACTTATGAGATTTGGAAAAAGTTGGAAACTTTATATGAAGGTGATGCTAATGTGAAGATGGATAAGCTACAAAGTATGAAAGGAAAATATGAATTGTTGAAAATGGGTAATGATGAGAATATTGCTAGTTTCATGAAAAGAGTGAATGATCTTGTGTCTAGTATTAGATATGTTGGTGGATACGTGGATGAATCAAATATTGTTGCTAAAGTGCTTAGATCCTTTCCTGATGCATACAAAACCAAATTTGCAGCCATTGAGGAGCTCTGAACTATGACAAATATAACTAGAGATATGTTGGTTGGTGAACTTACTGCTTTTGAGTTGAGTGAAATTGGTGATGCCCCTCTAAAGAAAAAATCTTCATTTAAAGCTACTACTTCCAGGAGAGACAAGAAGCGATATGATCTGGGTGAAAGTTCTTCTAGAAAGGTATTCAGGTATGAGGAAGAAATGAGACAGATTGAAGAAGAAGAAAGAGAATTGAATGAGTTTGAAGAACTTATTGTCAAAACGGAAGCTAGAGGAGAAGGTAAGTATAAAGGAAATTTTCCTATTAAATGTTTTTCTTGCAATAAGATAGGTCATTTTGCATCAAGGTGTGACAGATTTCAAAAGAAGTGTTACTATGATGTTGATGAAGGTGTGACAGATGATGAATCTGAAAAAGGGAATTTAAGTGAGGATGAGTTTGTATTTATTTTTATCAAGTAAAATAACCATGTGTCTTCTGAATTTGCTAGTTGTACAAATGTGGAGAAAGTTCTAGCTACTCAAGTTGAAGAAAAATATGAATGGGTAATTGACAGTGGATGCTCACATCACATGACAGGTGATAAAAGTAAATTTCTAAGCCTAGAGAAGTATGATGGTGGTGTTATAATATTTGGTGATAACAATGGTGATATAATTCATGGTAGAGGATGTATTTTTTTTTATGGTAACAATAATAATGATGATGCTCTTTATGTTGAAGGTTTGAAGCATAATATTTTGAGTGTTGGACAAATTATTGATAAGGGATACAATATTCAATTCAAAGATGGAAAATGTAGCATACTAGAAAGTTTTGTAAATAGGATTGCTTTAGGTACTAAAACAAAAGGTAACATATTTCATCTAAATGCTACTAGTAAAATTTGTTTGATTTCTCAAGTTGATAAAAGTTGGTTTGGCATAGAAGAATGTGTCATGTAAACTTTGACAATATTATCAAGATAAATTCCTCATAGGTTGTGAGAGATCTTCCTAAGTTGGTGAAGCCTACTAATACCATATAGAAGGAATGTCAGCTAGGAAAACAAACTAGAATTTAATTTGCTCAAATAAATTGTTGGAGCTTATGCATAGTGACTTGTGTGGTCCTGCTAGAATTAGAAGTCTACAAGGTTACGGGTACTTCATGTTGCTTATTGATGATTACTCTAGTATGATGTGGGTTAATTTATTAAGGGGGAAATATAAAGTTCTAGAAAAGTTCAAGATATTTAAGGCTATAGTTGAGACAAAGATAGGTCTGAAGATTAAGTGTCTCAGATTAGATAGAGGTGGTGAATTTACTTTCGGTGAGTTTAATTCTTTTCATGAAGAACATAGGATAAAGAGACAATTATATGCACCACGGACCCCTCAACAAAATGGAGTTGTGGAAAGGAAAAATATGACAGTTCAAGATACTGCTAGAACTATGATGTTGAAAATAAATGTCCCTCATATCCATTTGAGAGAAGCCGTGAGACCGTTTCTTGCTTATGTTGCTTACAAAAACTACAAAGTTTATCAGATGGATGTCAAATCAGCATTTCTAAATGGTGAATTAGAGGAAGAGGTGTATATTTAGCAACCTGATGAATTTCAATTGACTGATCAAGGAGATATGGTTTGTTAGTTGAAGAAAGAATTATATGGACTCAAGAAAGCCCCTAGAGCTTGGTATGCCAGATTGGATAAGTACCTATTGAAGCTTAGATTTAAAAAAGGTATTGTTGATAGTAATTTATATTTCAAGATTTAAAATGATAAAGATTTATTTGAGGAAGTCTTTTTTGATGATATCATTTTTGGAGGAGATGATGGTTTGTGCATGATGTTTTCTAATGAGATGCAAAATGATTTTGAGATTTCAATAAGTGGAGAGTTGAAATTATTTTTGGGATTGCAAATTACTCAGGTAGATAAAGGGATCTTTATATCTCAGTCCAAGTATGTGAGAGAACTGCTAAAGAAATTTGGTATGGAAGATTCAAAACCAGTCAGTACACCCATGGTGATCAAATGTAAGTTGACACAAGATGATGATTCTCTGAAGGAAAATTAGACTAGATACAAATCAATGATTGGTGGATTGCTTTATTGTTAGTGTAATTAATGTTTAATTTCACTTGCATAAATTTACTTAGGTTTTGCTTAGGTAATAATTAGTTTACTTAATTAATAAGTAAGATATATTTAGTTGAGTTGTTTTTAGGTCAACATTAGGGTTGCATACTTTGCTTTTATAAAGAAAATCATCTCATTGTAATCATTGAATTCCTGAATAATATCAATTTGCACATTTCATGCAAAGCTCTACTTTTTCATTATTTTTCTCTTCTG
Source organism: Sequoiadendron giganteum (assembly GCA_007115665.2). NCBI lineage: Eukaryota > Viridiplantae > Streptophyta > Pinopsida > Cupressales > Cupressaceae > Sequoiadendron > Sequoiadendron giganteum. The sequence goes on from CM021107.1 coordinate 41,410,908, forward strand.
TGGAAGGTGTTTAGGTTTGCATGTCTGATCTTGGTTTCTAACATGGTATCAGAGCCTTGACATGCAACCCCTTCTCAAATTCTGGAGAAAATCATTGCAGAGTTCATCTGGGGTTCCTCGAGGGTATCATGCCTTCAGTTCATTTATGCAGTGTCTTGGATTAAATCGGGAATTTCCATTGGATTCAGAGCACTAGAAAAAGTTAGGAATGACTTTTATTTTTTTTTATTTTGGTCATCATTGAAGAAATCTATGAGGGTTTCAAGCTCTATGATTTTTTGCAAGATCTAAAGGTAGCATATATTTCAGACCATTTTGAGCATGAATAGAGGTCACCATCATGTTTGCAACAGCCAAAAACCCTAAGAACACTTGTCGTTTGGTCGATTTCTAAGCACTTGATCTAGAAGGCAAAAAACATTTTCCAGGAAGGTCATACAACCTCCCTAGCACGCTCCCCAAGGCACATTTTACGAAAAAAATGCAAAAATATCAAAACGTGCATTGGTTTTTGCATTGCCAATGCATTCGCTCACTGTTGTTGGGCGACCACCAAGCAGCCGCCAGCCCGCAGCCGTCGCCAGTGGCTCCCCTACAAGCACCGTCAGTTCTAGCACCAGCGCCCGCAGGTTCTTTATGCACAAGTGTCGGTCATATGGGGGACTGGGCGCTATGCGCCCAGCCCCCGGCCAGCCCCTCAGCCCTAGTAGTCAATCACATGGGTGACCAGGGGCTCCACCCCAGCCCCCCGCCTGCTAGCCCTTGGTCTCACACAGGACCAGGGGCTTTTTTTTTTTAGCCCCCTGGGCTGCCTATAGGCCTTATTGGCCATTCTGGAGCACTTTCACGAAATCAGGCACAGCGTTTGCATACAGAGTCAGTTTTTTGCAAATGAGATATCATTGGAAAGATGCTTCTGAGCCTGTTCTATTGGTGTAGGTTATTTTTCTTGATTATGTTCCAATTTTATGTTGCAGGTTCTTGAACTCAAAACTTCTATTTTTCACTCCAGAGGGCATATCTTTTGACTCGGTGATATTTATTTTGCGATTCTTGTGGCGTTGGAAATCTGGTTCTATCCTCTACATAGATCTGAGGTCTATTTTTATTTTTTATTTATGCATGTTTAGAAATTCTCTCCTTTTGCAATCATTGGGTATTGTAATAAATGAACTGATATAAAGTTCCATCAGGGGGGTTTCTTGCATAATAATCTGATTAGAGTGTGCATGAAATTTGATCTTCATTGTTTTTTGATGAAAAATCTCATGGATTGTAATCTTGTTTCTTAGTTTCTTTTGGCCACTTTTTTGTCTTAGCTTGACATATATCAAATTCATTTCGGATCCATCTTAGTTTGATGGCCACTAAATTTGTGGTTAATTTTCTTGAGTCTTTATGGTACCTTTTCCCATGGAAAAAAATTAGTCTCAGTTTGGCATCTGCATCGAGATTCACGGCTTCCATATTTTTTCATGATCACATCATCTACTGTTGCTTTATGGATTCCAGGGTTGTTCCCGTTTGGTGTTTTCGAGTGTTCCATGGCATCGGGTTTTCTATTGCATTATTATGATTCCGATATGGTTTCTTATAGAAAGAAGTATCTTTCCTTGCTTGTCAGATTTTTGTTCTAGTATTACTCCACAATGTTCTTCCAATGCTTCTTTGCAGTAGTCATCTCATTGTAGGCGGGGTTGTCCCACTGGGTTTTCCTTCTCTACCTCGTTATTGCATTTGTACATGGGTACCTAATCAGGCCTTGTTGTCGGTACCAATTCATGCTTTCTTGCATTCATCTTAGTTTTAGGTGCATGCTTATTTAGTCTCTAAAAGTTTCACTTATGAGGGGTGTTAGTGTAATTAATATTCAATTGCACTTGCATAACTTTACTTAGGTTTTTCTTAGGTAATAATTAGTTTACTTAATTAATAAGTAAGATTTATTTAGTTGAGCTATTTTTAGGTCAACATTAGGGTTGCATACTTTTCTTTTATAAAGCAAATCATCTCATTGTAATCATTGAATTCCTGAATAATATCAATTTGCACATCTCATGCAAAGCTCTACTTTTTCATTATTTTTCTCTTCTGTGGAAGGTGTTTAGGTGTGCATGTATGATCTTGGTTTCTAACATTTATTTGACTCAAACTAGACCTAATATCATGAATGTTCTATGCATTATTGCTAGATTGCTAGAGGCAAAATATATTTTTGCTAGTAACAATTGTACTCAAGTATTGTATATGAAGAAAATGTTGAAATATATTAGAGTTGTGTATGATGAACCTATTTCCATATTCTATGATAACTCAAGTGCTAGAAACATTTCTAAGAATCTATTGTTTCATTCAAAGACCAAACATATATCTATCAAGTAGCACTTTTTGAGAGATAAGGTGAGTGATAAAAAAGTTAAACTGGATTATGTGCCTACTAAGGAACATATTACAAACATCTTTACTAAGCCTTTGCCCAAGGATAATTTTGAGTATCTTAGAGGGAAGTTAGGGGTGATTACCCATCATAAATAGAACTAAGATGCATAGTCTTTGCATCAGTTTGTGCATTCACAGTCATATCTTCATTCAGATTGATGTTGTGGTGGCTATTACTCAGGGGGACTAGTCAGATGATTCAAATATGTGGTTCAGATTTTGTGTATCTTTGTCATTGATGTCAAATGGGGAGAAGATTAATGTGAAAAACTCTTAAAGAACTAATGGAGAGAAGAGCAATGTGTAAAGGGGAGATTGTTGGAAGAATAGTTAGTTACGTTGATGGTGTGTTTTTCACATCATGTGTTTCCATCAATACCAAAGGGGGAGATTTTTGTATGTTGTGGTCAATTTTTTTATATATGGTTTTCATTGATGTCAACACTATTAGCATTAATGTCTTTAAGACTATATATTTTGAGGATATTGAGAAAATTGTAATAAAATATGTTACAAGTTGTCTGTGAAGCAATGAATATTAGTATGGTAGAAAGTTCAGTATATTGATAGTGAGATGTTGCAGATTAAAGGGTTTGTTTTCAAGCCTATCTAGTTTCTACTCCAAAATTTTCAGAGGTGTAAATGAATATTTGAGCAAGTTATAAGTTTTTGTGTTCTGACAACTATTCTATTACTGAAAAATGGTGTACATGGAAGAAAATAACATGTATCTGATAATGTTGTGTATATTAATGTGGTGCTCATGGATGTTTCTAGATCATTTTCTATCTATGTTGTACATCCACATTGATCATTGTGCTCGCAAACTGATATTTTCTCTTGCATGTTCATGTTTTTCATGTTCATGGCCGACAAGGTGTTTGAAGCATGTTGTGGATCTTTGAGGAGGAATCTTTGAAGGTGATTTGTGTTTGAGAATATTTTTTTGGGTCTCTACTATGTTGTGGCCAACCTTGGTTGATGCGCATTGATAATCTTTATTATTTTCGGCCAACAGTTTGCATTCATTCTATTATTTTCTTGAATCCGACATGAATCAATGTAATTTCTTGTTGCAAATATATATAACTTATTGTTTCTTCATTCGGTATGTATGTGAAGTGTGAAGTGTGTGAGGTCTATGTGTGAAAAAGGTTTAGATCATTTGAAGGAAGAGCAGAGTCTGAAGAAGAGTGAAAGAAAGTTAAGACGTGTTCATGTGCTTAACTAGAACTATACTCAAGCATTAGCATATGTTACTTTCTCAATTCAAATTTTTCAGATGGAATTAATCTGAATGTTTTCTATAAGATAGTGTGTCTTCCTTTGAGCAGTGAGCTCTAGGAAGTGTGAATGCATGTGCATTCCTCATATTATTTTTTTATACTTTTAACAAGGTATAACTTGTGGATTAACCTCCACTGTGGTTTTTCCCCTAACAAGGTTTCCACACAAAAATCTTGGTATTATGTGTATTTATGATGGGTTTTTGATTCATGATTTCACTATTATTAATTAGATATGAGAATAAATGTTAATAAGTTTAATAAGTTTTAAATTTTGTGACAACTGATTCACCCCAATCTCAGTTGTCTGCCCTTGTGTTGCCAACAAAATCAATACTGGAAGACCTCCTATATCATACAACCAAATTCTCAAAGGTACCCATATTTTAATGGTATTTGTTTTTCATGAAATAAATTTAGGCATAAGAGAATAGAATGTAGGAGTAGAATGAATCAAAAATTTGGATCCTTCTCTGGACAATGTTTTGTATGACATAGAAGTACTGAGTTCAAAAGTTAGATGATAAATAGATATAATACTAAGAGATTGTTTCAATATTTCAATGACTATTGTTATACATGAAATTTATTTGGACATAAGGCTAACTAGTGTAGATCAAGGATGAATAGAATTTAGAGAAGTGTTGTATGCTACTCTTGCAAAAATCCTAGACATATTTCAAGAGTTTATAGAAGAAAAAATAGAAGATAGTGCAACCTAGTAAAGAGGAATGAATCTATGAAGAAATTTGATCTACTAGGGTTAAGAATGAAATGAAAAGGATATGGATAAAGAAAGAGGATTCTAAGAACAAAGATGAATCAAGAAATTCAAATGCATCTATGTCTCCCATTGGTGCAAATAATTCACTTGAAAACTATACCAAGGCATGGGAATAGGGGGAGCAATAACAAAAAATTCTAATATCCCCCTGAAAATATAAGGTGTCAAGACATGGCACAAAGATATATCATGAAAGAGGTATTTGTAAAGCTATAGAAGGAAGTTTCAAAAGAAAATATTAAAATGTGGAAGTTTGTGGAGGTTTTTTAAATTAACTGTGATGCAAGGTTTTGAAGTTTATCAGCTATTTTTGAAGCATTTATTGCTGAGGAATTTATTGATATGTGTCAAATCATGGAGTTAAAAATGTATTTCAGAAGACAAATTTAGTTTATACGAAGGAGAAGTAAAAAGAGGAGGTGGATTTGAGGCATCTCTCAGAAGTAGAGCATCAAAACCCTATTTTTTGTTGAAGCAAATTCAAGAGGTATTCTTCATACTCAATTCTTCATAATTTTTATTTTATATGTAATGGAAGAGTTGAAGGTAATGAATGTATCATAGAGACCACAATCTAGATTGACGAGGAATTCTTGGAAATTTATGTTGGAAGATCCGACAGGTGCATTTTCTTGCGCTCCCTTTGGAGTTTCACCTTATGATGATATATCTGAATACAATCATGGAAAAATAGAATAAATGTACACTAATAAATTATGTGTTTTATGGACAAGTGAATTGGAAGAAAATTATGATGCCATAAAACTAAAATACAAAACCTTAATTGAAAAGAAATTTCATGTGTGGTGGAAGTTTCCACTGTTTAAATTCTATAAGAGGTACATGAGAATAGTATTGAGTAGGATTCATGATGAATCTATCTAGAATGACGGTGTATATTCAATAACTAGGGAAGCAATAAGGGATTTAGCTAGTTTATGGTCCTCCAAACCAATTCCAGAGTGAAAATCTATAAAATTCAAGGAATTAATTAAAAATACTGGTGCAACTCTCGAAGGAAAGGAACTCACCTTTAATACATTTGGGAATCTAGCTATCTCGTATGCTACAATGCTTGTTGGACACAAAATCTGCCCACCAAACAATAGCTATATAGTTTCTACTAGTATTGCTCACATTGCACTTAACATGATTGAAAATTATGTTGATTATGATCTTTGTGAGTTATTTCAACAACAATTGATGAGAATCTGAAGGAAATAAAAAATAAAAGAAAAACATACATTCAGGTACTATACTTTGATAATCTGTTTGCTTTTCTACTTCATGAAGGAAATACTATTAATTGGAAAACTAGAGTGATCAAATACAAAACTATTTGCACATCAAATAATAAATTCTATGAGAAATATTGGTGGACTGGATGCTCAAGATGATGCTCTTGCAACATTTTTTGGAAATTTTTAGATGGGAATGAATGAAAGAATAAGAGTACCCAAGGTTTTGGTGGAAGGGTACTCTAAAGACATCAATTTCCTTGTTTCCATTGACTTTTTCTTCATGGAAGCAATTGAACCTATACTTGTTTCAATTTCTTTGTTGAATTATGAAGTAAATGAGGAGGAAGTTATTTATTATTCAATAGTGCTTCTAGGAAGCCCTAAGGACCCTAGCAGATTAGGCTTAGAGGATAGGTCTAAAACTAAAGCCTCTGACAGTTCTAGGAGGATAGGTGAGAAAATGAAAAGCATTGTTATTCCTCTGATTGAGATTAAGCAAGATGTTACAAAATAAGAAGGGATATTGCAAACTAATGTGGATCAACATGAGCATGAAAATAGAAGTGCACATAAGAATTGAATGAAGCCATAAAAGCTTTACAAGAGGTAATAACTGGTGTAAGCATTAATATAACAGTGTCTACTATAGAAAATCTCAGAAATATGGTTGATTTTTTGAAAGAATACATCTCCAAACTAAAAGAACAAACTGGAAATAGGTTAGAAGAAAGGACTGTAGAGGAGAATCTAAAAAATATAAAAAATAAATGTGAAAAGGCACATCACATAACCTAATTAAAGGGATTGAAGGATATTCAAACTTGTGAAGAAGAAGCACAAAACTTAATATCATATTATCTGAAGTGGTCAAACTACACACAAAGTAAAAAGGATGCAATGAATCTGATTTAAATTCAAATGGTTATTCAAGCATATGTATATGATTTACCAAGTGACGAGAATAATTAAAAGTGTTCTTGCATTATGCAGTTGCATGACAATTTCTTTTCTTTACAAAATCAGAGGATAGAGACAATCAAACAATATGTGGAATTAAGGGACTTAGTAAAGATAAAGAATACTCCTATATCCAGTGTTGATAAACTCTCATAAATAAACCTCAGCCACAACATTATGGAAGAAGGAAAAATGTCTCTAACGAAGCTTGAACTACTATGTAGGACTCTTGTAGATGCACAAAGTTCTTGGGAAGAAGGAAAATCTATTGGGCTGGATACTCTAAAGAAACTCAAAGGATCTACATCTTCAGGTTGATGATTCTTTCATTTTTGTTCATTTTATTTTTTAAGAATCTGCATACATATATATGTCCAAGGGAAGCATACTAGGCCCCTGGATGACCTTTTCCATTGATGTCAAAGGGGGAGAGATCATGGAAGGAAAAAATATTTTGTCACTATGCTTGGAAAGTGATAATTACATTTTGGGATGGTTGGAAAACCTTGTAAGAGTCAAGTTTAATTATGAAAGTGGGAGATAAGTTTAGGAGGAGATAAATTTTGATTCATGACATGGAAAATGTTTTTAGATATGCATGTTGCCACCAATGACAAAGGGGGATATTTTTCAAAATTTGGAAGTTCATCATTATTGATGCGGTTTGGAAACATGAGCATGAAGTGTACATACATCAGTTGATTCAGTTGACCTAGTGTTTTTATCGATGTCAACATTGTGGGGAAGAATTTTTGGTCTCATTTTTACAGTACTAACTATACTAGAAAGTTGATCTATGAAGAATTTTGCTAAGTGTTGTCTTTTGGTGATGTTGTGGTTTAGTTCAGTAGTTTTTGGGTATGCACCTCACCACAAGAAGAGTTATAACTTTGAGAATTTAACTATACCATTAAGACTAGCTTATACAACTATATTCAAGATCTAGTGAAGTATTGTGAAGAAAACTAGAAGATGTCAATGATAGAGTTAAACTCTGTATAACACTGTCATCTCTCTATTCAGTGTATCAATGTGGGAGATTTAACTTTTCCTTGAGAAGAATGTTCTTGTGTTGCAGTTCTAAAGTTAGACTCACTTATGTTAGAAAAAAGATAAATTTAAAGAAAGAACAAATCTAAAAGACATGTGTATGGAGAAGTGTATGTATGATTGAAATTTTTGTGTATAGGTCTAATTCTTGGTTGACCTAATACATAATATATGTTTTGAAGAATAAATATACATTGTGGATGTTTTAGGTGTTGGAATATGGGAACACTGAGAGGGGGTGAATCAGTGTTCTGGAAATTTTAACTTTATTAATCTGAGCATTAAACCACTTACAACATTGAACTAAAAGAAAGATGCAATCATATAAAGAAATCATCCACAACACCATAACACAAGTATTTTTACATGGAAAATTTGTTAGGGGAAAAACCACAGTGGAGGTCAATCCATAATTTGAGTAAACAAATATAATTTTAATAAAATGAGAATGTAGTTGCATTTAGGCACATTGCCTAGAGCTCATTGTTTAATAACAGAAAGGCCCCCTACCTAATAGTCACTATCAAAAGACAATAGAAATGGTGTACTATGAATTAGCATCTGCAAATGCCTGAGAATAGTTTTGATTAAGCACATTAGTCGATTTCATGACCTTTTGTTTGATTATGATCTTCTACTCTACTCTGCTAAAATTCACATCACAAATATCATATGCGCAAGTGAAATCACTCAACTATCCTTCTAAATTTGTGAGCACACACCAACACACTTTGTATCTATCCCACAATGATATAATTGGTCACTTATATATATTCGCAACTAAAGATTTGATTTCTATCGATCGGCTTCAATAAGACATAAAGTATTTTCCAACGGTCAGCTAAATCCACAAATGATTTTCAATGGACATCATCCAAATTTGACCATAGCATAGTGATGGCCCAAATCAACATAATAGAACACAAAATTACTTAAAAAATTTCTCCTCAAATATCTACAACATATTATATTCATCAAGTCAGCTCTCTGCATTGTTAAACAAAAAATTAATCAATTGGATCTCCTAACTCATACACCACTTGATGCAATGACACAAAACTCATGAGTAGGATATTATAGATGCTCAATGAACTTCCTTGAGATCCACAACATGAACTAATAAACTAGTAATTCAAATAGATTCAACTTTAGTCGGATACCCTGTTCTTCATTTTGTCTTCTAGTATGAACAAATATAGAGATGCACACCAAATCACTAACTTAGTTTTCAATAAATGACAACACCAGAAGCCATATGCCAAAAATCTCCCCCTTTGGAATTTATGGACTGTTGGAACCAACATACTGCAAACCTTCAATACTTCAAAAAGACACAACTCCCCCAAAGTTTCATAAGGAATTTTTCACTGCTCTCTCTCACCCTTTGACATCAATGGAAAACCAAAAAGAAAATCTTATAGTAATCTGTTTTTGGAGTAAAACCAACAACTTAATCAAAAAATGGTTCAAAATTTGAAGACATACATCCGCTACTTGAGTTAGAAGATTATTTTGTATTTTTCCTTCATCTTTCGAAGAAACTTCTTCCATGATTCTACTACAATCCTGGTGATTATAACCATGCTATTGTTTTTACATGTCTGGTTAATAATCTTGATGAGGGATAATGGAATGGTGATGGCTTCTTCCAATATCTCTCATTTCCTCAATATCTCAATCAACTGTTCCAATTTGCATTTTGTTATATCTTTCACTTTCCAAAAGGTGTCAACAATCTTGTTTCTAGTGTTTTGAATATTTGTATGTTTTTTCTATAATTATTGAATCATTTTCTTGATTGCACCATCTTGATCCTTGAAAATGTCAATGTTTTGTCCAATATTGTTCAGTTCAATTTCAATTTGTTCCAACTTTTCTTTGTACTTGTTGATTACATGAGGCCAATGAAGAAAATAGTTGTAGATGTTATTTCTTGTGTTTATACATTGCCTTAACTGATTCATGTGCCTTTTTAGCTTGGTGAGTGATAATTTTTACTGCTTCTTTAGATGTAAGATTACTTCTTCTTCCTTGTTATGGGACTCAGAGTCCATGATTTCCTTAATACATTCAATCATCTCTTATGGAAATGTATTCTTTAAACTCTATAATTTAATATGTTTGTGCATAAGATGAGAACTTAGTTCATTTAAAATCATATCATGCTCATATGAAGGTCTGATAGACCACATGTTTGCAATTTTCTATATTCCATCTTTCTCATAAATAAGTTGCAATTGTTCTTCTCGAGTTAAGTCAACTTCTTCTTCACTTTCTTCTAACATAGCCTTTTCTTGTTCTGATTTGGTTGTTTCTAGTTCCTTTCCATGGGTGTCCTTAGTTTTCTTATCGGATTCCTCATTTGGTATATCAAAAATTACATGTTATTTTCCTTTCCCTTCAATGCTTGGAGTCTTGCATGCTAGAGGAGTACAAACATCAATTTATTTTTCTCTTTTCTTCTTCCTCTCCATCTCACCAAAGGAGGAACCAACTTTAAGTTCCCTTACTAGAAGGGAAACACTAATTGAGCCAAACTTTCCTAGCAAACCTTGAATTCATAGTTTTCCAAACTGTTAGAGTGTATGTAATTTTTTTTGTAGACCAGTTCATTCTCTTTCCATATTACATTGTTGTTCATCGGTAAACAATTCAGAAAGTACATCACAAAAAATATAACCAAAGTACCAAACCTGAAAGGGTAATTTGACATCTTTTTCAATTGAACATTCTCGATCAGTTGATCTTTCAATAAACTGCAAAGGTCAAAATCTTGATCTTCCATTATCATCTTGTGTGCAATGTAAACAACACCTGTCAAAGTTGCACCTTATCTGTTTCTGAAAAATATTTTGTACGATATGCCAGGCACAATGTACCTTGTAACTAAATCTCTAATTTTCAATATTATTAATGCCCTTTGATCTCCAATTACTCCAGTTATGGTTTTGACTTCTTTATTTCATAATGGATTCTTTCTCAGTACATCCCCAACTTTGCATAATCCAGTTATAGTTTCAATCACTTGTTTTGACATATGGTAGGGTTTTTCTAGAATTGGAATATCATCATTCAATCCCCTCATATTAAACTTAATGATTTTTTCATTCTCGAAATAAGAAAATTCACTCCAAATATCCCAGCTTCTGTGTTTAGCTTCTTTCAACCATTTCAATTCATCAGGCGCCAACAAGTTTCTTACAACTCTAATCTTCTCACTGTTATACTCCTCTAGATTGATTATCCCTTTGATTTGTTCTATTTTACCTTTCATACTTATGTCTTGTTCCTTTTTAAGAAGTTCTTCAATCACACACCAAATTAAAAGAAATTTTTTGAAGTACCTGATGGATTAGGGTTTCACCGCCAAACTATCTTCATGCTTTCAAAAAAAAATTTGCAAAGTGCTCTCCTTCTTTTTCTTTGATGTGAAGTAACAAATGAGGGTTTCAAATTTTCTTTTATTACCCACACACCTAACCTTTTATTGTAATAAATGTTTTTTCCCTAGGTGATCCAAATACTCTATTTTTTTCAATTTGTGAGAGAAAAAAGTTTCTATGCACCTTCAATTGCTTGAATTTCTATATGAGTTCTTTCCAATGCATCTGTAAATCATTAATACAACTAATGAAAATATTTTACGATCCAGTACCAACTATGGATAGGGGAAAAAGGATTTTCTTGAAAAACTCCCCTTAGGCCAATGGCCTTAAATCAATTTTCAGAAGAATTACCAGAAGTAGGTTCTAGTATGGAACCATTTCCTGCATCAGACTCATTATTTCTTACCCATGTCTTCTTCATTTGATCTCTTATTTCATCCACAGTCACCTTCCCTTTTTCTTTATCATCTTTCTACATATTTTTGCCTTTGTATTTCAGATCTTTTCTATCCATATTTATGTTTCTATAGAATCTTACAATGTGACTGTATTTTTTGCAGTTATAACACACATAATTTCCTTGTCTAGACCAGTCATTCCATTGATTTCTTCTTGATCTACATTGGTTATCAGTATGCACAAATCTTCCATAGGTATGGCATTTAACATTCCTTCTATGGATAGATTTTTTTGATATATTTATGCATTCGATTGACTTATGACCAAACTTGTTGCAATTGAAACAGTGACCAGAGAATGATGGATCAATTGATTTAATTTTACTTCTACATTGAGAATCCATATGACCAAATTTATTGCAAGAAAAATAGTATCCATTAAAATTTTGAGCATTAGGTTGTCTTACCAGATGCCTTTCTTCTTTGTTCATTTGATAACTAAAACTTTATCCTTTCTCATATCCAAGACCTCACTTGTCCTTTCCATTCTTATGACCTTGAATCAAATCATCAATCTTAACTGAGCTAATCTTGAACTTCTCCTTGTATTCATTTTTAGTAGCAATTTCATCCTTGAGAATAACAATCTATTTTTCAAACTCCTCTTCATTGTTTCTGGATTTTTGTAGGTCAATCTCTAACTGAATGAATTCTCCATTAATTATTTTGCATTCATCAGATATTTCTTTTAAGGATTGAGCAAGATTCTCCTCATTCTTCTTTCTTTCTTTTAAGGATTGAGCAAGATTCTCCTCATATCTTGTGATAATTCATTTGCAATTTATTTCCTCTTTCTTTCATCAGATATAGATTGGGATTCATCATTATAATGATCGCCAAAGGTTGTACGATCATTGGATTTTTCCCCCTCCTCTTCATTAGGAATCTTTTGTTCTTGCATATATGCTTCTCTTAGCTCTTTCTTGAGGTGTCCAATTATTTCCCTTGTTTCATTCATCATGGCCAAGATCTAACACAATTTAGCCTCAGAGTTTTTTGCACCTTGGCCCACCTCTTGGCTACCCCCAAGGTTGGTTCTTGTTCTAACCATTTCCACAAGTAGTGTTCCACCTGGAGGTTTCATTTCAATTATTTCCAATGAAGGATTTACTTAAAATTCTAAAAAAATTTGATAAACAAAAATTCACACACAAAAAAGTTGAAAGAAGAGTTTTTGCACAAGTTTTTCCAAATCATAATTCTTATTAACATCAAGGGATTTCAGTTATCCTTGAAATACATAGAGTGACTATTCAAATAGTCAAGGGGATCATATCCCTTCGATTCACTTTTTGATACATAGCTAAGTGGGACATATCCCTCAAATTGTTGTTCAAATACATTATTGAAGGGTACATAACCTTCAGACTCACTCTCAAATGCATAATTTCTGGGGACATATCCCTCTGATTGGCCACTAGAGGAAATTACAATAACTTCAAAAAATGGAAGAACATGAGGGTCCCTAAAAATCATTTTAGGACTAATACTCCACTATGAGGGAATATCCTTGGAAAGTGGTATGTAACCTGACTTGGAAGGAGAGACAAGAGGTAAAAATCTAGTTGCTTCTTGTATCTTCTTTCTTTCTTGGCTGACACGGTATAAGGCATGGCTAGTAGTCTGAGTGTCACTAATCTATATTGTATTGTCGTAATTAGTTCCCTCAATGGCTTTCGTTTCATTCTTGGCCTTAAGGTAGTGCTCATTTCCAATCATTGACTTCCTTACAATAATCTTGAGACACATCATCTTGGCACAAGAAGTCCAAAAATTATATTTACATAATATTGGATGAAAGCATATAAATCTCATAGGTTCTAGAGCTAAACTTGGTAGCTCTGATACCACATGTAACAAGCCCAAAGTTTTACCTATTGATTTTACCTAAGTTTTAACCCCATGTGATCAGTCAAATTTTACCAACTTATAGCAATAAAATTTTCCTTTATATTTCAATAACAAGATGCGCATTCAAAATAATCCTATTTAAAATTCCCATTGCACTTATAAAAAAAATTTACATAATCCCAAGTAATGATTTCATATTACGTAATCCTATGTAATGATAAAAAATTTCCAAATATAATTTCCATAAAGATAGAGATACATGAATATATACACGGCTTCCAAGAGATCAATGAAACAAAGTACAAATGGTCTAGATGTCCCTTATTGAGCATACATCCTCAATATTTGACTGCCAATTGTATGAGGGAGAGTATCACTCAAGTACTTGCCTACCAACCATGGAATTATTGTGATCCCCTATACATCTACCTAATAGGTCAGATGGTCCTCCCTTTGACAAAGAGATTGGTCTAGTAACCCTCATAATAATAGACTTCCTGAGCATCCACTATTGTGTCCTACATAACTAGAGCTACCATATAGTGGATACTCACCTAAATGCATGGAATTTCTAGCATAGTTAAGAAAACCTGACTCATAGTGAACCAACAAGTGTAATTAATGGCTACTTACACTACTTTGGCCAAATATTTGATAGTTACATATCAAAATCACTTCCTAAGAAATGGAGTTTCACTTCTATGAATTGGTAGTCAAAATTTCAACCACCCCTTATTTCGATCTGGTAATTGACCACACATACTCTTTTCAAACTATACATAACATAATTAAAACCCATAAGGTGATGTAAATCCAAGTGATCTAACTAATTAACTAGGTTAATCCCATCCATGGATTATCCTAACCCCAGGAACAACTAAATTAACCACACATGTACATATGGTATTACAAACTGACATCTTCAATATACTAATTCAATATAATATCATTTCTCATATTTCATAATCCATGTAGTCATATATATAGTCTATGACAACCTAGGTATTATACTAATACTCTATGATTATCTTGTTTAGCAAACACAACCACATAAGTCCAATATAAGGAATATATATATATATATCAACCAATAAGGTTTCACCAAAATAAGAACTTGCTAAAGACCATGCAATCTCACAAGAATAAGAATTTATCAAAGTTCATGCAAGAAAGATCAACATAAAATATAATCATCTTTTCCTCAAATACTTGCATTCATAAACAAATATGATATCAATATAAAAAATAATAGAGAAGTAAAACTAGCATGTCTAGAGGCATAGCTCCTAACGAAGAAACTACCTTCTAAGCTTAATTCCCATAGTCACACTTGTTTCTCCTTCCATGATCAGCCTATCTCCAATCCTAGCCTCTTTCCAATGTCTCAAAACTCTCAACAAATTATAAACTCTCAAAGTAATCTCTATTTTCTCACTAATGCACTCAACAATGGTTTGCACATAAAAACTACAACAACTAACTTGAAAAAGAATGAATGAAAGGAATGAATTCCAAAAGGTTAAGAGGTTGCCTCTATTTATACTAAAAATTGAAAAACTTATTGCAATAATCAAACTCTACTATCTGCCACCTTTTTTCTTCCAATTGCCACCACTTAATAGAAAAAACCAACTTCTCTTCTAAATGAGTCGACTAAGCCAGATTAAGTGAAATGTGGCTATAAACAGTTGAAATGCAAATACATATACAATCCCAACAAATTTAACCTCTTTACCAAGGCTAAGTTGCACTCATAAGTTACCAGCTTTAGTTCTTTTACTTAGTCAAATAGAGCAATAGTTACCTACAGGTTAACAACTCTCATTGTGGCTTTCAATTGCTTGCCACAAGAAAACAAACACTTTCAGAATCTCCCAACTTGTGGCTTTGAAAATTCATATGTTTTATCTTTGTTGTGTGTTCCTTTTAACTTACTATAGACTTCTATTTTCATTTTAATTCATACTATGTTGCTTCTCTTTAATTAAGTGGCATTCATATTATTTTCACATGCCTATCTTATCCGCTTTTTATTGCAACAATATTAATCACTTTGCATATATTGGTTTATGTGCAGCATATGATATATACATGGTTAAGTTGTGGCTAATACAAGCCTCTCTTATTCAATGATCTTGCATTATATATGCGTGGAAAAAACTTGTAACATTTCAAATATATATAACAATATATATATATATATATATATATATATATATATATATATATATATATTAATATTACTATGTTATAATATTTATTCATTATAATATATATATATATATATATATATATTAACTTATATATATTAAACCATTAATTTTCATTCACATAAATTATGAAATATATATATATATATTTTCATATATCATTATATACATATATGTATATACACTTTAATTGTTATATACATATACACATATTTTAATATATGTGTATATATATACATATATCATATATACTATTTCACAATAAGCACAAATATATATATGCATCGATAGACATACACACAAACTGTATATATACATCTTATTGATTTCTTGTGTATGTGATATATTTTTGTATGAATATGTGCAAACAGATATGCTCATATGTATGAGTTATCATATATATACATATATACATTTAATGTATACATGTTTGATTAATATATAAATATAATTAAACAAAGAAGAACATATACCCAATATAGAGATTTAGTCACATAATTCAAACCAAAGAAACAATCGTAGGAAATCAAAGACAACCACACAATCATTCCAATTATCCTAAAATTATGACCAAGGGTTTTACTTACCAATTCCTGAACTGACTTGACAAAACTTGACCAAACTAAGGTATGAGTGTGTGATTGCTCAAATAGGGACATTAGAGATTACCAAACCAATATCCTCTCTTGAGTGATACTCGCCGTCTCTTCTGGAGGGCTTGATTCTTTTCTTGAATCCAACTTAGTGCATCACAATAGAAGTTAACTGAAACCATTACATTCATATGCATCATATATTTTCATCTTCAAAGCATTTAAAGTATCCACATTACATTTCACATTCATTCATCACATTTTTCATCAAAATATACAAAACATAATCGTGTATTAAAACATTTTTAACTCATCAAAGTAATAGTAAATAGGTAATAACACAATGGGGTGTAACATTAAAAGTGAACTCTTGATCTTCAGGAAAAAGATACAATCTGATGACTATAATAGAATCTAACTAGTTTGAAAATATTTTTACATGTGTTGAAAAGATATTTGATCAAAAAGAAACTTTTCAGGTAGGACCACCTTTACAACTCGACAAAAAGGCACACCATCAAGAGAAATAGTTGCTTTTGGACATGTGGCATCTATTGTGGGCTCAAGATCAAGTCACTGAAAAGAACTGGCAAAATGGTGGAAAGCCCTTAAGATTGGTCCTCAACAATTGATCATCCTTTAAAACCTTTTTTTTTATGTTGGGAGCAACCAGAAACCAATACATGTCCTTCAAATAGCTAAAAATTGACACTTGTGACCTTCCTATGATTCTACAACTTGATACAAGCCTTTGGGAAAATGCTCCAAAAATTTGCAAAAAGCCATTGAATTAATGCCACATGGTGTGGTGGGGTCCACAAAAGGTTCTATTGCTGCTAGCATTGATTGATATGCCATGTGGCACCATTTTCTTGCTTCTATAGGGTGATTTTGGGCCCGCCCTAAGAGGCACCATGGAATGGAAAAAATTCTTCAAATTTTGACACGTGGAATGGTGGGACCTTCAACAGGGTCCCACAGTAACTTGTATAACTCAAACCTTCCATGCATCATCATTTTTGTGGTTTCTTGGGTAGCTTTTGCCTTAATGAAATACCCTCCATGGAATGGTGGAAATCAATAGAATAATGCCATTTATCGGTTCTAGATTGGTTATGTGGGAATTTTCTTGAATATTTAATTTATGCGAGGGCTAGGACAACTTAAAGGAAATATTTAGCACATGATTTAAAAATAGTTTAAAGTGACTAGGAAAAGAGGGGGCATTTTAATGAAGATGTGGGCATAAGACTTGGGTATTTGATAAAATATTTGAGTGTGTGGGTTCAAGTGGTAATATTAGGAATAAGGTGTCAATAAGAAAATGATGCCTAGGGCATAAGGTTGTAACTTATCAAAATAACAATGGGAAAATGGAGGTCAACACTAGATTATAACAAAAGTGCAAGGAGCATATGAACACTAGGGTTTTAGAAGGGTTTTTAGGTATAAAAGAAACCCTAGGTAATATTATAACAAGCCCTTAACATGAAAACACCATTTGAAAAGCTCATAAAAATGGGAAAAACTATAGGCCGAAAATGATTTTGAAGGGTTCCATCATGTCCCATGCTTAATCATTTACCTCTTGCATATAAATTCAAGAGGAAAAAATAGATGGTAGAATAAAAATTTGGGCAAAGCAACAATTACTACCAATTATTTGACAGGGAGAAAAAATTTAGGAGGTGGTGGATTAAGGCATATCATGTTTAATGATGGAACTAGCACTCCTTTGTGAGTCATCAATGCTTACCTTAGTAGAAATAAATTAGGAAACACCCATCTTAGCCAAATAATCAACTACACCATTATTAACATGGTAGAAATTCATGAATGGCATCTCTTTAAAGTTGGCATTGATATAAATCACCAATTATAGTCTTGGGAATTTAATCTTGCAAACACTGTTTAATACAACCATTGATAATCACTTGAGTCTCCTTTCTCTTCTAGATATTGATGTTTCCTTGAACTTTCAAATTTTAGGCTTTCTACAAATGATTTTGCTTCATAATGTGTCTTTAATACCAAGAGGAAAGAACCTCTCTTTACAAGATATCTCAATTGAGTTCAAAACACTAGCTTACTTTAGTAGAGCCCAACTTACCTTTCTTAATGCCTCCAAAATTGAGCTTTAATAAATTGACCTTGTGTGGTTTCCAACTATTTTTTTGTTGATTACCACTTTAACAAAGTAGTAAAACATATTATTATAGTGGACTTCAATAGTTTAATATTTTCTTCAAAATTCTTTTATATTTGCAATAAGGCTCATGATTATAATTCTTTCATGGCCTAGGAAGGGCAGAAATGTCAAGATAAAGTAAGTAAAAATAAATAAAGAGGAAAGTCATAGTCTTACAATGAGATGCCATGAAAATTTTTAAAATAAAGACACCCATCATGAGCTTCAAGGTTAAGAGTCCCTCAAAGGGCTAGACTTCAATAAGAGATGCCACAAATGATGAGTTTGAAAGCACAGAGATGAGTGAAATGTGAAGGACATAGCATATACATCATAATAGTATACAAAGGAAAGACTACAGTCATGAAAGGTAGTGAGGGTTTACTATGAAGGGGAAATAGTCAAGGGCAGTCCCTATGACTGTGAGGACAAGGGTTTCAACAATAAAACATGGTGAAGATTGAAGGAGTAGCCAATATATAGAAGGATAAAAATTGAAACATGCCATGGATGCTCAATACTATGGGAAAATTACCATATGATAATCCTATGCAAAGAGAAAAGATAGTCAATATGATAGCAATGGTATGAATGCAAGGGAATACCACAATTCAAGGCAAACAGTCGCATCCATAAGATTTTTTCACAAGGGAATGCATGTTAAAGATAGAGCACCATGAAAGGACATTTGTGTTTCCTTCAATATTTGAATAGCTATAGCAATAAATTATATTTATCCTTCAATCGAACTAAGAATTTATTGATAGGTCTTGGATTTTGGAGAGCATGTTTGAGTAGTTATAGCAATAAATTACACTGCTTGTGCCAAATCCTATTTAATAAATAATTCCATGGTTATAGTGGTTGATAATGTAATATTATATAGCTTGATATTATAATTAGGAAAATAAACCATTGGGGAGTCATGGGCCAAATAATTAGGTTGTAGTGGTGTATGTCGACCAAGGAATGTTGGAGGAAACTCTTTTTCTACATAGGCCATTAGATTAATTCCATCAAGGATGATTGGATGGTGTACATGGAATCCTACAACAAGAATCTCCCTTTTCTTCATAAAATCTATAGGGCACACCATGTGGTCATGAATCCTAATTTTGGTTATACTAGAAAAACCATGGGGCCTATTATGAACCACTTATTATAAATCATACAAAATCTTGTCATCTAGACAATTCTGACCAATGGTGAGACATGACATAAAATTCCAACCTTGCCTTAGATCTTTACATATCATTGGATTATACAAATATTTGACAAATATATGGTATGTGCATGAAATAACTTATCTTAGTAATAGATTCCATAAAATAAAAAAAAATTAATAAAATTTAATTGTTCTTGACCATCCTATAACCTTTTAAGGGAATTAAGTGGTTCTTGGAGCACTTCCTATGATGGTAGTTTCACACTTCTCATGTTTTTGAAGCATCTTTATAGCTCAATGATGGGCGAATAAGGCACCTTATATAAATGACTTGCATGTCCTCATACTTGTGTTTCTAATTTGTTTGATGATTTAAGCAAATACTAGAATATCTTCTATGGAAGGTTTCATGGACAATCTATCCAATTTTGATTCATCTTAGCCTTTCAAATTGACAAATTCCTTGTGTTATGCTCGAAGATTTTTACATAAGCTCAAAGATGCAAAAATGATTAATGGTATAAATAACATAATTGCTCAATATTACATTAAGAAAATTATGTCATGTTCTTACAATTTTTCTTCAAACTCCTAAAAAAATGATTTTTAATTCAACTTCCTTCTAATTCAATGTTGAATTCTATGTAAATCTATTATGATTACAAAAATTATGAATATAATGGGTTTATATTGTCAAATTTAAACAAAAAAACTCATAATAAACAATTCAGTTCGACAAACATGAAAATTTTACATAAGATAATCAAATTTGATGTAAAAAATTCAAATTCTCTTCTTTTATGTTGTCAAGCAAATAAAATGGTGTTGAAAAGGTGATGGAGCAAGAAAAATATGGTGGTACAAGAATTCAGTTGCATGAATAAGTGTTTCCTTTTCGAACAAATCATAATAAACAAACAAAAGCATGGAATTGTGGTCATGTATCATGAGTCAAATGCCTTTTCTACCATTTTTGGCAAACTCCATTTGGTGCTAGACAAATTTTTTGCTCACAAAATTTGGCGAATGCCAAATGAGATTTATAGAGAATTTACAAGTGCTAAACCCTCAACCTTATGCAAAGACCTAGAGGAGTAACAAGGGATGGAGGGAGAGGTTTAATGAGCTTAAATGATGATGAAGAAGATATTTTACCCCATTCAATCAACTTCACACACATCCAAGTCACAAAAACAACAGACATGGAATACTAAACAATAGGAACATGGTAAAATGGCTCCTCAATCATGTCCTCCCCCTCCTATCTCTACTTTCGATATAGGACTCTCCTCCATCGCACTCTTTGTGCCTCCCCCACTAGTGTGTCCATCCTCACCATTGTGGGTTCCCCTCTGGCCAACATCAAGAGATCTAGTATGCACCCTCTCCACCACTTTGTGTATCTAGGGGTAGTAATAAAGGTCAACAATATTGTTGAGTAGGTGGTACAACATGTTACCCTACATATGTTAGCTCTTTCACTTACACTATTTTTTTATTTGTGACATTCAAGGTATTTTTCAAGGACTTGAATATGAACCCAAATTATGGCCATCCTAGTAACTAGTAGCATCAAGTAAAAATTGTTGAAGTTGCTTGATTTGTGTCACAACCTTGGCATCATGCTTCTTTAGGATATTGTGCTATTCCATCAAATACATATAAACTTTATGAACATTTTCATGAATGGTGTTGTACGTGATGATGTCCTTGGAGTGTGAGACCTACCCCTTGATGACCTGGAATTTTATGCTATTTAACTTATTATCATATTGAACATTTAATGTTATTATTTACTTTTATGGTGTTGGATATTTGATTTTTGTATTTGACTCTGGTTTGGTAATATTTACATGCATATAATAACTTTGATCTTTTTTATGATGATATTGCTATGAGTTGATGATTAATTAGGTTGTTTCATTTCTTATGTGATTAACATGAATTCTTAATTAATGAATTGAACTCCAAAGATGAATTAGGTTATGTTTTTTTAATTATTTATTAATATTTTATAATTACATGTCCTAAGGATTGTGTTTATATGGAATTGAAATTTAATCAAATGTAATTATGATGTTTTATTTAGTTATGTGATGGATGTGATTATGGATTGAATGATTGAACTTTAATGTAGTTTGATTCATGATGCCATTATACATATAGCTAAGGAGGGATGGAGAGGTAGACAACGAGTGACTAAGAGACCTATAGAGGGAAGAGGTAGAGAGGTGAGTGGGAGAGTGAAGAAAATGAGATAGAGAAGTTTAGAAAGAGGGAAAGATAGGTAAGGAGGGAGGGAAAGAGGTGGAGAAGGAGGGAAATAACTAGAGAGGGGAGAGATATAGAGGTGTGATACCTACAACCCAGTGAGAGAAGGGTGAGAGAGAGAGAAAGGGAAGTAATGACCTAGAGGAGTAACAAGAAATGGAAGGACAGTTAGACATGGAGGGACTGAGAGACATAGGGAAGGATGAGATAGAGAGGTGATGACATAGGAGGAGAGGGATAGAGAAGAGGAGAGAGAGAATAAAAAAGAGAAAAATATGGATAAGGAGGGATGGAGAGGTATAGTAGGAGTGACTAAGAGACCTATAGAGGGAATAGGTAGAGAGTTCATAGGGAGAGTGGAGAAAAAAAGAGAAAGAAGTTCACAAAGAGGGAAATATGGGTAAGGAGGGAGGGAGAGAGGTGGAGAGGGAAGGAACTAACTAGAGAGGGGAGAGATATAGATGTGTGAGACCTACAACCTTTAGAGAGAGGAGTGAGAGACATAGGGGAGAGATAGGGGTGACAGGTAGAAGAGAGGGAGAGAGAAAAGGAAGTATCGACCTAGAGGAGTAACAAGGGATGGAGGGAGGTAGACATGTAGGGAGTGGGAGACATAGGGAAGGAGGAGATAGAGAGGTGATGAGGTAGAAAGGGGAGGGAGAGAGAAGAGGAGAGAGAGAAGAACAAAGAGAAATATATGGAAAAGAAGGGATGGAGAGGTAGACAAGGAGTTACTAAGAGACCTATTAGGGAATAGGTAGAGAGTTGATGGGGAGGGCGAAGAAAATGAGAGAGAAATTCACAAAGAGGGAAAGATGGGTAATGAGGGAGGGAGAGAGGTGGAGAGAGATGGAAATAACTAGAGAGGGGAGAGAGATAGAGGTGTGAGACATATAGTCTAAGGAGAGATGGGTGAGAGACATAGCGTGAGAGATAGGGTGAGAGAGAGAATAGAGGGAGAGAGAAAGGGAAGTATTGATCTAGAGGAGTAACAAGGAATGGAAGGAGAAGTAGACATGGAGGGATTGTGAGAAATAGAGAAGGAGGAGATAGAGAGCTGATGGCATTGAGCAAGGAGGGAAAGAGAAGAGGAATGAGAGAAGAAAAAAGAGGAAGAGATGGATAAGGAGGGATGGAGAGGTAGACAAGGAGTGATTAAGAGACCTACAAAGGGAATGTTAGAAATTTATGCCTCATCTTCTTGGCTCGGACTTCTATTTTTCCTTCGATCCCTCTTTCTGGACCTTACCATATTGCCGCTGCAAGCTTTCCTTGGTGGTGCAGTTGAGTGGTTTATCGCTTTACTATGGGCCACCTTGCTTGGTCCAATAGCTGGGCGGTGTTACCACCCTACAGGGGCAGTCTTCTTCTGGACTGGCGGTGGTGCAATGAGCGGTGATAATCAGTGTGGTAGTTACCTCCATACTAAAGGGTTCCCTCGGAGGTGGCGTGGTAGCACGGTGAGCAGCCTAGTGGTGGAGCAATGTCTTACCTCCTTACCATGGAGTTTCCTCATTGGTGGTGCAGTAGTAGCAGCAGTCAAGCTTGGTGGTTATCGCTCTAGTGTGAGCAGTGAGTCCACTCACTACGGTGGCGGTTTGCCAAGCAATCACTACTCTACCGTGGGGTGGCCTGGCGGCCCCCACGGTAGTGCAATATGACCACCTGCGGTCTACCTAGCAATTACCGTTGCACCGTGGTAAAGCTGGATGAGCTTGGTGGTGGCGCAAGGTGGACAAAGACAGAGATCGAATGAGCTCACTACCACACTATGGGGTGACTTTGTGAGCTTGGCGGTAGTGCGGGTAAAGTTAGGGAGAGCTCGAGCGAATTCATTGCCATATCATGGTGGATGTTTGGACTCGGAGTGGTAGCACAGACGAAGATAGAGATGAGATCGGATCTTGGCCAACCGAGCTTGACCGAGTCTGACCAGAGGTCAAAGTGGTGAATGAATGAGAAAGTGACACGTGGCAAGATCTTTAAGATAGGATTGGTCGAATGATTAATTTATGATTGTGATAGGCTCCATTATTTTAATGTTAGGCGGCTAGATGTTTGCAGAAGACGATGCATGTTATTAGAGAGTGATGGAAGCTTGTAGGTGGCATAATTAAATATCCTGATGATCGTTGATTGCTTGAACAAGCAGAATAGGTAGGCAAACGCTAAGAGATTATAAAGTAATATCGTGTGCATGATAAAGGATGATGAGCAAAGAGAGAGAGGCTGAGAGTGTTCGACCAGTTTTGCATATTCTTTTAACCATGAACACTTAGACTCTCAGATCTAAAAAGAGGTGAACCTGTGGAGGCCTAGTGGTTGGGCTGGCCATATGGCTGGCTGAGATATTCGACTGTCTTGGTGAGATGAATCTACACTTTGTGTTGTGAGGGTGTTGGAACAGTTTGAAGATTTTGATTAACTTGTGTTGCCTATTTTTCTCCAGATGGACAAGATGTAATCTTCTAAAGAGCATAAATCTGAGATTGTATTGTAACTATTTGTTTCTGAATAATATCATTTGAGCTGAGTGTTTTGGAGGGTGGGTTTTTTACCTGAAAAGGTTTTCCCCATGTAAATATGTCTTTCCACATGTTTTTCTTTCATCGTTGTCTAATTCAGTTTCTTGAATCTATGCTTGTGTTGAATCTACTATTTTGTTAATCATTTACTTTTCTCTAGAAGATCAATGGGGGATCCACTATGCTTGTTTCTGCTTTATGGCATAGTTAGTGTCTTTGATGTGATTTGAAGAAATGAAAATCACTAAGGCACTGTTTTCTTAGATGTTCATTCTATGGTGAAAGACCCATCCCGTATCCCCAACAAGTGGTATCAGAGTTAGTTAAGGGAGGTCAAGGCTTGATGATACCAAAAAGTGGTGTCAAAGCCCTCTCTTGGTTACTAAAGTTCTAGGCATTTCTCCTGTGAATATTTTTAAGTCTAGCAAGCTTGAGGAAATCTCGAGGAATCAGTTGTTGTTTGATCCTTCGATGAGTGTTGTAGACACCTAAAATTGACCATGTCATAATATTACCTAGTCGATATATGACCTTGTAAGACATTTTTTAATATTTTATCCTAGGTCATTACATCATCCCACTTATCTCATTTATTCCACTTAATCACCTTCCCAATTAATTAAATAAATTTCATTTATTTAGTTAATTCCCCTTCACATGTCTCAAAATAATTCAAATTAAATATTTGAATTAATCCCTCACTTATTGTCACATTGCAACATGTGTCACATGACTACAACTCTTCACATGCATAAATAATTTAAATAATTTTATTATTTAATTATGAGATTCCCACTCACATCCTATTTTTACCCCCATTCATTGTGCGTCATAAGCATCTTTTCTTCCAAAATAAATAAAAGAATCTCACTTATTTCCTCACATCTTAATTTTAGCCTCATGTCATAACCCACTTAATGTGTGTCATAGGCACTAAAATAAACTTTTAATCCTAGCCACACATATCACAAATTTGACTTTTAATCTTGGCCATCGAATCAAATCAGCCTTCTCCTATAAATCAAGCCTTTCATAGGCCATTTGGGGGATCTTCTGCTAGCATCATCACTCTGCCAAAATTTCTTCTTATTTATATATTTTCTTCTATTATCTTTCATCTTATCATTATGCTACAAAAATGAGCAATCAACATATCAAATCATTCAAACCTTCAAAATCATGCATTCTCATGCAAGTGGAGAAGAGCAATGGAGATAAATCAATTCAAGCTTGGAGATTGGTTTGCATTTGCTTGTTATTTTGATTTTCATGTTTGCTTGTACTCTATTGTGCTAGTTAGGGTTTTGATATCTTGTTATTCTAGTTTTATATCTGATTTTCCCTAACTTACATTTGGTGAACCCGACATGAATCCTTGGATCTAACTTTCTTTTTACAGGTTTTATTAACTTTTTATTGCAGATCTACCAGTTTTTAGACAAAACCTCAAGTTTTACAAATTTCATCATATCTTCCAAACGACTGTACATTTTTATACAATATTTCACAGAAGCTTATAAATCATCTCTATAGGCTATGATAAAAAAATTGAGAGTTTATCATGATTTTTGTAGGAGTTATCATGATTTTATATTTTTTAATAAAATTGTCTTTCTGGACACAAATGAACGACTTTTTCAAAAACGTTTACATTTTTAGAAATCTCTTGAAATTTCAAAAGGGGTTTGTTTTTTATAGATTTGATTTTGATTTTAAATGAAGTTTTAAATAAGCCGATCTTTGGTTTTTGTATGTTTTTCACAAATCCGCATTTTTGAGTGCAAAATAGAGAATTTTTCTAACTTCTTTACATTTCTGGAAAGCTCTCAGAAAATTAGTAGAGGTTCCTTCTTTGAGTTTTTATTTTTCAGATCAATAACATCTTCAAATAATCGAATCTAATTTGGTTATGATAAAAATGTGTATCTGAAATTGAAATTTCTTGATGAACTTTTTGTTTTGGCTGCATTCTAATATCATTTTTTTATTTTACAGGTGATCATAAGGAGCTATAGTAGCAGCAATACCATTCACACACATCAAATTGGAAAGCGAAAAATTTTGGGTGCACTCATTCTATTATCTTTATCTCTCATTTGATCAATCAATTTTGTTTGCAAAACACTTGAATTTGGAGCTTTAAAATGAACATCTTGTTTGCAATCACATTTTGAAATTGGGCTTAAAAATAACCATTTTCTTCCATCACACATTTTGACTTTGGGTTTAAAAAGAATAAGTGTTTGAA
Source organism: Sequoiadendron giganteum (assembly GCA_007115665.2). Taxonomy (NCBI): domain Eukaryota; kingdom Viridiplantae; phylum Streptophyta; class Pinopsida; order Cupressales; family Cupressaceae; genus Sequoiadendron; species Sequoiadendron giganteum. Next base: position 41,437,560 of record CM021107.1, read on the forward strand.
CTGTTTTACACACATTTCAATTTTCTAAAGGGAAATTAACAACTACTAGTGTGAATCAAATGTGTGCGTGATCAAAAACACCTCACTTGGTTCGCTTTTGTCAAACCCTTCAAATGAGGCCTACTAGGGGATTTCATCACCCCTAGGGATGACCTCAATCAAGGTGTGAATCAAAAGACACGCTTCTTTGAGAGTTAAAATCTTGTCACTCTTGGCTAAGCCCCAAAGAACTTTATACCTTTGGGAAGTGAAGGTGAAGGGTGGGTTACCCCTTTCTCCCAGCTGTGTGGCAGGATTTTTCTTTTAAATTATCCCTATTCAACCTTGTGCATCCTAGCTTAAGACCTAATTGGCCATACCCACTTGACTAGTTGTAGGATTTGTTGATGTGTCTTCTTCAAGTGTGTGTTTAATCATCACATTCATAATTTTAAATTCAAACTTGCTTATGTGTCTTACGTGTGTGATTCATGTGTGTACATGTGTATCATTTTTTTGCAAATTGCCATATCAAGCTATGAACACCAACACATAAACATATCATTCTAATCATCTTAATCATCCTTTTTATAATCACATTCAAATCAATTTCACCATAATCCTAGTCAAGCACTTGCTAAAATGGTCCTAATCCTTAATGATCTTAGTCACAAGTCCAAGGTCATACTCTGAGAAGCCCCTTCACCTAATCATGAAGATAATCCAAAACCATATATCCTCCAAGGTGGGTCAAACTTTACTCCTAGTGATGATGAGAACTTTGTAGATCTTAGTGATGATGAGGACGTTGTAGATCCTAGTGATGATGAAAACTTTGTTGAAATCTTAGGTCACCTTAATGATGCTATTGACAAGGGAAATACCACCATAAATTTGGAATCATACACCATTCCATCTACTAGTCCTCCATCACCATCTAATAAAATGCCTATCTCAAAGCACACTAGTCCTACACCAACACCACCATCCAACTTCTCAAGCTCTAATCTGTCAACCAAAGAATCCTTTAATGATTTTCTCCAAAGACTACTAGCATGGAAAAGGCCATCCCTATGTCAAGCACCCATTAATGAGCTTACCAACGAACCTTTGAATGTCATGCCTATTCTTCCAACTCCATCATGTGGTCCACAACCTATTGATCATAAAAATCATACCAAGCCTCTTCTAGAGCCTTCCACTTCCATTTCCACTCAAATCCAAGAGCTATGTCAAGAGCATTATCCTAAGCATGAGGAAACATTAACCTCTCATTCTAATCAAGATCTAGGCCCTTCTAATGATCCCACTCATAACATACTTGGTCATATTCATGATGAAGCTTCCCTCTATGATATAGATCCTACCTATGATCAAGAAGGCCATGATGACCCTCTTAGCCAGCTCTATGCATTCCATGGTCAAGAGCCTATCACTTCACCTATCCATGAGCAAGAAACCTCCATTTCTCCTATAGACCCCCTACCTAGTCCTATCCATGATCTTGCATTATCCACTTGTCATGATGAGACACATGCTTCCCAAGTAAATATAGAAGATCAAACCAATAGTGTGGATCTAAATGAACATAATCAAGATCCTAATGATCCTTCCTCATCCACTATAAACCCCATTTCAAATCCACCAACATGTCCTATTGGTCTATCCATCTTTATTCATGAATGTTCCTCTGTAGAACAACAAAAACCTTTATCCACTTCACCTTCTTCATCTAATAATGAACTCAAGTCTAGTGTCCAAAACACACCTAGTCCCATTGTCCATCGTATGCTTCAAAACATGAACTACCAAGGTAAAGGTTTAGGTCTTCATAAACAAGTTATTTTGGAGCCAATCCATGTCAAGGACCCTCCACACTCTTATGGCCTTGGATATACACCCCAAGGACACCAATCTAAAGATGTTGGTACTTCCTCCATCCATCATAAGTTCTCTTTCCACCATAAATCCTATCATATGCCAAAAGTATATGTTGCCATCCGTCGTCCATCATCCTACAAATATCAAAAGTATGTGACCATACACCTTCCACCATCAACTTTTCCACCATTGCTTCCAACTCCAAATATCCATCCATCTAATCTACCTCCACTACTACCAACACCTAATATCCCCATTATCCACCTATCCATAAATCCTCTAAAAATCCTAATCATGACCAATCAATGCACACATTGTCTAAACATGAAGCTTTCACTCATTCCACCATACCCATGGGATTCAAAAGAAAACATTTTGATGCCTCTATCTATAAATCAAAAAATCTGAAGGGTCCTCATGCCCTAGGACACAAAATAAAAGAATCAAAGAAAAATCCATCCAAAAAGCAATATAAGCCCATACCTCCAAAAGAAAAGGCCAAAACTAAAATGGTTTGGGTCCCTAAGATAAAGGATAACAAGTCAAATGAGGCATCTACATCTCAAAAATTCCAACGATCCACTTCCACCTCACATTCCCACTCTATTCAAGAATCTCATATTCCATCCCACAAGAAAAATAAAAGTCATAAAAATACTAAGTCTATGTGGGTACCTAAAGCACTTCATCACCCATCTCCTAAGAAAACATCTTCATTGCTTCCTACACCCCCTCCACATCAAAAACTTCAACGTTTATCACAATGTGTGCAACCATTGGTCATGGTCATGGTTCCCTTCCATTTCACGATGATTCCACATACCTCCATCTCCTCACCCTTCACTCATTATCCTACATATCTCCCCCATCACATTCCTATGGTCCATGTTTTTGGCTAAGGCTCCCATCCCTCTTCCCTAGATAATCCACATCATAATCCACCAATCCCTCCATAATCCACATCATAATCCATCATCTACCTACTCCATCTCCCTTTCATGTCATCCCTTACCAACATCTATGAGCATAATGACATTTGACATGGTCCATGCGATGACATCTATCTCTAATGGGACTATCATCTTTCATGGAACTAGAAACTTGAGTCCCTCCTATCCATATTCCCCTTCTCTTATCCAAAAATCCAAAAAGTAAAAAAAAAGTCAAAAGTCAAAAAAAAAGAAGAGTAAAGAGAAATCCCTTCATCCAACGGTGAAAACCTGGTAAAAAGGCGCCTTGGATAAGTACCATGATGAAAACCTGGCAAATAGGCATCATGTGTAGGTTTATCTTCTATGTCACTTACACTTGGGGGCACTTTGTCTCATCTACACTATCTATCCTATCATGTCATTTCTTATCATATCATGTCCATCCTACCTACCATATTTATCTATCATACCCATATACTTATCATATTGAGTCCATTCATCCTCTCTTCCTCTTTTTGATCTTGATAAAAATATGGGGCAAAATGTTGAAACATGCTTTGGATATCTTTTGATATACCTCATCCTTCCAAACAAGTCTACCATTATCCTAGTGTCATAAGCTTTGTCATGAATAATCCTAAGTATTGTACCTAGAATGGGGCATGTTATTCCTATGCGACATAGTCTTTGGAGATCACATCCCTGCCCTCTTATCATGCATACATCTTGTCATTTTTTATCCATCCATATATCATGAGCCTTTTGTCCCTTATCCTATCACCCACCCTTTCATCCATCAATCACATCTATATCCTTGCACCTAGACTTGGTTTTCCCTTGTCATTGGTATCTAGCACAAAGGCTACCCAAATTGTCATCCATTGACATCTCAAAACATTTCGAAAATCCAAAAAAATCAAAACATTTTGAAAAAATCTAAAAAAAATAAATCAAAACATTTCAAAAATCCAAAAAATCAAAACATTTCAAAAATCCAAAAAATCAAAACATTTCAAGAATCCAAGCAATAAAATCAAACCAAATCACTTCAACGCATCAAGTCAACTTCTTCAAATCAATTTTTTCATCAAATTATCTAATCACATCGCTTCTTCTAATCAAATCCATTCTTCTAATCAATCACATCACTTCTTCTAATCAAACCCATTCTTCTAATCAATCTAATCATTACCATCAAATCAAATCATTTCTTCATCAATCCAATCAATCAAAATCATTCCAAGTAAATTATTCCTTAATTTAATTCAACAATCATCATCCAAATCTTCAAATCAAGCATCTTCAATCCTTCCAAGCAATAATCCAAATGCAAGTCAATCCTTAATCCATACCAATGAAGCTAATCAATCTTTCCAAATTATCCAATCACATCCTTTGGTCTTGATCCTAATCTTGTTGTAAACCCAATCAATCAGTCAATCATCCTTGTGTTGATCTAGGGATATATCGTTCCCCGCAATGACAACACTATCATCATCATCAATCAATCATCCTCGTGTTGATCTAGGGATATATCGTTCCCCACAATGACAACACTATCATCATCATCAATCAATCAATCAATCATCGGTTTACAGCTTGACAGGGGCAATACCTTGTTTGTTTTTGTATCATTTGTGCATGCTTGCTTGTGTGTTTTATCATTTCAATTTGCATTTGCATCAAATCCGAATCACTCCCAGCTAATATTCATATCTTGTATCTAGACAAGGTTGTATTATGTTGGGGCATGAGACACATCGTCACCTTGGTCCTTATACCTTGGTGCATAACGTCTAGTGCTATATCAAACATATGATTGCTCACTTTATTGCAGCATAGCGTGTCATTTTATTTTTTTCATCTACTTCTTATCTTGTATCATTCATTGTATCCCTCCTTTATCATCTCATTAATTTCGAGAGCATATATGTGTTTTTCCAACCCACCTATCCTCTCGAGGGGGCATCATCATCATTATCATATCTTATATCATCATCCCATTTCTTCATATCTTTTGCATCATCATATTCTTCTATCATCCCTTTCCTTCATTCACCTTACTCCTCACTTCTTCAAGTGGTTGGGGCATCATATTTTTTTTCATCTATCCATACCTTATCTTCTTTGAAATGATGTTACTCGACATAAATCTCACCATCTCGAACATCATCTCAAAGAGGGGCAAAATGTAGACACCTAAAATTGTCCATGTCATAATATTACCTAGTCGATACATGACCTTGTAAGACATTTTTTAATATTTTATCCTAGGTCATTACATTATCCCACTTATCTCATTTATTCCACTTAATCACCTTCCCAATTAATTAAATAAATCTCATTTATTTAATTAATTCCCCTTCACATGTCTCAAAATAATTCAAATTAAATATTTGAATTAATCCCTCACTTATTGTCACATTGCAACATGTGTCACATGACTACAACTCTTCACATGCATAAATAATTTAAATAATTTTATTATTTAATTATGAGATTCCCACTCACATCCTATTTTTACCCCCATTCATTGTGCGTCATAAGCATCTTTTCTTCCAAAATAAATAAAAGAATCTCACTTATTTCCTCACATCTTAATTTTAGCCTCATGTCATAACCCACTTAATGTGTGTCATAGGCACTAAAATAAACTTTTAATCCTAGCCACACATATCACAAATTTGACTTTTAATCTTGGCCATCGAATCAAATCAGCCTTCTCCTATAAATCAAGCCTTTCATAGGCCATTTGGGGGATCTTCTGCTAGCATCATCACTCTGCCAAAATTTCTTCTTATTTATCTATTTTCTTTTATTATCTTTCATCTTATCATTATGCTGCAAAAATGAGCAATCAACATATCAAATCATTCAAACCTTCAAAATCATGCATTCTCATGCAGGTGGAGAAGAGCAATGGAGATAAATCAATTCAAGCTTGGAGATTGGTTTGCATTTGCTTGTTATTTTGATTTTCATGCTTGCTTGTACTCTATTGTGCTAGTTAGGGTTTTGATATCTTGTTATTCTAGTTTTATATCTTATTTTTTCTAACTTACAAGTGTAAGTTCTTTCTTCTTTCATTCAACACGCAACTTGAAAGACGTTGGAGAAGACTGGAGTTGATCATATTGTGGCAATGTGGTATGAGGCTCCTAGTTGGCAGAAAATGATCCTGATGCAAGGGGTGTGAGGTATTTTTATGGTTGTGTTGCAGCAATGCATGGTTTCATACTAGGTGTCTGTGTGAGAGGCTCCTTGGTGGTATGGATTTTCTTGTGTTGTTCTTCATCCATGGAGTATTGTTCTTGTGGTGGGTGTTCTGAATTAGCACTGAAGGCGGTTTATCTATTGCCCTAGTTGCATGAAGGCTATTAAGTTGATCATGGAAACTTCTACATAGCCTGGCTCTCTTGTATGCTTGTGCATGGTTGTGGTTTTGGAATTGCTCTGAAATGATCCTGTTGTTCCTACTTACCTGTATCTTGCACTCGCATGTTTCAAATTCATGTCTTTGGCTCTGAAGGTTTTTTGTAAATTTTCCTAAAAATTAAATGATGCATATTCATGTTTTTTCATTGTTCTGGTTAACCATGATGGTTGTGTGTAGACTACTGATTCATCCAGATGAGCAATGAATATGGAGATGCATGGGTGTTTTATAAACACTATGGTTTTGTAGATTTTACACGGTCAAGGAAAACTTGTGGTTTGTGGAGTTGTTCAATTATTTTTCTAGACCCTAGCTTTTAGGGTCTGACTGGATGAGATAGTTGCAATTTGACATGGTTTTAAGGAGGTGTGATGTCTTCTCTGAAAGGGAGTGTTGGTATGTGTTTTTCACTTAGCATTCTTGAAGTGTTGTTTGTTGGTTTCCTAGACTATGGTGCTTGAGGTGTGGACGTGATTGGAAAATCGAATTTTTTGCTGATCTAGTGTTTGAGTCAAGTTGTCTACTTGGTTTTTCTCTTTGATACTCTTAGTTTTGTAGTTTCCAGTGTGACGATAGATTTTTAGGTTCTTTGAAGTGGATCTTTGAGTTGTGTAGCTGGTGAATTAGCTACCCATTGACTGTAGTGAGATAACTCAAAATTGGTGTCAATATCCATGAGGTTGCTTCTATGATGGTGCAAATTTGTTAGCTGACCTTTTCTATAGCCACTTGTGCATTGGCGTGGTTGTTTTAAGATGAGATGATGGATGGTATTTGAGTACCTCAAATAGCTAGTTATGTTGACTTGTAGCATGTGAGTCATGATGTCATGGAGAGCTTGATACCCTGGCTAGTGTAATCTTTTGACAGTGATGTTTTTGCCTATCTAATCGTGTGATCTTGGTGTTGTTTGATGTTGTTGTCTGGTGGACATGGTGTCGGTTATACTTGGAGTTTTCTTCGATCAGCAGGTGGTTGGTCATGATGCTTGGAAAGCTCGATGTCATGGTTCAGTGGGAGCTTTATCAGTGATTATGGATTCATCACTTGGTGGTGAATGATCTTCTTCGGTGTTGCAGATGTTCTTGGAAGGACTCTTAGATCATGTTGCTGCATAAGAGTTCTTTTTCATCTGCATGGTCACTATTTGAAGGTGTGCAACATCTTGGATCCATTAAGGACCTTGGTAGTCTTTGGTTGAGATGTTGGTGGTGCTTGACAGGTGATATTCGTTTAGAGTTGTGTTTGCTTGATGCCATGTATACTCTTGTTTGTACATTAGATTTTTGACATGATGCATTGCTAGGTTTATGTTCCTAGGTTTTGGAGCTTTGATAGTGGTCTAGTGTTTCTCTATGTTTTGAGTACTTTGGTCATATGCTAGAGGACTTCATGTTAAGTGCAGTAATGCAGATTGGAGTTAGCATGAGATGACAAGTTTTTGGTGCTCATGGATGCATGGAAAATAAGGTGAGGCTAGAATTCTTTTGAGAATTTTTTTGTTTACAGCTGAAATTCCGAGTAGCCTACACCTTAGTTGAATGCGAGTTCAATAGAGAATAGTGAGGAGATTTATCTTGGGTAGGTCATGGTGACTTTTATATCTCAGAGGAGCATTTTTTTGTTTTTTATCTTGGTCTACTCGATGGTGTTTTTTATTTGAGAGGTATTCACCCTTTATATCTTTTAGATATGTTATATGCTTTATCTTTCATAGATATGAATCTTGAGTTGTTTTTCTAAGATTCTAGAGGATTCATAGTGAAAGTTGGACATCATAGTGTATCTCCTTGTGCTTTTAAGGACTGATAGGAGATGTTTATATGGGTTAGTTTGATCTTCTTTTGAGATTCTTACATCCATGGAGCTATTAGATGTTGTTTTGGCATTGCCTTTGGGATGTGAAGAAGATCATACTTGTCACAGCTAGCTTTAGAGATGAATGTAGGAGGATGTTCTATAGGGATACTTTGTGCAGTGGTTATCTCTTTGGTCTTGATTATCTTCTTGGAAGTTTGTTTTTTATCCTATGTTGGGTGTGAATTAATTTGGAAGAATTTTCGGAGACTTTTGAGAGAGATGGTTCCTATAGCAGCATGTTGCTAGTTGTGCATATCATTGTGGATAATTCCTTTGGTACTACATGGTTACATTTTTTATATATGTTTTTATTGGTAGACGTGTTATTGCCTTTAATCTTTCAGATTTGGCATTACCCATGTAGTGGGAGTTCCTGGATGTGCTTTGTCTCCATTGACTGGTTGGCATATTGTGCTCATATTCTACCGTTGACGGGTTGGTTGTGTTGTTGGCATCAGTTTACGAATGTTCATACTCCTAAGGTATGGGTGGTTGGATAATTTAGCATGAGCTATGGGTTTGGTTTTTAGTTGATTGGGTTTGGTTAGTTGGATGAAGGTAGTCATTTTTATGGTTTCTTTTCTAGCTAATGGTTTATCTTGTTTTGGAGAATGGTTTCTCATTCTATGTTCGAGTTGAGTTCTTCTTTGTTGCTACTATGGTACCTTTTCCTCCGGAAGGATATGATGCTTGTGTTCTAAAGACTAGTGCATATACGCATTGGCTTGTTCCTTTTTCCTGTGTTGGATGCTTGGAGTTGTACCCTGAGATGGTGGACATTTTTTGGATGTCGTTGTAGTTGTCTTGGTTGGAGCATGAAAGTGTTGTCTAGGTCCTTGTTCGAGTTTTGGAGAAAGCTAGTAAGACTTTGTCAAGTGGGAGATTGCTGGAAATTTATGCCTCATCTTCCTAGCTTGGACTTCTATTTTGCCTTGGAGCCCTCTTTCTGGCCCTTACCGCCTTACTGCTACAAGCTTTCCTTGGTGGCGTAGTTGAGCAGTTTACCGCTTTACCGCACGCCACCTTGCTTGGTTTGGCGGTTGGGTGGTGTTACCGCCCTACCATGATGGTCTTCTTCTAGACTGGTAGTGAGCAACAACAGTTGGTGTGGTGGTTATCGCCATACCGTAGGGTTCCCTCAGAGGTGGCATGGTAGCATAGTGAGCGACGCGGTGTCAAAGTGATCTCTTACCTCCTTACCATGGATTTTTCTTGTTGGTTGCATAGTGGTGTGGTAGAAGTGGCATTCAGGCTTGGTGATTACCACCCTATTGTGGATGGTGAGACAACTGGCGATCTACCAAGTAGTCACCGACCTACTACGGGTTGGCCTAGCAGCCCCCACAGTAGCACGGTATGACCACCTACGGTCTGCCTAGCGGTTACAATTGCACCGCAATAAGGCTGGATGGGCTCAATGGTGGAATGGGGTTGACAGAGATACACCTTGAATGAGCTCACCACCACACTGTGGGGTCACTTTGTGAGCTTGATAGTAGCACTGGTAAATTCAGGGAGAGATTGGGCGAGTTCATTGCCTCACCGTGGTAGATGTTTGGACTCGGAGCGGTAGTGCGGTGGAAGATAGGGATGAGATCGAAGCTTAGCCAATTGAACTTGACTGAGTTTGACCAAAGGTCAAAGCGGTGAAAGAATGGGAAAGCAACATGTGGAAAGATCTTTAAGATCTAATTGGTTGAATGATTATTTTCTGATTATGATAGGCTGCATTATTTTAATTATAGGCGCTTGATGTCTGCAGAAGATGGTGCACATTATTAGGGAGTGATGGAAGCTTACAGGTGGGATAATTAAATATCTTGATGACTATTGATTTCTTGAATAGGAAGAACAGGTATAATAGGTAGGCACATGGTAAGATATTATAAAGTAATCTTATGTGCATGAAAATGATGATAAGAAAAGAGAGAGAGGTTGAGAGTGTTTGAATGGTTTTACATATTGTTGTAACTATGAATACTTAGACTCTCAGATCTAAATAGATGTGAACCTTTGGAGGCCTAGTGGCTGGATTGGTCATATGGTTGGCTAAGAGAGTCGACTGTATTGGTGAGATTAATCTACACTATGTGTTGTGAGGGTGTTCGAACAGTGTGAAGATTTTGATTAAGTTGTGTTGCCTATTTTTCTTCAGATGGACAAGATGTAATCTTTTGAAGAGCATAGATCTCAAATTGTACAGTAACTATTTGTTGTTGAATAATACAATTTGAGCTGAGTGTTTTGGAGGGTGGTATTTTAACTTGAAAAGGTTTTCCCCATGTAAATCTGTGTGTCCACATGTTTGTCTTTCATTGTTGTCTGATTCATTTTCTTGAATCTATGATTGTGTTGAATCTTCTATTTTGTTAATCATTTACTTTTCTCAGAAAGATCAATGGGGGATCCACTATGCCTATTTCCGCTTTATGGCATAGTTTTTGTCTTTGATTTGATTTGAAGAAAATAAAATCACTAAGGCACTATTGTCTTAGATGTTCATTCTATGGTGAAAGACCCATCCCATATCCCTAATAGGGAAGAGGTAGAGAGGTGAGGGGGGAGTGAAGGAAATGAGAGATACAAGGTCACAAAGAGGGAAATAGGGTAAGGACTAAGGGAGAGAGGTGGAGAGGGAGGGAAATAACTATATAGTGGAGAGATATAGAGGTGTGAGACCTTAAGCCTAGGGAGAGAGGGGTAAGAGACATATGGACAGATAGAAGGGTGAGAGAGAATGGGAAACATTAGTAGAGGGGTAACAAGGTATGGAGGAAGAGGTAGGCATGGAGGGTGTAAGAGGCATAGGTAAGGAGGAGATAGAGAATTGATGATATAGAGAGGTGAGGGAGAGAGAAGAACAAGGAGAAAGATATCGCTAATGCGGGATGGAGTGGTAGAAAAGAAGTAACTAAGAGACCTATAGAGGGGAGAGGTAGAGAGGTGAGTGGGAGATAGAATAAAATAAGAGATAATTTCACAAAGACAGAAAGAGGGGTAAGGAGGGAGGAATATAACAAGAGATTCTAGATAGATATATAGGTGAGATATCTACAACCTAGGGATAGGGGTGAGAGACATAGGGGAGATATAGGGGTGAGAGATAGAGGGGTAGAAATCTGGGTAATGAGATAAATATGGAGAGGTAGAGATGGCTAAGGATTGATGGAGAGGTAGACAAGGAGTTCCTGAGAGACCTAGAGATGGGAGATTTAGAGAGGTGAGGGGGAGATAGAGAATAGAGAGAGAAATGAAATTATTGGTAGAGGAGTAACAAGGGATGGAGGGAGAGGTAGACATGGAGGGAGTGATATGAATAGGGGAGGACATGGAGATGTGATCACATAGAGAGTGGAGGCATAGAGAAGATGAGAGAGAGAAGAAAAAAGATAAATAGATAGCTAAGGAGGGATGGGGAGGTAGACAAGGAGTGACTGAGAGCTACAAAGGGGAGAGGTAGAGAGGTGAAGGGGAGAGAAGAAAATGAGAGAGAGAATTTCACAAAGAGGAAAAGAGGGGTATGGAGGGACATAGAGAGGTGGAGAGGGAGGGAAATAACTAGTGTATAGGAGTGAATTTGTACCCCTTGAGAAAATTCCCCTTTTACCCTCCTTTACTTTAGAAAACAAAATTTTGAGGCTTAATTCCACCTAAGACTATTTCCTTGATTCCACTTGGCATTCTTTTTGTGTGTCGATAGAGGAGTTACTATTGGGGACGCCTATGTGGCATGCAGATGTCTACATGGAACACTTATGTCCCTGATAGATTCCTATAGTTGGATCATGTAGAGGCATTACACTTCCCATTGGGGGTCAAATTGTAATGCCCTCTTCGAACAACCGACATGAGTATGGTTGTTTCCTTCCTCTACTTCAAATTCACCTCTTCTTGATCCATTTCACTCTCTAGACTCTCTATCTCTCTTTGAGCCCTCACTTAGCACTTCACAATCCTCTTCCTATACATATCTTCTAAAACTTCTTCACAAGCTCTAAGCATTCACTCCATCTCACAAGCAACACTTTACACTCCATAGTAGCAACATCAACACTCCATCAACTCAGTAGAGGAACTATGGAACAAACACCATTGAAATAGAGGCTTGAGTTCCTCTCATTTTTTCCCCCACTAGCCTTGAGCGCTTTGGGTGGAGGTGGTAATATTTCCACTCCTCTACTCTATTATTTGGTTGAGTAGCATAGCACTATTTTGTAGTGCTTTAGTGTTGTTTCTTTCATTTCCTACTTAATACTAACCTCTATCTATTTGTCTGTTCATGGATGTGGGAACACCAAAATGGGGGTTTGACTGAGGAAAAACCCTATACAGCCCCAAATATTTATCTCTCTTGTGTGCAAGTATTGAAGAAATTTACGTGTTGGAGGCTTCATCACTTGCACAATTCTGAGCATCTTCTTCCCTTTCTTCTCCTTCTCTTTACCATCTATTTCACTTTATCTTAATTTTGTTACATTTTGTTACTTTATTGCATTCTTGAAGCTCTCAGTAATTAGATTAGAAGTAGTTACTCTATTTTTCTCTATGATTAAATTTCTTTCTAGTTCCTACGAGATGCCAGTGTGCCTCGGGGATGCCACCGCGATGCGCTATCGTTCATATTCTGCATTGTCATCCTCTGGTTGAGAGCTTGTCAGTTTTTCTAGAGAATCTTTGTGACCTGCTCTTTCTAATTCTAGAACTCTCATTGTTGTTCCTTGAGGTGGTTTAGGGTAGTTCACCCCATGAGGCTCTCTGAGTGAACATAACTCATGAGTAGTGAATCCCCCTTCTCTACATTTCAGTGAACTTGACGTGAAGAACAGTGTTCTTCAAAAAACTAGGAATTTATTTACCCCTACTTGGTGTGGTCATAAATTTTGACTCAGTGATCAAAATTCAAAATCGTTTGCACTATTGGAAAGGTCTCCTAGAGAACTAGTTCAGTCCCTAAAATATAGTGCCTTTGGGAATAGAATTTTAAGGATCGAGGCAAGTTTTAACCTCAAATCCTTCTTTGAAGACCTCCAAAAATACAAATTACCGAAACATAGAAAATACCGAAAAAAATTGTAATTAATTTAATATCTTCTTTTATCATCTCAATATCTAATTTTGTTCAAAATTTTAATGATATTTCATTCTATGCATGTGATGGTGACTTGGATTTACCAATGTCACTTCATATATCTTATCCTTCTCATGAAATTCCCCCTACTACGGAAGATATTTTGTTGCAAGAAGATGAAATCATTGATACCTTTCTAAATGTTACTCTACCTTCTCTTCATTCCAATGCACTCTCTTCTAGATAGGTTTCATTTTTGAATGATGAGTCTCTTATCTATTATAATGCACTCTCCTCTAGAGATGATGCATTAGTGCATGATGAATCTCCTTCCATATTTGATCCTGTTTGAATCGATGTTGAGAATATGTCTTCAAATAATTATTCTACTAGTAAATGTATTCTATGTCTTTGTTTCCACTCAAAGGCTTAAAAGACCAGTCATTCATGTCACTCCATCTAGTCCTTCTCCTAAAATGGTTTGTACTATTGATGATGTTCCATTTGATAGTGATTCCCTTGATCTTTCTAAGGCTCCCTCTTATAGAGTGGTAGCCCATACCTATGATACTAGAATAAATAAACAACTAAGTCTTCATCAAGCACCTAAACCTATGACTAAAGCACCCAATGATTATGATCTTGACGAGAAACCTCAAGTTTCTCTTGCTAAGATCTCATTGTGGGACTTGATTTATTCTACTCTATTTTATCAAGGTATGCTTCAAAATCCTTGCAAAAGATCCTCTTGCCTTATTCTATTAGGATGGAAGATGCTAATGCATTGATATCTTATATTCATGTGTATTTGCTGAATATTGCGTTGTATCCATAGGAACTCCCACCTTTAGAAGTATAGAAGCAAACGGATCCTCTAATGATCATAGTTAACATTAATAAAATTGGTATTAGATGTACTCTCATTGATGCTAATTTTGCACTCAATGTATGTAGCATTGATCTATTGCCTAAGATTAATATTGATCCATCTTTTATTAATGCTTCTTCTATTGACATCTATGGGTTCAATAATGTTAGTCGACAAGCCCTAGGCACTATAGTATTACAATTGCAATTGCTGAGAAACCATGTCTCAACTTCCAGCCTAAAGCCCAAACTTTCAAACTCTTGGACTTTTCTGGCTTTACCGCAGTGGTCCCCTTTGTTGTTCTGGTAGTACCGCAATGAAGTGTTTTCTGGTTACCACCCTACCATGGCCAGCCAAGAGGCTAACTGTGGTGGCCGTAGTATCAGCCTTTCTTTCTGGCCTGGTGGTTACTACCCTACCATGGCCAACCAAGAGGCTAACCATGTTGGCCGCGGTAAGACCGCCAGTGGCCATGCTAGCAGTTACTGCCATACTGCGGTCATCCAAGAGGCTGACCATGGTAGCCATGGTAAGACCACTAGTGGCCTAGCTGGCGGTTACCACCATATCATGGCCAGCCAAGAGGTTGACCGTGGTGGCCATGGTAAGGCTATCAACGGCCTGGCTGGCAGTTACCGCCCTACCACGGCCAGCCAAGAGGCTGACCGGGGTGGCCTTGCTAAGAACACCAATGGTCTACCAAGCTAGCTACCAATATACCATGGTGTTTCTTGGAGATGCTCATGATAGCACGATAAGACCTTGGATGAGCTCATTTGGTTTACCTCCATACTGCGATCTGGTTGGATGGACTTGGCAGTAGCATGGTAAAGACTTGGAGAGCTCGGTCAAGCTCGGGGCCAGTCTTGGCTAAGTTGGACTTGGTGTCAGAAGCAAATGGAAAATGGTTTGTAGACACGTGGCTCAGTTTCAAATCATAATTGGATGGAAACCAACAGAGTTATTGTGATAGGTGCAGGTCAACCCAGGGTGGTGAAACAGGACCCGATTTGGGTAATAGGATTAATGCCTGGGTGGCTCAATGAAAGAAGATCGGTATGGGTAGATCTTTGGTGTGATTGGATTAGACATGATTGTACCTATTAGTTGGTGCTTGGTGAACATAATTTATTGAAAATTCTAACATAAGAAAGTTGAGGAATTATTGCAAGAGAGATCGACTTCAAACTATATGTTTTTGAGTGAGCATTGTAACAGTGGAAAATAATTATGTAGTGCTATTGTGAGCTGATCAGAGAAGACTATAATTTTGTATGTAACCATTTTGTTACTGTAATACAAATTTTCTAGACTTTGTGTGGTGGGTTTTTTACCTGAAAAGGTTTTCCCACGTATATCTGATATCAATTGTGAATGCTCAATTTTTGTGTAATATTTATTTTACACGCTTGTACTCATCTCAAGTAGTTTTAGAAAGCTATTGAAATTGGTTTATGCTTTTCTCCTTTGTTGTATTAGTGTTAAGGGAATGTATTCCACACTGTTGGGTCTCTAGATCCATGCATGATTTCCCTTCAAGTTGTATCAGAGCTTGGCCAGTTGTGTTATCCTTGTAGGAAAGATTAGTTTTTTGTGCTAATACTGTTTCAGTGGGAGTCTTGCATTGTTAAAACTTGTTTATGTTTGAGATTGTGAGTACATTTGGTAGAATAGACATTGAAAAATTCAATGGTAGTAACTTTGAGTTATGGAAACTCGAGATAGAAGACTTGCTTGTTGATAGAGACCTTTGGATTGCAGTGTTTGGAACTAAGCCACAAAGTACAACGCAAGAAGATTGGGATCTTGCTGATAGAAAAGCAAGAGGTTTGATAACACTGAGTCTAGCCGATTTTGTACTCCTGAACATCCATGTGGAGCAGTCTAAAACTTCATTGTGGAAGAAGCTTGGTCATATTTATCAGGGAAAATCTCTAGTAAATAAGTTATTCTTGAGGAAGAAGTTGTCTTCCTTGAAGATGGAAGAAGGTGGATCTGTTGCAGACCATCTGAACTCGTTTAACATGAGTGTTACTCAGCTGGCTTCTGTAGGTTTAAATATAGAGGACGAGGATTGTTTCATGTTCCTGTTGTGTTTGTTACCTGATAGTTGGGATTATCTTGTGATGGCCATTGGAAGCACTACTACTTCTTTCAAGATGGAAGATGTGGTTTCCTTACTGCTATTTGAAGAGATGCAGAGGACGTATTCAGAGATGGCCAAAGAGGATCTTGTTGTTCGAGGTAGACCAAAGGAGAAAGGCAAGAAGAAAGACAAGAAGTCGAAATCCAAATCTGCAGGGAGACCAAAGTCTCCTGGTAAAAAGTTCAAGGTAAGATGTTGGAACTGTGGGCAACTTGGACATATCTGGAAGGACTACAAGGAAAAGAAGAAGAAGAATGCTTCTGACAATGAATCTTCTCAAAGCGATGTAGATTCCTTCATTGTAGTAGCTTTGACAACTCAGGCATCAGATGATGTCTGGCTGGTTGATTCAGGTGCTTGTTTTCAGATGACATCCAATAGAGAATGGTTCTCTAAATACAATAAGTATGATGGTGGAAAGGTGTACTTGGCAAGTGATTCAACATTGGAGATAGTTGGTAGAGGAAGAGTAAGAATTCAGTTTCTTGATGGGAGATTCAAAGGTATCGGTGGTGTACTTCACATACCAGGTCTGGCTCGAAATCTTCTCTTTGTCACTAAGTTAAATGATGCTATTGTAGAAGTTTATTTTTCAAGTAAGGGGTATAAAATGGCTAGAGGTGCAATGGTGTTGGCTAAGGGTGTTTGTACTGGCACTTTGTACAAGCTGGATGCATGTCCTATTCTTTGTAATAGTGCCTCTATAAAGTCATGTAATTTTGCACCTGTAGAGAAAGATGAAGAGTCTTATTTGGCTGCAAATGCTATGGAGGTAAAACTACCAGCTGAGAAGACTATGTTGTGGAATCACCGAATTGGTCACATTGGTGAGAAAGGCTTAAAAACCTTGAAGAATAAAAATCTTGTAGAAAGGCTTGATGATTGTAACCTTGAGTTCAATTTTTGCAAACATTGTATCTATGGAAAACAATACCATGTTTCTTTTTATTCTAGTCCTCACAAATCTTCTGGTATACTAGATTATGTTCATTTTGATGTGTTTGGTCTAGTTAATGTTCCTTCATTATTGAAGTCTGGATATTATGTTTCTTTTCTTGATGACTTTTCAAGAAGGGCATTTGTATACTTCATTAAAAGTAAATCAGAAGTGTTCAGTCAGTTTAAAGAATTTAAATCTTTGGTTGAAAATCAGACTGAAAGAAAAATTAAGTGTTTGAGGACAAACAATGGTGGTGAATTTTTTTTTGCAGATTTTGAAAGGTATTGCACTGATCATGGTATTAAAAGGCACAAGACAAATGCCTTACACTCCATAGCAAAATGGAGTTGCTGAAAGGTTGAACAAGACTCTGATGGAAAAGGCAAGGAGTGTGTTGAGTGGTGTTAGTCTGGAAAAGAAGTGTTGGGTTGAGGCTATGGCTATAGCATGTTGTCTATTAAATAGATCTCCTTGTTCAACTCTTTTTGACAAGACACCTTTGGAAGCATGGTCCGGTAAGAATCCCTCTCTGAGACATGTCTATGTGTTTGACTATGAAGCATATGTTTATGTGCCAAATGAAAAAATATCTAAACTCGATAACAAGGTTGTCAAATGTATTCTCATCGGTTATGGAGTTGGTGTGAAAGGATACAGGCTTTGGAACCATGATACTGAGAAGGTTGTGTACAGCAGAAGTGTGATATTTTGTGAGATAAAACCTTCAATTAGTGATCACCAGCTTGGTATAAATCAGAGTGACAAGAAGAAGGATGCAGTTGAAATTCCCCAAACTCCAGAAAGGGAAGAGTTGCATAGTGTACCTGAGATTGAGGAGAGCTCAAGTAGCACTTGAAGTTATGATGATGAAGAACAACCTTAGCTTGTAAGAAGATCTACATGAGAAAGAAGGCAACCTAATAGGTATGGTTTCTCTATGTTAGATTCAAATTGTGCCTATGTTTTAATTACCAGCACTAATGAGCCTAGGACTGTAAAAGAAGCATTCAACATGGTTGACTCAAAGTCTTGGCTAGAAGCCATGAATAAAAAAATGGATTTTTTGAAAAAGAATGATACTTGGAACTTGGTACCACTGCCAAAAGGGAAAAAGCAGTTGGATGCAAGTGGATATTAAAAAAGAAGACAGGTCTTGATGGAAGTGTTGAGAAGTATAAGGTTAGATTGGTTTCAAAGTGTTTTTTTCAAATTGAGGGAATAGATTATGGAGAGATTTTTTCCCCTGTAGCAAAGCTGACATCCATCAGATTTCTATTGTCCTTAGTAGCTATGTATGATTTTGAAATTGAGCAGATGGATGTGAAGATAGAATTTCTCCATGGTGAGATTGAAGAAGAAATCTGCATGTCCCAACCTGAGCACTTTGTTGAAAGAGGTAAACAAAATCTGGTTTGCAAATTAAATAAATCTCTCTATGGTTTAAAAAAATCTACTAGAATGTGTTACTAGAAATTTGACACGTTTATGTTGTCAATTGGATTTGTGAGATCAAAATCTGATCATTGCATTTATTATAAATCTAAAAATGATCGTGTGCTTGTTATCACCCTGTATGTGGATGATATGTTATTTATTGGAAATATATGATTTTTGATCTTAAATCTCAGTTGTCTGTAAAGTTTGAGATGAAAGATCTTGGTGCAGCTAGGTACATTCTTGGAATGGAGATTACCAAGGATAGAACAAGTAGAAAGCTTTGGGTCAGTTAGAGTAAGTTTGTGAAGATAGTTCTGGAGAGGTTTAGCATAGATGATTGTAAGCAGCTTGTTGTTCCAATCATGCATGGAACTAAGTTGTCTATTGAAAACTGTCCAAAGTTTGCTACTGAGATGGGGGACATGACCAGTGTCCCTTATGCAAGTGTTTTTGGTAGTTTGATGTATGTTATGGTCTGTACAAGACTTGACATTGCCTAAGCAGTGGAGTTTTAAGTCGATTTATGGAAAATCCGAGAATATCACATTGGGATGTTGTGAAGAGAGTATTCAGGTATTTGAAGGGGACTTCAGATTATGCACTGTGTTACCATTGCAGTATGGTTGCATCACAAAGGACTCTCAGCATCCTTGGGTATGTTGATTCAAATTGGGCAGGGGAAATTGATAGCAGGTGATCCACCAGTGGATACACTTTTATGCTTAATGGTGGAGCTATCAGCTGGATGAGCAAGCGACAGGTTGTAGTTGCTTTATCCATGATAGAGGCACAGTACATGGTTATAACTCACACCTGTAAAGAGGTTGTCTGGTCAAACTATTTGTGTTTGGACATTGGATTCAATGCTAGGAAAATTTTAATTTTCTATGACAGTCAAAGTGTCATTTGTTTGGCAAAGAATCCAACTTTTCATGCCAGAACCAAGCACATTGATGTACAATATCATTTCATAAGGGATATGGTTGAAGATGGAAAGGTTAGTCTAGAAAATTTTGACACCCTGAAGAATGTTGCAGATGCTTTGAGAAAACCGATTAGCACAAAAAAGTTCATATGGTGCACATAATCAATGGGCCTTGGGGCCTATGACAAACAGTGATTTTTCGACGCAATGGGGTTGGCTGGAAGTGTTCACCAATTGGGAGCTTGTTGAGAAACTATGTCTCAACTTCCACCCTGAAGCCCAAAGTTTCAAATTCTTGGCAAAAAATTATTCTTTTTTGGCTTTACCGCCATACTGTGGCGGTCCCCTATGTTGTTCTGGTGGTACTACGGTGGCCGCGGTATCAGCCTTTCTGTCTGGCCTAGTGGTTACTGCCCTATCATGGCCAGGCAAGAGGCTGACCGCAGTGGCCGCAATAAGACCACCAACGGCCTGGCTAGTGGTTACCACCATTACGTGGCCAGCCAAGAGGCTAACCACGGTGGCTATGGTAAGACCGCCAGCATCCTAGCTAGCGGTTACCACCATACCATGGCCAGCCAAGAGGCTAACCACGGTGGCCGCGGTAAGGACGCCAATGGCCTGGCTAGTGGTTACCGCCCTACCACGGCCAGCCAAGATGCTAACCACCAATGGTCTACCAAGCCAGCTACCATTGTACTATGGTGTGTCTTGGAGCTACCCATGGTAGCGCGATAAGAGCTTGGATGAGCTCTACTAGCTTACCGCCGTACCGCAAGCTGGTTGGATGGACTTGGTGGTAGCGTGGTAAAGACTTGGAGAGCTCGGTCAAGCTCAGGGCTAGTCTTGACCGAGTTGGACTCAGTGTCAAAATCGGATGGCGAATGGTTTGGAGACACTTTAGCTCAGTTTCAAAGCATAATTGGACAAAAACCAACATATTAATTGTAGCAGCTGCAGGTCAACCCTTGGTGGCGAAACTAGACCTAATTTGGGTAATGGCATTAATGGTTGGGTAGCTCGATGAAGGAAGATTGCTATGGGCAGATCTTTGGTGCAATTGGATCAAACATGATTGTACCTATTAGTCGGTGCTTGGTGGAGAGAATTGATTGAAAAGTCTTACTTAAGGAAGTCAAGGAATTTTTGCAAGAGAGAGCAACTTCAAACTGTATGTTTTTAAGTGAAAATTATAACAATGGAAAATAATTTTGTAGTGTTGTTGTGAGCTGATCAGAGAAGACTGTAATTTTGTATGTAACCATTTTTTTACTATAATACAAATTGTTTGGACTTTGTGTGGTGGGCTTTTTACCTGAAAAGGTTTTCCCACATATATCTAATGTCAACCATGAATGCTCAAGTTTTTTTTAATATTTATTTTACATGCTTGTACTCATCTCAAGTATTTTTAGAAAGCTATTGAAGTCGGTTTATGCTTTTCTCCTCTATTGTATTAGTCTTAAGGGAATGTATTCCGCACTGTTGAGTCTCTAGATCCATGCATGTTTTCCCTTCAACAGCTTGGCCCTATTACTATACCTACCCTTATATATGTTATGTTAGAAAAGCTACCTTATAACTTTCTTCTTGGTAGACCATAGATTCATGCTATGGGTGTAGTCCTGACTACCTTGCATAAATCTATTAATTTCATTTTCAATAATCGAGTAGTCATAGTTAAGGTTGACCCTGATGCTATGCACTTTTGTGAGATGGTAGTTGTTGGTTAGGTTTTGGTTGTGCCTACTCTTATCTCTTTTATATATTCCAATGTGTCGATGTTTACTCTAGTAGTACCTACTACAAAGGATAATATTGAGATGAATGTCCCTGAGGAAGATCATTTTGAAGCAAAAAAACATTAATTCTACCTCTTCTCAAAGGAATGCATGTCTTGGTGATGATTGGGGCCCTCTAGATTTTATGGATTCCTTCAATCAGGAATATAAAGTTGACCCGATCTACTTAGACCTTTTGATGACATCATCCACACCTACTACCGAAGATGATTATTCTTCTACATTATGGGGTAATTTGAATGTGAATTGTAACACTCTCTATGGATATCCTCCTCCTTTTTCTTCTATATTTGTACCTTCTTGTGAGCAGTCAAAATTTTCTCTACAAGAGAAAGGGTTGCTTTGTGCTCCTCATCCTTTCTTTGAGCAAGAGTGTATCTTGTTGAGGTTTCTAAAAGCCCACTTGATTACTCTTCCTCCTCCTATATGTAAGAAATTTTGTAAGCATGATAATGCAAAACATTATTTTTGTGCATACCATCGAGTGCCAGGCCATTCCACTAGTGAATGCAAGGCCTTGAAGGATAAAATTTAACAACTTCATGATTCAGGTGCCATCACTCATTTGTTTTTTGATGCACCTATCTCTTCTTTGAATGACAAGTGATATCGAGGTCTACCTCTATCTTGTTCTAAACATCTTGCATGGTTCTCCTCCCCTGTACATTGGGGGTAGTGATAAATTTTACTAGAGATGTGTGTCCTTCTTAAGGATCCCCTCTCTTCTTTATGTCTTTCAAATGAAGCATCCCTTGAGTGGATCCCCTTTTCTTTTGAAGGGTTCCCGAGGGACCTCTTTGAAATCTTTTCTCTCAAATAAATCATATGACATCTAGCTTGGGGAAAACCCGATTATACCTCACTTCATATACTTACATCTAGCTTCAGAGTAGCCTAACTAGACCTCACTTTTTGAATGGTGCATCCCTTGAGTGGGCCCCTCTTCCTTTTGAAGGGTTCCTGAGGGACCCCTTTTAAATTCTTCCAACTTGACAATGTTTTGTGTGATTGTTTGCTTACTTTCCTATGAGGCACTTTATTTCTTCAGCTTCATAGTTTTGAGGAGCTATGAAGTCCTTTGCTTGTCCTGCACTCTCAATTTCATGAGATCATGGTCTACTTCCTCGATGGTTTAGGTATAAATTTATAACCCTAATACTTCTTCAATTTACTTTACTGAAGCACTCATCAGTATTTTTGCTCACTAAAGTGGGGAAAAATGTATAGGATTGAATTTGCACCCCTTGATAAAAATCCCCTTTTACCCTCCTTCACTTTAGAAAACCAAATTCAGAGGCTTAATTCCAACTAAGCTTGCCCCCTTCATTCCACTTGGCATCATTTTTTTGTATCAAAAAAGAAGTTACTGTCGAAGACTCCCATCCGACATGTAGATGTCCATGTGGCATGCTTACATCCCTAACAAATTCATACGGCTGGAGCCTACAAATGTGTTACACTTCCCATTGGGGATCAACTTGTAACACCCTCTTTGGCCGACTGACCTGAATATGGCCATTTCCTTCCTCTCCTTGTTCAAATTCACCTCTTCTTGAACCATTTTCACTCTCTATACTCTCGAGCTCTCTCTGAGCCCTCTCTTAGCATTTCATAATCCTCTTCCTACACATCTCTTCTAAAACTTATACAAATTCTTCACAAGCTCTAAGCATTTAGTCTAGCTCTCAAGAAGCACTTTACACTCCATAGCAAAAACATCAACACTCCATCAAATTTGTAGAGCAAGTGTGGAACAAATACCATTACAGAAAAGGCTTGAGTTCCTCTCATTTTTCTCCTCCACTAGCCTTGAGCACTTTGGGTGGAGGTGGTAGGCTTTCCACTCCTCTCCTCTATTATCTGGTTGACTAGCATAACACCGTTTTGTAGTGATTTAGTGCTCTTTATTCCATTTCTTGCTTTGTACTACTTCTCTCTCTCTATCTAGTTTTCTATGGAGGTGGGAACACCAAAACGGGGGTTTTGACTAAGGCAAACCCCTATAAAGCCCCAAAAATTTCTCTCTCTCTTGTGTGTAGGTATTGAATACATTCACATTCTGTAGGCTTCATCACTTGCATGGTTGTGAGAATCTTCTTCCCTTTCTTCTGCTTCTCTTTATCATCTATTTCACTTTATCTCAATTCTATTACATTATGTTACTTTATTCCATTCTAGAAGTTCTTAGTAATTATATTAGAAGTAGTCACTCTATTCTCTAAGATAAACTTTCTTTTTGGTCCATACGATATGCCAACACACCTCAAGCATGCCAGCATGTCGTGCTATCATCCATATTATACACTATCATCCTTTGGCCGAGAGCTTGTCAGTTTGTCCAGAGAATATTTGTGACCTACTCTTTCTGGTTCTATAATTCTCACTATTGTTCCTTAAGGTAGTTTAGGGTAGCTCACCCCGTGAGGCTCTTTAAGTGAAGAGAACTTGTGAGTAGCGAACCCCCCTTCTCTAATACTAGATAACCTAAATAGATATAAAGGTGATAGAGGTAATGTGACAAGCAGGGAGAGGTAGAGAGGTAAAGATTAAAGGAAAGATAGACATAGATATGGGGAGAGGGAGAGAGAGAGTGGGAGGGAGAGGTAATGATTGAGAGAATGGAGAGATATGTGGTGTAGGAGCACTTGTTTGACTTCTTGCCTCCATGAGGCCATTTGTAAATAGTTGCTCTATTTTATGTATTGGGTCTTATAATAAGGCCTATAAAACCATTTTATAGGTGTTCAACTCTTAGGAAGTAATATTTGAAGTCATTTGTCAAATAATGTTTAAAGTTGTTCCATATTGTAAAATTTGTAAAAGTTGCTCAAGAAAGTTGTCAAGCAACTTGTCAAAGGTGTCATTAAGGTGTTTTGTCAACAAAATAATTAAAATGTGGTTGAAAATAGTTTTTTTTGGTTGTAAATTTATAAATACACCCTCCAAAACTTGAATGGGGGGGTTGGAGACATTATTTTGAAGTTTGATGAATGACAACCTCAAGTTTTATGTGCATTTTTTTATTTTTACATTGTTTTTAGGTTGAAGTTGTGATTTGTATTGCTTGGTATGCACTCAAATAATGGGATATCATATATGCATGGAAATATCTCTTTTTCTAGTTTCCAATTATTTTTCTCGTTCAATTTTATTGAGTTTTGTGGAAGATATGACTATTTTGGTGAGACTGCCTATTTTAACAATATTGTACAGAATTTACAGTCTGAAAAATATGATGGTATGGATTGTAAAATCTATATTTTGTATCTTAAACCAATTTTATTGTGTGTCTATATGTATCTACTTTCATTTTCTTCAAGTCTCATCAACTTTCATTAATATTTGAATAAGTTATGACCCTTTTTGTGAGGGCAAGTCTGAACCCTACCTAGGGTTTGCAATTTTGGGAAAAATGAAATAACTTTCTTGTGGAATACCATGGTTATGTTTCCAATGTTATATATAATTTATAATATCATGTGTTATACAAAGATTTCTTTGTATTATTTTTGAAATATTTTGAGATATTTTGTTGAATACTCCTAACTCTGCATCAATATGGGAAATAAACAATAATAGAGGGAGAGAGAAGAAAAGAGAGGTAGGGAGGCAAGGATATAGATGGGGTTGAGGAGGGAAGGTAAGGTAGCTATGTAAATAGGGAGAGAGTTTGGGATAAACCTAGAGAGAGGATATAGAAGAGAGGGGGAGAAAAAGGGAAGTATCGATAGAGGAATAACAAGGGATGAAGGGAGTGAGACACATTGGGAAGGTGGAGATATAGAGGGGAGGGATAGAGAAAAGGAGAGAGAATAAAAAATATAAAGAGATGGATAAGGATGGATAGATATGTTGACAAGGAGTGACTCAAATACTAAGAGAGTGGGTAGGTGCAAAAACATGGGGGACCAAAAAGTAGCCAATTCACATTTTCATCCCAAAATAGTGAAAACATGAGTGTTTTTTACTAAAATGCACTCGTGTTATGGGTTGGTAATGACCAAGTGTGGGCTTGGTGATTACCAAGCCAAAACACAATCATGTTATAATACAAGTGCATTATAATGCACTCACATTATGGTTTGCATTTTAAAAAACACGTGTTTTTGAATTCAAAAAACTGCACGTTTTTTAATTCAAAAAATTGCATGTTTTTGAATTCAAAAAATTGCACATTTTTGAATTCAACAAGCATTACCATAATGCAAGCACATTATAATACACTTGTTTTTTGGTCTACATTGAATTTTTTTCTTCTCTTTTTTTCTCTTTCTTCTTGTTATCTTTCAGGGAAACTATATACTTTAAGTTATATTTCATGTGTGTAGTTTCAAGATTTTTAAGAGTGGTTTTGGATCTCCAGGAGTTATAATTCAATTCTAGTTTTTGGAAGATCTTACAAATTTTCAGACAGCCAAATTTCAATAATCAACATGTCAAATTTCAATAATCAGGAGGTCAAATTTAAGTAATCAACAAGTTGTATCATATTTCTCTCTCTATCTCACTCATTTTTTATCCCTTATTCTCTAGACCTATCTCTCACACTCTCTCCTTCCCTCTATACTTCTATCTCACCTCTCTCTCCCTCCATCCCTCCCTCCTTTCCACCTTCCCTCCTTCCCTCTCTAATTTTATCTATCTCCCCCTCTCTCTCTCTTTATTCCTCCCACCCACCTTCCCTCTCTACTTCACTCTATATAACCTATCCCTCTCTACCTTTCTTTCCCCTCACTCATCTCTCTCTCTCAATCTCTCCACCTTCCTCATTTACTCTCTCTTTCTCTCTTCCTTCATATGACCCACCTTCCCTCTCTACTTCTCTCTAACTAACGTATCCCTCTCTGACTATCTCTCATCCTCCCTCCTCTCTCTCTCCCAATTTCTCCACCTTCCTCATTCCCCCTCTCTCTCATTCTCTTTATCAAACTTCTATCTCCCTCTATCCCTCCCTCCTTCCCTCTCTACTTCTCTATATCTCTCTCCCTCCCTCCTCTCTCTATCTCACCTCTCTCTCCATCCCTACCTCTCTCTCTACCTATCCCTCCCTCCTCCCCTCTCTCTATCTCTCCTTCCCTATAAACTTCTCTCTACCTCTATCCATATTTACCTCTCCCTCCCTCATTCTCTCTCTCCCTCTCCCTCTCTCTCTCTCTCTCTCTCTCTCTCTCTCTCTCTCTCTCTCTCTCTCTCTCTCTCTCCCTCTCCCTCTCCCTCTCCCTCTCCCTCTACTTATCTTTCTCTATCTCTCATTTCCTATATACTTCTCTATATCTCTCTCTATCTCACCCTCTCCCTCCCTCCTTCACACTCTCTCCCTCTCTCTCAATATCCCCACCTTCCTCCTCTCCCTCTCCTTTCCTATATACTTCTCTCTCTCTCTCTCTATATATATATATATATCACCTCTCTCTCTTGATCTCACATCCCTCTCTTCCTTACTCCCACTGACATTCCCTCTCTACTTATCTCTATCTAACCTATACCTATCTACCTCACTCTATATCCCTCCCTCCTCTCTCTCAATCTCTCCACCTTAATCCTTCCCCCCTCTCTCCCTCTTTCATTATTTCTATCTCACTTCCCTCCCTCCTCTCTCTCTCTATATATATATACATCTCCCCCCTCATCCCCCATCTCTATCTCTCATTTTCTATATATAATTATCTCTATCTCTTTTTCTCAATCTCTACATCTCCCTCCTCCTTCCTTCTCTCCCACTCTCTCTCAATATCCCAGCCATCCTTATCCTCTCTCTCATATTTCTCTCTCACTCTCCTCCTTCCTCTCTGCTCTCTGTCTCCTCTTCTCTACTCTCTCCCTCTCATCTCTCCTTCCTTATGTAATTATCTCTATCTGCCTCTCTCAATATCCTCTCCCACCCTCCCTCCTTCCCTCTCTCTCCATCTCTCCCAATCTCCCCACCTTCTTTCTCTCTCTCTCCCATTTTTCTCTCTCACTCTCTCCTTACCTCTCTACTCTCTATGAAGTACCATTCTCTCTCTCCCTCCCTCCTTCCTTCCATCTCTAATATTCTCTATCTCCCCTTTTCTCTCTCTTGCTTCTTCCCACCCATCTTCCCTCTCTACTTATCTCTATCTAACCTATCCCTCTCTACCTATCTCTCTCCCTCCCTCCTCTCTCAATCTCTCCACCTTCCTCCTCCGCTCTCTAATTCTCTCTCTATCACCTCTCTCTCTCCTTTCCTCTCTACTTCTCCCTCTCTCTCCCTCTCATCCTCTCTCAATATCCAAAACCCTATACCGACTATCACAAATCCTAATCCCCATACCCTAAAAAATACACCCTCATGCCTATACACTATACCCTATACCCTCAACCTTATAACCTAAACCTTAAACATTATCCCTCAACCATAAACTTAACCCTAAACCCTCAATCCTAAACCCAATACCCTCAACCCTCAATCCTATCATTGTTTCCTTATATACTTCTCTCTATATATCCCTCTCTTCATCTCTACCTCTCCCTTCCTCCTTCCCTCTCTCTCTCTCTCAATATCCCAACCTTCCTCCTCTCTTTGTTTATATCTCTCGCTCCATCTCTACCTCTCCCTCCCTCCTTACCTCTCTCTCCATCTCTCATCCTCTCTCCCTCTCTCTCCATCTCTCTCAATCGCCTAACCTTACTCCTTACCTCTATATTTATCTCTTTCCCTTCCCTATCTTTCTCTCTCACTCTCTCCTTCTCTACTCTCTATCTCATCATTATCTCTCCCTCTCTCTACTTAGGATTTAGGATTTAGGCTTTAGGATTTAGGCTTTAGGATTTAGGCTTTAGGCTTTAGGCTTTAGTCTTTAGGCTTTAGGCTTTAGGATTTAGGGTTTAGGGTTTAGGGTTTAGGGTTTATTATTTATGCTTTAGGATTTAGGTCCAACCCCCTCTCTCCCACTCCCTCTCTCTCCCCCTCTCTCTCAGGTCTATCCCTCCTTTGATCCCTCTCTCTCAATATCCCAACCATCCTTATCTCTCT
The DNA here is from genome assembly GCA_007115665.2 of Sequoiadendron giganteum. NCBI lineage: Eukaryota > Viridiplantae > Streptophyta > Pinopsida > Cupressales > Cupressaceae > Sequoiadendron > Sequoiadendron giganteum. The sequence continues at coordinate 41,465,828 of CM021107.1, forward strand.
CTCCATATTTCTCTCGATCTCTCCTTTCCTCTCTACTCTCTATCTCACTATTCTCTCTCTACTTCTCTCTCTCTATCTCTCCTTCCCTATATAGTTATCTCTATATCCCTCTCTCAATATCTACCTCTCCCTCCCTCCTTCCCTCTCTCTCCATCTCTCCCATTCTCCCCACCTTCTTGCTCTCTCTCTCTCTCTCTCCCATTTTTCTCTCTCACTCTCTCCTTACCTCTCTACTCTCTCTCGAGTACCATTCTCTCTCTCCCTCCCTCATTCCTCTCTCTCTCTCTCCCTCATTCCTCTCTCTATCTCACCTTTCTCTCTCTCTCTCCCTCCTTCCTTCCATCTCTAATATTCTCTATCTCCCCTTTTCTCTCTCTTTCTTCTTCCCACCCATCTTCCCTCTCTACCTATCTCTCGCCCCCCCTCCTCTCTCGATCTCTCCACCTTCCTCCTCCACTCTCTAATTCTCTCTCTATCACCTCTCTTTCTCCTTTCCTCTCTCTCTCCCTCTCATCCTCTCTCAATATCCAAAACCCTATACCGAATATCATAAATTATAATCCCCATACCCTAAAAAATACACCCTCAACCCTCATCCCTATACACTATACCCTATACCCTCAAACTTATAACCTAAACCTTAAACATTATCCCTCAACCATAAACTTAAACCCTAAACCTTACTCACCGACAAAAAAGATGGTATCCTTCACTTCACAATCACTAAGTCATTGAAAACCCAAACCTCAAAACCTCTTGTCAAAGGTTACAAAGTTCTAAAAACACACAACTTGCCAACAATAAAGAGAACCTCAAAGCCGCTAAGTCGGGAGGCTATGAAACTCTAGAACCCCACAACTTAAGTTAGAAAAACTTGGAACCTAGTGACTTAAGTATACTCCTATCAAAAGTAATTTTTATATAATTTTAAAGTTTGAGACATGATTTACCAACAAATGTCCCACTTGTTGAACACCTTGTAAGAGCAATGGGAGGGAGTAAACATTGTCTCTTAATTGCCAAGCGCCAAAAGGCGCATAATCTTTGAACACCATTTAAACTTATCTATGCTCAAAATCCCAATTAAAGAATCAGAAACATTCATCAAAGTCTCTACCTTAACCAACTTCACCCTACCATCTTTAACCATATCTCGAACAAAATTATACTATACATCAATGTGCTTGGTTCTAGCATGAAATAATGGGTTTTTGGCTAGACATATTGCACTTACTGTCATAATAAATTGTTACTACACCTTATTTTATTCCAATAAATGAACACAATCTCTTAAGACAAATGGATTAATTACAATATTGAGTAGCTTCCATATAATCTTCTTCAGTGGTAGAAAAAGCAACCACAACCCGCCGCTTACTTATCCAACTGATTGTACCACTGAATAATGTAAACACATAAGCACTGGTGGATCATATTCTATCAATATCTCTTGCCCAACATGAATCCAAATAACCATGAATACCATGGGAAATATCATCTTCAATCACATTACTATGATAACACAAGGAATAATTTGAAGTACCATGAAAATATCTGAAGCCCCTTTTAACTGTATCCCAATGAACTCCACCAATATTATGTATATATCTGGAAAGAACTACCACTACTTGGGAAATTTTTGGTCTAGTACAAACCATAGCATACATCAAAATTCTAACTGCACTTTGGTAATACACTCTACTCATGTCTTCCATTTCTAATGGAGATGTCGGACAATTTGAAATAGATAACTTTGTTCCAATTGAAATAGGAATACACAATGGTCTACAATACCGCATGTTAAATCTTTGTAAAATTGAATTGAGATACTTACTTTGGCCAAGCCATAGATTTTTTTTCACTCTATCTCTTTTAATTTCCATAGCAAGAATGTGTTTCACTAAACCAAGATCTTTCATTTCAAATTTAGCAGCAAGTTGAGATTTCAATTCTGAAATCATACCTTACCCTTTGCTAATAAATAGCACATCATCAACATATAATGCAATAAATAGGAAATGATCACCACCAATTTTATAATAAACATAACAGAATGATTTAGAATGCTCAAATCCCAAACTTGCCACATATGTATCAAATTTTTAGTACCACATCCTACAACTTTGCTTTAAGCCATACAAAGATTTCTTCAATTTACAAACCAATTTACTTTTTCCTTTCACCATGTAGTTCTCTGGTTGTGTCATATAAATATACTCCTCCAAATCACCATGAAGGAAATCAGTTTTCACATCCATTTTCTCAACCTCTAAATCATTAGTAGCAACAATAGAAAGCAAAAATCTAATGGATGTCATTTTTGCAAAAGGAGAGAATATCTGACCACAATCAACACCCTCAACTTGAGAGTAACCTTTTGCAACCAACCTTCTCTTGTACTTCACAATACCTCCATCTGAACCAATATTTTTCTTGAACACCCATTTGCAACCAACAAGTTTTTTTCCTTTAGGAAAATGTACAAGATCCCATGTATCATTCTTTTTCAAAGTCATTTCTTCATCCATAGTGATCTTCTAGTATTTTCAATCATTCATACCTAATGCCTCTTCTACATATCTAGGTTCATCCGTGTTAGTATTTAAAGAAAAAACACATCTCCAATCATTAGGTGTATACCTTTCAGGTGGTTGTCTACTCCTTGTAGACCTATGAACAAGTTGAGTTGGAGGTTCTTCCTCCTCTTCTAAGGATCCAGAGCAAGATGAGCTCTCCTCAACTTATTGTCCATCCTTGGGCCTCAATTCAAATATCTCAGGTGTAGAAGGAAATTGAATCACATCTTCCTATTTACTTTGTTCTAGCTGCAATGTAACATAACAAGGCTTATTTTCTCTAAAACAACACTTCTACTATACATTACCTTTTGTGCAATAGGTTCCCAAAGCTTGTATCCTTTCGTTGGCCTCCTACAATGATCTTAATAACTAAGCCTTTACAACCATGATTCAGAGACTAGACATTTGATTTGAATAGCTATTTTAACCATCATGAAGGTACATTTAAATTTTTAACCCAGGGACATGAACTTGAAATGGGTTAGCACAGTATGTGCACCAGGAACTTCAAAGTAGTCATCTTCATTCTACAGCTAAGAAAGATTCAATACTGAAAGTAAATTGCAAGGAAAGGAACAAATAAAATGTTAAACATCACTCAACAATTAAACTAAGTTTAACATGCATGATAGGAATGAAAATACGAACAACAAACAAGGAGCTACTATATATGCTTTGGTTGCAGGAACAATCACATAATGGAATTCTAGTGGTTGTAGGAATAGTTAGTGCCAAATTTTGAACAAAGTACTAAATAGATCTAATAACTAAACTAAATAAACTAACTAAACTAAGGGACAAATTACTCACCAAGTGGGCCCCCTTGGATGAGTATCCTCTAAAACTAATGTAAACTAAAATGCTCAACTCATAACTTCATCTTATTCATTTAGAAATGCAATTATAGAAAGAGTAGCATGTCTGGAAATGCTTAGTATATGATCAGATACAATGTCAATAATCAGCAACTTGTTAATCTTCCCAACTCTTGAAATCCCAAAGAAGGAGATTGTGAACCTTATTTATCCTACCCACTAAAAATGGTAATCAGCTCCCACTAACTAGGAGGACGCATTTTAGGAAAAACAAAGAAAAGAATGGAGGATAGCTAGACATGCATGGAATCCATTTAGACATGCAAGTCCAAACACAAACTCAACACTACAATAACTCCCATGGCTACTCAACATCAGGTGATAACAATATAAGGTATTTACATGTAGCTGACATGGAGAATCTTCATCATCGTCCTCTAGTTGACCTTCGAACGCCTCCTTAGTAATGACTAGTTGGTAGTTGGATTCCTCAAATAAGTATCCTCAAGTGTGTTTGCATGGAAATGTTAGTACTCATAATAATTTCACATCTATAACCACCTTAAATAAAATTCATCAACCACATGCAAAATCAATATAGATAGTCCACATAATAGCTAATGTCATTAAAAATGGAAGAAATGGAATTAAACCCAATGTCTATGCTTTGAGGGAAACATTATAGAAATATCAACATTTAATATCAAATTCCATGTCTAATTCAAAAAATAAACTATAGATTCTACCCAAATTAAGACCAAAAACTAGGGTCATCACTCCCCCCCAACTTAACGTTTTGTTGGTCCTCCAGCAAAGGAAAAGTTATTTTTCTGCCTAGTCAAAGCTCTGAAATTTGCAACTAATAGTTGTCCAAAATCAGTGTCTATTGAGTGTGAGTCAGGGTCCCAGTAGAATCCTCCCATTCTGTCAAATCATTTCCATCTTTTTCTTTCTTCAACAATGTCATAATGGTAGAATCTGAAATTTGGAATAGGCCATAAGAGGATAGGTGGCTGAAAAATCAAGGTAAGCCACTCTCGGCCCTTTTCTCTCCCAAGCTAAATGTACCTTTCAATCATCTTTATTGTTGCATGATAGTTCTAGATGGAATGAGGTTCAACCTATTTCATCTCATCAATCAAAGTGGTCCATTTTTGTGATAGATATCATTTCATGGTGTCCTCTTTTGTTGTTGTCTTTACCTTATATTCACTATAAACTGCCTCAATTTAAGGCATAATTTTTTTACCATAACTAAGCATGAAAATAATTTTGTTCCAATCTCTGTAAATATCCTTGGGGTTTCTTGATTATGCTCTAATGGCCAAAGGCATATTGGATTACATCTTCCTATAAGCATTATATTTCCCTCCCTAGCTAATCTCATTTTGCACCCAAGACATGAAGGCTCTTAGTTGAATATCTCCAACATACAACAATGGGTTTGAGTCTTGGTCTTGAGTTACAACAAAATTATGTAAATAAAAACTCACATAAAAAATTCTTCATTTCATGGGAGGCAATCCTATAAGCATTGAAAAATTCAGTGGGGGTCTCAATTGAGGGATTCAAACCTGAGATGTGTTTTGACAGCTGAAAACAGATATTTTTCCTTTAGGTGTAGAGCATAAACTCTTGGAGACATTCTACATTCTAAAATCTATGGCACCAGGGTTGCAATGTTGCTCACCCTCTCTTTTAGAGAGGCAATCTCCTCATTATTTTCTTCCCTCTCACCTTTTTATCTCTCTTTTCCTTTTTCCATTCCTCCTCTCACCTTTTTATCTCTCTCCATAAATTTAAAATTTTTGTATGCACTAAAAAATCAAGAAGATTATGAATTCCTACCAAGGTTTTTGTCGATGGTTTCACCCCATATAACACTATTTTCATAGATTCAACTTGTCTTATTAGCTCGGGATGTGGAGGTACAATTTATTCTCACACTTCTTGTTGCATGGCCTCTTCTTCTTGTTTCTATAGTTGTTGTAGGAACTCATGATCTAACTCTTGGTCTTGTTGCAAGAACTCTAGATTTTCCTCATGTTCTTGAATTTCAACTTCCTCAGCAATGGCAATAAGATCCACTAGGGTCATTTTTTCTACCTCTTTGAATACATTCTTTTCTTTAACATTTCATGCCCCATTGGGGATTCTTTGCTCTCATGTGATGTCCTTTCATGCTTAGGGTTTTTTCGTGAAGGCATATCAACCGCTGGTTTTAATTTCTTAAGAGGGCTCTCACATTTTCCTTTGGCTACAGGATGAATAGTGTCATCCTTTCTCTTCTACACCTCTCTTTCCATTGGTTGTGTTTTGGCTTTTCCTTTTCTTGCCTTTGCCTTCTTCTTGTGTGCCCTATTTCTTACTAGGGTTTCAAGTGTAATATCATCATTAGATTCCAATGAAGAACTTTCTTTTCTAGAGTGCCATGTTTCAAAGGAACTAGTTTTCATGGCCCCTTTCGGTGTAGACGAATTCGTCCCAAAACCAACACCAGAGGTTGAAACACCAGGGGTGGCTCCAGTCATGCTTAATCTTCTGCTAGACCTACATGTCTGAGATAAAGCCCTAGATTACAACTGCTCAGATCTATATTGATTAACATTTACAAATTCCTCCCAAGGCATCTCGGGTGCTACATCATGAAAATATTTTTTGACCAATAATTTAACGAGGCAATGGTGTGAGACAGAGTTTTCCCTACCTTTTTGTGTTTTATCTACCATGATGAAGAGAGGATTTTATAAGAAATTAGGCACAATCATCCTTCTTTCGTGCCTCATGTGACTCAAAAGTTTGAAATGCACTGAATGTAAGTTTGATAATCGACCTTCACAAGTGAGGTACCTGATAATTTTAATGGTTGCCTACTTCCACGGCTCAGGAAAAGAGGCTCTTTTGGAACCCTACTTGTTTATGTTGATTAGAGGGTCACCATATATTGTGAATATGGCCCTTTCTGACGTACCATCTCTAGAAGCAAGGTAATGCTCACCATCAACAAGTAACACTGTAGCTTCTACAATTCTCTTCTCAGTTGTCGCAACCTCCAATCCTTTTACTATAAATTTTCCCTCTAATATTGTTTGGGCGAACTCAAGTGCAATGCCTTCATTGAAAAAATCCAACTTTAGGAAGTAGTCCAACTAGCCACATTTTCTAAATTCATTCATGCATTGTCCATCCTGCAATAAGGTATCACAAGCTGAAGGCTCATTTTTGAATTAGTCTGCCTCCCATTTTTTGTAATCACTATCACTCTGCAAAATTATTTTCCTATAATTCCTTTCTAAGAAAAAATTCCTTTTTATAGAAATTATTTGCTGAAATTGTCCTACACCAATATCGACTAAATTTTCCTTCTCTATTTTCTTACCTTTTATAATTCAAGATAATGAGAGGGTCATTAATGGAAAATATGAGGTAATAAAGGAGTTATGATGAAAAGGAATGGCAACGGCAATTTAGTGTCACATCACAGATACGAGTCGTCCCTCATTTCAAATTTTAAATCAGCTCAACTAGATTTGCTAGCATAGACAAATCATAGACTGACATGTTGATAATGTACCTGCATCCTTCCTTCCCCCCCAACCTAAATCTAGACATGTGTCCACACATGTGGGATGGCAGCAGTGATTTGATAAGGGGTATGAAAATTATGTGAACATCCATACTAATTGTACAATGATCAAATGAATGCATTAAAAAGATAATTAAGAGAGCAATTAATATGCACATACCTAAATTTGTAGAGCATACATTGCAAAGATTGTGGAGAAAGTAGCGTTCACCTTTTGAGAAATCAATAATGATGAAATGGAACGATGTGAGGTGGAATGAAGTGATGGAAGAGAGAGAAAGATGGTATGGATGGGCGGATGGGTGAAGAAATGGACTTCTACAAAAGTAGAAATCTTTATTATGACAAGTACGTACCTTAATCAGTGAGAAGGACGGACACTAGGTCCACCACCTTTGGCTACAAGAAGCTCAAGTGCTGCAAGTTGGTTGAATTACTGTAAGAACTCTTCTTTGGAAGTTGGCTTGTGATATAATTTGAGATGATGACCATTGACTAGTAATTTTAATCTAACAAGATCAATGGTGGTGAGTTGAACAAATCCATTGGGAAAGACCTCAGCAACTTCATATGGTCATAGCCACCTTGTCTACAATTTTCTAGCATTGTCCTAATATTGTGAGTGATAGAGCAACACCAAGTCACCTGGATGAAATTTATTCTCTTTGATAAATTTTTCATGCCATTTGATTCTTTGATTTTGTACGACTTCAATGTGGTGCAAATTTTTCTTCCTCATCTCATCTAAAGCATGCAACTACATGATTCTTTCTTTTTGTGCCATAGAGATTTCATCCCTAGGTCTACTGCAGTTCTTAGAGTTTTTTGTTTGAAATCAATAGGCATCATAGTTGTCTTCTCATATAGTAGCTCAAATGGATTGAAGCCTATAGCAGTTTTCCAAGTGGTTTCGTAGGCCCAAATTGCTTCTGATAATCTGTTTTCCCAATCCTTTACGTGAATAGCTATTGTTTTGGGTAGGATGGCTTCAATATCTCTGTTGGTCACCTCAACTTGTCAATTGGCTTGACGGTGATATGGAGTAGATTTCCTATGCCTTATGTTATATTCATTGACTAGTGTGGTAACAAGTGTTGAGGTAAATTGGCCTATAAAAGGCAAGGGAAATGGTCTTTCTTATTAGCAGCATTGAGTTCCCTGTAATCAATACAAACTTGCCATTTTCCTCCCTTCTTGGGCACAATCACCAATGGAGACACCCATTGGTTGTCTGAGATAGGATAGATAAAGCCTGCATCTATCAACTTTTGTAGCTCTATTTTCACAATCTCCCTCAATCTAGGGTTGATTCTTCTTTGTGGCTATCTGACCAGTTGGCAATCACTTTTGATATATATCCTATGGGTGCAAAGATTTGGTTCTAGGCCTTTCATATCATGGTAATCCCATGTAAATGCATTTCGGTGGGCCTTCAACAAATTTTTTTATTACAATAGTTTCTTTTCTCCCAATTTGTTGTTGATATTCAAATATCTTCCATCAAACACCTGTACTTGTGTAGTTAACTCTATCATAGTTGTTTCATGAATGCATGATACCTTAAGTTCATATGGCAGCATTGTGTGGAACATACTTATTGCTATAGGAAGTTTTTCTATAGGAAGAGTGGTTGTAGGAAGTCTATCTACAAAGATAGTGGTTGGAGGAAGATCAGGTAGAGCAGATAGAAGTGTCTTCATGGGATCAACAGAACTAGTCGCATGAGAGGGTGGCTCCTCCTCTATCTAACAATGGTTCTGAATTATATTAGATAACACTTCATCATCATCTTGAATAGAAAGAATGGATTTCTACCTAACATCATAAGTTTTTTCACAAAGTTAGCTTCCTCGGCCTCTTCACCTACATGTAGTCATACAGGATTATCCTCAGCATGGGATGGCTGAGTAGGAGGATAAAGAAAACAAAATTTGGTGCTCCTCCCATTACAAATGGTCATGTCACCTAACCAACATCCAATATAATAATTTTTTGTTGCTAACCATGGCCTTCTAAGGATGATAGGATACCCATCTAGTGTAGCTTTAGGAGAAAGAATCATGAATTTGGTTGGATACTCCCAAGAGTCTAGAATCACCACAAGGTCCTCTACTATTTCATCAGGCTTGACAATGGAACTATCGACAAGTTGCAGGACAGTAGGAGTGGTTCTCATACTCATAATTTTTAGTTGATGCAAGATGTCCTTAGTCATCACATTTATTGATGCACCCAAGTAAATCAAAGCATTCTTTATGTGTGTCTCATTGATAATAACTTCAACCACAGGACTACCTAGATCATTGTACTTGGGGATAGTTACTTTCCCAAGCATGATGTCAGCTAGTTGTCCTACTACATGAACTATATTTGGGTCTTTCTTTTTCCTGCCTGGCTTCTTGAGGCATGCTTCTTTGATTTTCTATCCATATATACAAGCATCTTTTATGTCCTGAAATAGGGGTATATGGAAACATATATACTTCAGCTGGTCTAGAATGTCAAAAGTGGTGTCCTCCTTGTCTTCCTTTTGTTTGGAAACTTCCAATATTTGGGGGAATGGTGGCTCTTGTGCCGCTTTTTTGTTTGGAACTGGTTTAGGATTTGTAGGTGCACTAGGCTAAATTGGAACATTCAAATGTTCTTCTTCTTCCACAAGAAGCTCAGTGATGATGGGTGTGCAAGGAGTTGGAAATGTAGTTCTTGAACATAAATGTATGTTACTTAAATTCACATCATATGCAATAAATTGATTTGGATCAGTAGAGTATATAGGTTGTTGTTGTGGTTTATTATTTGGGTTAGGTGTGGGCTAAGTTGGTAATTGAGTGGGTTTAGGCACATTTGGGTTGGAATTGGCAGGGGGGGGCACGATAGCAGGTTGTTGGGGCTAAGAAAGTGGTTTCATGTAATTGGTTGTCTAGTTTGGCCACTATTGTCCACCTCTCCATTGGGATGTTTGCTGTCAGTTTCCTAGAGGTGGCTGCGAAGGTCCTTGAAACTGCTTCCAATTCCCTTGAGTTTGATGCCATTGAGGTGAAGCATTTTGATAATTGGGCCAATAATTTGAATATTTACCCCAATAATGTGGTGGATATCCTCCATAGTTGGATGGACATGGGGGCTCCCACTAGTTACCATATGAATAGGAATTAGAATATGGCCCAATAAAAGATAGTGGATCTAGTGGCATACCTTGTCTTGGAGCCCATTTCTTTTCTACGCAACAGAGTAGACTTGATCTTCCTCAGATTGAATTAGTTTGAACTCAGGTGGAATTTTCTTTGTTGTCAATGTTAGCTACTATCTTGCATATATAGTCCTTCTTGGCCTGAAGTGTATCTAGCTGAGTAGCTAGATTGTTAATGATATCCTACTTGAAATCTTCCAGTAAATGAGTAATCTCCATGCTTGAAACTCCACTAGTGGATGACTTACCCATAGAGGATTGGTAATCTCTCCCTTTCTTTAAGGCTTCCCTAAAATAGTTTTGACATATCTTCTTAATATCCTTCCAATGAACTTCAATGACATCTCCTCCTACCATCAGGTCCAAGGAATCAGTGCAAATTTCATTAATTCCTCTCAAGAAAAGTAGCTTATGTGAATCATCATTGAGTGTGTGGCATGGATAAATCTGCAAACATAATAGAAACCTTGAAATGAAATCCTCTATCCTTTCATCTTCCTTTTTGTGCATTCTGAAAATGTCTCCTCCTCTCATATCACTGCCCCTACAATACTCTTTGTATTTCTCAAGGAACTTAGTCTTCATTTCCTCCCAAGTCTCCACAGTATCTCTTTTAAGGCTCATAAGCCATATCAATCCATCTTCTTTCAATGTGGTATGGAATAGCTTAACCATGTGGGCTTCAATGGTATAGTCATAGCTTCTGCAAAGTATATCAAACTCAAATATGAATATATTAGGATCTTCTGTGACAAGTCCATAGAACTTAAGAAGGACTGAAGCAAGGATATTTTTGAGGTTATCTACTTCATTTTTTTGAAAAATGGGAAAAGGAAAATTTGGTTGGTTCTGCCTATTAGGCATGTTTCCATTTGCATCAACCATGCTTTCTTGATGAAGTTCCAAAGTAAAGGGTTCTTCAACTAGATTTTCATCTTCAAGGGAAACTTCAAAATTAGTTAAGATAGGAAATGTGTTAGCAAAGGGGTGTGTCTCTTCTTCTTCTTTGTTTCTAGATAGATTTGGAAGCTCTACTAGATGAAATGGCTCTAGATTATTAGGAAGGAATCTCCCATAAGCATCTCTTCTTCTTTTATGCATGCAGTATCACTCAACATCATTCAACTCACACAAATAATTGGTGAAAGAATAGTGGATCATGACTTCTAAACACTAAGAGAAAACTCCAGAAAATACTACAACAAAAAGAAAACTTGAAATGGCTTCAAAGAACTCCCTAGTTTGACACCATCCCCGGCAATGGCATGAAAAATGTCAACCTCCTACAATGATATTAATAACTAATACTTTACAACCGTGATTCAAATATTGTACATCTAATCTGAATATCCATTTTTACCATCATGAAGGTACATTTAGATTTTCAACCCATGGACATGAACTTGAAATGGGTCAGCATAGTACGTACACTAGGAACTTGAAAGTAGTCATTTTCATTCTACAGTGAAGAAAGATTCAATACTAAAAGTAAATTGCATGGAAAGGAACAAAGAAAATGTTGAACATCACTCAAAAATTAAACTAAATTGAACATGGATGAAAGGAATGAAAATATAAAAAACAAACAGGGAGCTACTCTATCTGCTTTGGCTGCAGAAACAATCATAGAATGGAATTCTAGTGGCTATAGGAATAGTCAATGCCATATTCTAAACTAAGTACTAAACAGAACTAATAACTAATCTAACTAAACTAAGGGATAGATTACTCACCAAGTGGGCCCCCTTGGATGAGTATCCTCTAAAACTAATAAAATCAAATGTTCAACTTGGAACTTCATCTTATTCATTCAGAAATGCAATTATAGAAAGATTAGCATGTCTAGAAATGCTTAGTATATGATCAGATACAACATCAATAATCAACAACTTGGTAATCTTCCCAACTCTCAAAATCCCAAAGACGGGGAATATGAACCTTATTTATCCTACCCACTAAATAGGGAAGTCAACTCCCACAAACTGGGAGGACACCATTTAGGGAAAATAGAGAAAATAATGGAGGGCAGTTATAGATACAGGCAATTCGGTCAGACATGCAAGTCCAAATATAGACTCAACATTGTAGTAACTCTCATAGCTTATCAACATTGCATGAGACCAATATAAGGTGGTTACATGTGGCTTACATGGGGAATCTCGACCGTCGTCCTCCAGTTGACCTTCAAATGCCTCCTCAGTAATGACTAGTTGGTGGCTACATTCCTCAAATTAGTATCCTCAAGTGTGTCTGCATGGTAATTTTAGTATGCATAATAATTGCACATCTATAACCACCTTAAAGAACATTCATCAACCACATGCAAAATCAATATAGATATTCCACATTATAGATAATGTCATTAAAACTAGAAAAAAAATGGAATTAAACCCAATGTCTATGGTTTGAGGGAAACATTATAAAAATATCAACATTTAATATCAAAGTCCATGTCAACTTCAGAAAATAAACTATTGATTCTACCCAAATTAAGACCAAAACCTAGGCTCATCACCTTTCACACCATAACTATATCCGATGAAGATACATTTCACAGCCTTGTTCTCCAATTTTGTTTGCTTCTCCTTTGGCACATGTGCATATGCCCCATAACCAAAAACTCTAAGATGTCTTAATGAAGGATTATGACTTGACCATGCCTCTATAGGCATCTTATCGATAAGAGGTGATGTAGAAGACCTATCAATCAAGTAACAGGTAGTGGCAACAACTTCATCCCAAAACCTTTGTTCTAGACTAGCACCAATCAACATAATCCTAGCCTTCTCCATCAATTTCCTATTCATTCTTTCTACGACTCCATTTTGTTGTGGAGAATACAAAGTTGTCTTCTATCTATGAATACCACAATATTTACAGAAAATATCAAAATCATTAGAGAAAAATTCACCACCATTATCAGTCCTCAAACATTTTATTTTCTTTCTAGTTTACAATTCAACCATTTATTTAAATTCTTTAAATCAACTGAAAACTTCAAATTTACTCTTTAGAAAATATGCCCATGTCCTTCTACCATAATGATCAATAAATGAAACATAATATATGGATTTACCAATCGAAGGAACATCTACATGACCAAACACATTAGAATAAATAAGATCCTATACACCACAAGATTTATGAGAACTCAAGTAAAATTGAACATGGTCTTTTTTTACATAAATACAATTCTCACGAAAATAAAATTCAAGATTACAATCAGACAAACCTTCAATAAGGTTTTTATTTTTCAAGGTCCTTAGACCCTTTTCTCAAATGTGGCCAAGTCTCTAGTGCCATAACATAGTTTTCTCTACAGGTAACTTTATTTTAGAAGAAAGAGCGCCCTTGGGTACCCAAAATCCATGACCATCTACTGAAGGTGAAACCCTCACTTCTTCCACAAACTTGTTTTTCATAGAAGTACTATTGCACTCAATAGTGCATGCATCAAGATTATACAATGTACCATATCTGACACCTCTAGGAGTCACCATAGCACCTCTAACCATCTTGCATCCTGCATCAGAAAATACTGCTTGCACACCTCCATCTATTAGTTTTCTCACAGATAACAGATTTCATGCTAAACCAGGGATATGCAACACACCATTAATCCTTTTTATTCTACCATCAAGAAACCTAATTTTAACTTTACCCCAACCAAAAATTTCTAAATGAGAATCATCACCCAAGTACACCCTACCTCCATCAAATTCTTCATATTCATTAAACCAATCTCTATTAAAGCTCATATAGAAAGATGCACTTGATTCAATTAACCATGCATCATTACTTGCACGAGTTGTCAAATATGTAATGAATGCATCACCATCTTCCTTCTCAAACTCATAATCATAATCAAATTTCTTCTTTTTCTTCTTATTTTCTTCTTTCCAATCCTTACAAACATTTCCAGGCTTACCGCAATTCCAACAAATAACTTTGGACTTTCTAGCACACTTAGATCTCCCTCTAGACTTGAATTTGTCATGCTTCTCATTCTTCTTGCCTTTTTCCTTAGGTCTTCCATGAAAATTCAGGGCCTCCTTGGCATTGATGGATACTTTCCTTCTCATCTCTTCAAAAATTAAAGAACCCACCACATCTTCAATCTCCAATATAACAGAAGTACTCCCAATAGCCATAACAAGAGAATCCCACAAATCAGGCAATGAACAAAGCAATATTTGACATTTCTCTTCCTAATCCATTTTGACACCAACTGATGCCAATTGAGCCACCAACACATTGAATGCTTCTAGGTGTTTTAAAATCCATTCACCCTCTTCCATTCTCAAGGAATACAATTTCTTCCTCAAGAAAATCTTGTTCAATAATGATTTGGCTTGATACATCTCACCAAGCTTCTTCCATAGTTTTTGTGCAAAGGTATCTTCATGGAAATTGATTTAAATAGAGTCTTCCAAGCATAATCTAATTAGACCCTTGGCTTTATGGTCCATAACATCATATTGAGTAGCCTAAGTAGGATTTGCAGTCCTTGAAATGTTCTTATCAACAACATCCCACAGATCTCGATCTATCAATAGATCCTCCATTTTTTAGCTTCCACATTTCGAAATTATTTCCAAAATTTTTATCCACCTCTATTCTCCATAATGAACTTGCCATCTGAAAATTCTTGTAACAGGATCACAAAGTGTCTTTTGTAAAACCTCCCACTCAAATCAAGATTAGTTCGATAAAACCAACAACCCATAACTAAAACCAAAGGTGATCAGGCTCTGATACCACTTTTAAGGAAGTTAAGGTAGTGGAACAACTTCCTAAACTATTCTTGAGAGGACCATAATGAAAAAAAAGTATAGATCTTTAACAATTATATAAATTTAAACAAAAATAAACATAAATATCATGCATACCATGACACAATGATTTACATGGGGAAAACCCTTTTGGGAGAAAAACCCCACACTCCAAAAGTCGCCCAATATATTATTTAGTAAATCACAAAGATTACAATATTCTTGCAAAGAAAGCTTCTCATAGGAGTATCACCACTCACAGATCAAGATAGGACAACATAATATTTGTTAGCACCCTCATAAAATAGAGTTACATTCTAGGGAAAGATAGGCCAACAAAATATCCACCATTAGATCTAAAACCTAATAATTAATGGTCTAGATTTATAATGTATCAACTCCCAACAATGACACAATGGGGATCAGATATAGACCATCACTCCATTCAATAAGTCATTAAAAACCTGAAGTCAAAACCTCTTGTTGGAGGTTACGAAATTCTGAAAACCCACGACTCACTGACAAAAAATATGGTATCATTTGCTTCACAGTCGCTAAGTCACTGAAAACGTGAACCTTAGAACCACTTGTTGGAGGTTAATTTATTTTGAAAACCTGCTTCTTGCCAAAAACAAATAGAACCTCAAAGCAACTAAGTCAAGAGGTTATGGAACTCTATAACCTTGTGACTTAAGTTAGAAAAAATTGGAAACCAATGACTTAATTACACTCCTATCAACAATATATGTTATATAATTTGCAAGGTTGGGACACAATTTCCCAACACCTCTCTCTCAAGTCTCTCCCTCCCAACCCTAACCCCTCAACCCTATATTTTAAACCCTCAACCCTTAAATTCTCAACCCTTAAACCCTAATCCATTAACCCTCAACCCTAGATCCTCAACCCTCAACCCTTAAACCTTCAACCCTAAACCCTATCCCTAAACCCTCTACCCTCAACACTATGCCTTAACCCTAATCCCTCAACCCTTAAACCCTCAATCCATCAAACCTTAAACCCTTAAACCCTAAACTCACAACCCTTAGATACCCTTCAAACCCTTAAATCCTATACCCTATACACTTAACCTTGGATGCTCAACCTTGAACATTATTATTCAATCTTCAAACCTCTACTCTATACCCTATACTTATGCCATAAACCCTAAACCCTCATCCATATTTATTATACCCTCAACCTTAAACCCTGAACCCTATATCTTAGACACTAAACCTTGAACATTATCTGTCAATTATAAAATCTCAACCCTCTAACATATGCATTAAAACAAGTCAAACCTCAAACCTCAATTCTCAAACCTCTACCCTATACATTGGACCCTCAACCCTATACCATCAACATTATACCCTCAACCCTCAACCCTTAAACCCTCAACCCCTCAATCCCTCAACCCTCTACCCTATACATTAAACCCTCAACCATAAATTATCAAACCTCTACCCTATGCATTAGACCCTCAACCCTAATCCCTCAAACCTATAAACCTAAACCCTTAAACGTTAAACCTTAAAGCCTTAAACCCTCAACCCTTAAACTCTAATCCATTAATCCTCAACCCTAAAACCTATCCCTAAGCCTCGACCCTCAACCCTTAAACCCTCAACCCCTCAACCCCTCAACCCTATACATTAAACCCTTAACCCTAATTCATCAACCCTATACCTTAAACCCCAATCTTTTAACACTCAACCCTTAAATACTAATACCTTAAGCCCTCAACCCTTAAATTCTAAACCATTGAACCTTAAACCTTTAAGACTTAAACCCTCTACCCTTAAAACCTAATCACCTAAATCTCAACCCTAAACCTATCCCTAAAGACTTAGCCCTCAACCCTTAAACCCTCAACCCATCTACCTTGTACATTAAACACTTAACCCTAATTCATCAATACTATACCTTAAACCCTAATCTCTTATCACTCAACCCTTAAATCTTCATCCCTTAAACCCTCAACACTTTATCCCTAAACCCTTGACCCTTAAACCTTAAAGCCTTAAACCCTTATCCCTTAAACCCTAATCCCTTACCCATCAACCCTAGACCCTATCCCTAAATCCTCAACACTCAACCCTTAAAACTTACCCCCTAAAACCTATCCTTAAACCCTCTACCCTCAACACCATACCTTAAGCCCTAATCCCTCAACCCTTAGATACCCTTAAAACTTAAACCCTTAAACCATATACGCTATATACTTAACCTTGGACACTCAAATTTGAACATTATCCCTCAACCTTAAAACCTATACCCTACCATATACTCTCAATCCTCATCCATATGCCTTATACCCTTAACCTTAAACCTTTAACCGTATATCTTAGACACTCAACCTTTACCATTATCTCTCAAGTATAAACTCTTAACCCTATACCCTCAACCATATACTTAAACCCTAATCTACCAATCCTCAACCCTATACCTTAAACCCTAAAACCTACACCCACAAACCCTCAACCCTATACCATACAACCTCACCCTTATACCCTAAACCCTTAATATTGTGACTCAAACCTATACTTAAAACCTAAACCATACACTCTCAACCCAAGTCACCCTTTACTTATACACTCAATCTATATCACAAACCCTAAACTGAATATCCTAAACTCTAATCCCTATACCTTACACACTTAATCTTATACACTCAACAAGTTGAATATTACCCCTCAAATATAACCCTCAACCATTTACCCTCTATCCTCTACCATCAACCTATTACTTAAGCCCTAATAACTCAACCCTCAACCTTATACCTTAAACCCTACACCCAAAAACCTCAACGCTCAACCATATACCCCATACCCTCGGGTTCTTATATACCCTAAACCCTCAATCCTAAATGTAATATCCTCAACCCTATACCCAATATCCTAAACCCTAATCCCTATACCATATACAATTAACCATATACTCTCAACCCTAAACACTATCCCTCAACCCTCAAGCCTATACCTTAAACCTTAAACCCTACACCTTCAACCCTCATCCCTATACCCTATACCCTATACCCTCATCCTTATAGCCTAAACCTTGAATGTTATCCCTTAACCCTATACTTAAACCCTAAACCATAAACCGCCAAGCCTAAACCCAATACCCTCAACCCTATACCCAATATTCTAAACCCTAATCCCTACACCCTATATACTTAACCCTATACCTCAACCTTGAACACTATCGCTCAACCCTCAACCTTATACCATAGACACTAAATCATACACCCTCAACCCTCATCCTTATACCATATACCCTTAACCTTATACCCTAAACCCTGAACATTATCC